>CAWUFW010014285.1:0-422350 GCA_963921515.1 Calotriton arnoldi | reverse complement strand
TGTGCTTCAGTTACGCGTATTGCTCTGGGGTTGTGTTTTGGGGTTTAGGGCAGTGCAGTGGTGTTCGGGCAGTGTAGGGGGTCGTGCTGGGGATGGTGTTTCAGGGTTTAGGGCAGTGCAGTGGTGTTCGGGCAGTGTAGGGGTCGTGCTGGGGCTGGTGTTTCAGGGTTTAGGGCAGTGCAGTGGTGTTCGGGCAGTGTAGGGGTCTTGCTGGGGGTGGTGTTTCAGGGTTTAGGGCAGTGGTGTTCGGGCAGTGTAGGGGGTCTTGCTGGGGGTGATGTTTCAGGGTTTAGGGCAGTGCAGTGGTGTTCGGGCAGTGTAGGGGGTCTTGCTGGGGGTAGTGTTTCAGGGTTTAGGGCAGTGCAGTGGTGTTCGTGTAGTGTAGGGGGTCGTGCTGGGGATGGTGTTTCAGGGTTTAGGGCAGTGCAGTAGTGTTCGGGCAGTGTAGGGGGTCGTGCAGGGGGTGGTGTTTCAGGGTTTAGGGCAGTGCAGTGGTGTTCGGGCAGTGTAGGGGTCGTGCTGGGGGTGGTGTTTCAGGGTTTAGGCAGTGCAGTGGTGTTCGGGCAGTGTAGGGGGTCGTGCTGGGGGTGGTGTTTCAGGGTTTAGGGCAGTGGTGTTCGGGCAGTGTAGGGGGTCTTGCTGGGGGTGATGTTTCAGGGTTTAGGGCAGTGCAGTGGTGTTCGGGCAGTGTAGGAGGTCTTGCTGGGGTAGTGTTTCAGGGTTTAGGGCAGTGCAGTGGTGTTCGGGCAGTGTAGGGGTCATGCTGGGGGTGGTGTTTCAGGGTTTAGGGCAGTGCAGTGGTGTTCGGGCAGTGTAGGGGGTCGTGAAGGGTGGTGTTTCAGGGTTTAGGGCAGTGCAGTGGTGTTCGGGCAGTGTAGGGGGTCGTGCTGGGGTAGTGTTTTAGGATTTAGGTTAGTGCAGTGGTGTTTGGGTAGTGTAGGGGTCATGCTGGGGGTAGTGTTTTAGGGTTTAGGTTAGTGCAGTGGTGTTGGGTGTAGTGTAGGGGTCATGTTCTTAGGGTAGTGCAGTGGTTTTGGTAGTGTAGGGGGTCGTGCTGGGGTAGTGTTTTAGGATTTAGGTTAGTGCAGTGGTGTTGGGGTAGTGTTTTAGGGTTTAGGGTAGTGCAGTGGTGTTTGTGTAGTGTAGGGGGTCATGCTGGGGGTAGTGTTTTAGGGTTTAGGATAGTGCAGTGGTGCTTGTGTAGTGTAGGGGTCGTGCTGGGGTAGTGTTTTAGGGTTTAGGGTAGTGCAGTGGTGTTTTTGTAGTGTAGGGGGTCATGTTTTAAGATGCAACGCTCCAATACCTGACCAGTCTGCACTACATAAAACTGCAAAAAACTAAAAATAAAAAGTGTTTTGCACACTTTTGTCATTGGGCTATATGTGGGCTACATCTGGGTAATATTTGTGCTACATTTGGGCTCTTTTTTCACTGGTGGCCATCTTGGAAGACTTCTGTGTTATGAAGTTTCCTAATTTCCTCATTTACTGCAGTCTCCTCAGTAGGAAATGCTTTCAGTTTTTACTTTGATTCCATCAAGAAGGCATTCAGATGTGTCACACATTTGCCATAAATTCAGAATGTTATTACTCTAGTTGTTCATTAGATCACTGTAGTAAAGCTACTGCTCACCAAGGAGTTAACTGGAAGTCTACTGCTGGTATTGAAAGTGATTGTTTCAGTCTGCATGTCAGAATTTTCTAATGAAATAGAAGAGGATTTGAGATCTCACTTAAAACATGCACTAAATTTTCTTTTGCAGCACTAACCATAATTTCTATGGCAAAATGAACCCCCTCATTTTGTTCCTTTTAAATTAAATGTTTTAAGTGTTACCAGTTTATTCCAATCAAGATGGCTTCAGGTGTGCCATACTTTTGTCATAAGTAAGGCTGTTAGCACTCTAGTTGTTCTTTAGAACACTCTGGGAAGCTGCAGTAGAACACAAAGGCATCAACTGACAGGCTGCTCCTGTTGAAATATAACAGGAAGATATTTGAGATCTCACTTAAAACATGTCCTAATTTTTCTTTCTACAGCACTAACCATAATTTCTATGGCAAAATGAACCCCCTCATTTTGTTCCTTTTTAAATTAAATGTTTTAAGTGTTACCAGTTTATTCCAATCAAGATGGCTTCAGGTGTGCCATACTTTTGTCATAAGTAAGACTGTTAGCGCTCCAGTTGTTCTTTAGAACACTCTGGGAAGCTGCAGTAGAACACAAAGGCATCAACTGACAGGCTGCTCCTGTTGAAATATAACAGGAAGATATTTGAGATCTCACTTAAAACATGTCCTAATTTTTCTTTCTACAGCACTAACCATAATTTCTATGGCAAAATGAACCCCCTCATTTTGTTCCTTTTTAAATTAAATGTTTTAAGTGTTACCAGTTTATTCCAATCAAGATGGCTTCAGGTGTGCCATACTTTTGTCATAAGTAAGGCTGTTAGCACTCTAGTTGTTCTTTAGAACACTCTGGGAAGCTGCAGTAGAACACAAAGGAATCAACTGACAGTCTCTGCCCTTGTTGGATGTACATGTTTTACTGAGAATGTCAGACTTCATTCTCACATGACTGAGAAAGATAATGTGAATTTACAGAAAATATGCTCTCATTTTAGCTTCTGGAGCACCTTCCAAAACTGTATGGGACAAGCATGTGAAAATAGTTTTCTCTCAAACATGATTCATGATATCCCAGCAGAAGGTTTTTCACAGGGTAAAATCACCTTAGAACACACCACAATTCATGAAATTAGTATGGTACCATCAACAAATGAATTCTAATGTAACTAAAGTCTGTTATCACCCTTTATAGTTCTCCTTTTGGTAACCCTCAAAATCTTCGATTCACTACAATGCATTTCAATGGGGTACTATCATTTATATTGGTCCCAAGATGGCTGCCAGCAATTCCAGGATGAAGTGCTGACAGCCAATCAGATCTCACGATGACATGTGTGGTTAGGCTCCGCCCAGATATATATGTGTTTTTACTTTTGATTTTCTCAGCAACTACTGAACGGATTTACACCATTTAACAAAAGGGTTCTTTTTGAACCAAGAACTACCTCTTTGCCAAATTTGGTGTAATTCCGTTCAGCAGTTCAGGCTGTAGCCGTGTCTAAAGTTTCCTATGGGAAAATGAATGGGGAAAACACGTTTTGGGACCCCCCTTTTTCCTCGGCCCCCGCTAGACGAATCACCCTGAGACTTTCAGGGTAGGAGCGGACCGGAGCGGGCCATAAAGTTTGAAAATTTCACAAAGATTCGTCAACCGACGCAAGAGTTATTTCAAATAGAATGTCGCGGATTTCCTATGGAAAATAGGTCCTAACTATAACTATCTACTGGCGACCAGTAGATTATATATATATATATATATATATATATATATATATATATATATATATATATATATTCTTGGCAACTCTGTTCGCCCTCTGGCGTACCTCTCGTCCCAAAGAAACGGAGCACGGACCCAAAATGATAGCAAAAGTTGTATGTTTATTGCTCCTCCAACACCTCTACAGCCATGACGCGTTTCAGCCCCACCTCGGGCCTTGATCACATGACACGCTCTGTCAGGTAGGTGGCTTTTTTATATTCAGTTTATCAGCTGTGCAATATTTAAAGTGATCAGTGCGTCAGAAAAACTTCACATTAATTAAAAGTACAAACAAGTTACTGACTGAATGCTGTTAGTGTCATCATTGCAATCTCAGTTGTAATGGTTAATCCCAAAATAAAATATGCAATTAATAACTTTAAATTTGATCATACCATTGTAAATAAGACAATTAATACAATTAATACAATTAATAGTTCATAAAAAACAGGGTAAGTAGTTAATAAAAAATGGCGAAGACAATTTCGGCTTGAATGCTTTTGGCCATACCCTCATGTCAAACTACTATTGATGTATTACAACGTCTTATAAACTGGGTTTTTTTTTTTTTGTGAAGTACTGACTTGTCTGATTTAAAGTGCTTGTGCTGTGCAAAAGTGATATAAAACCAGTGATAAAAAGAGATTATGTGTTAAAAAACTACCTAACCCTGTGTATAAAATTGAAAATTACAAAAAATAAAATGTTAAGCGGCGGCAATTTTAACAAGGAAGATCTATTATACTACATTCAAATAACGATGACGACTGTCGGTGGACAAATTACTTGATCATAATTCAGGTTTTAGCTCCCCTACTCTCCTTGATGTACTTTACTGCAGGCAGGTGTGTAACTCTTCAGTGGCGTTGAGGCCTCTAGGTTGTTTGGTGTCGAGATTGACTATGTATTGGGCCTCTAGTAGCCTGAGCTGTTTTCCCGATCCCTCCTCTTTTCTTGGGGGAACAGCGTCAATTAAATAATATTTGAGGCCACTCGGATCTGCACTGTGAGCCTCACTAAAATGTCTGGCGACCGGGTAACTGTGGTCCTGATTTTTAATTGCCCTTATGTGCTGGAGCACCCTTTTGTGTCCCTGCAGAATTGTACTGCCAATGTATTGTAACTCTGCACGGGCACTCCAGCACATAGACCACATAGTTAGATTTGCAGTTCAGAGGTAATTTAATGGTATATTCCTGGCTGCTAAAGGGAGTCTGATATGTTAATTTATTGGTGCCAAACTGACACGCTTTGCAAGTTCTACATTTGTAAAATCCTTTTCGTTGAGAAAGCCAAGAGCTGGTACTCGGTCCACCGAGATCATTATGCACTAGAATATCTTTCATGGATCTTGCCCTACTATAAGTAATGGTTGGTTTTGTAGGAACCAAATTACCTATCAGAGGGTCACTTAATACCAACGGCCAATTTCTCATTATGAGTTTCCTCACCTGATTTTCTTGTTTATTAAATTTCAGAATAAATCTGAAGGTTTTGTCCTGTTCCTGCTTTTTAGTGTTATCTAATATTTTTGTCTCTTGTGTCTGTAATTTACATAATAAGCTTTCTCTAGGTTTGGACCTACTCTTTTCAATTGCTTTATCAATACAGATGTTTGAGTATCCCCTTTCCCTAAATCTCATTTTGCTATTTTGTTGTGCTGTGAATAGATCCCTATCACAGCTGCAAATACGTCTGAGCCGCAGCATCTCTCCATAAGGAATACTGCGGATGAGATGCTTTGGGTGGGCACTACCGGCATGTAGTATAGCATTTCCGGCTGTGGATTTTCTGTGCAACTTAGTTTCTAATTTCTCATTATGCACAAATACCTCTACATCTAAAAAGTTATATATATAATTCTTAAACTTCTAAAAATCACCCAGTCTCTGGATGATGTCATCAATGATGTCATTTGAGATGTCATCAGTGATGTCATCAGTGATGTCACTGACCATGTCATGAGTGATGTAATATGTGACGTCATCAGCAGTGCATTGCGCGGGCCCGAGTTATAGTTAGCTCAACTAACTATAACGGCCGAATTTCTCTGGTTTTGTACGAGTGAAATTTCCAACTATAACGACCCTGAAACCTATGTTTTTTTCAGTGTATATATATATACATATATCGTTTACTCCGCAGCTGAGCAGAAACTTCTCCTCGTCACTTCCACAGCAGGCACGGACACGGACCAACGAATAAGTGCAAAATTTATTTATTATATGTCGCCATAACGTTTCGGCTCGTCCGAGCCTTGTTCACATGACAATGTGATAATGGCAGATCACAGCTTTTAAAGTGACAGTGCATTGTTTAGAAACTCACCACATGACCATAATTGCAATGGAAATAGTAAAGACACTGCGGCCATATATAGTCTTTCGACCTAAAAACTTTTTTTTAACATTTTTATACTACATATCCCAATATTTACTAAATAAAGTGCATAAAGTGCTAATATGTGCAAAACTGCATTCCTGTAAAATACATTTCTAAATAAAATTACAATTTCCTAAAAATACATTCTTTAAAATACCACAATTTAAATGTTAAAAATTAGTGGCTGGGAATGTCTTTGTCGAGGGCCTACAACAGATTAAAACTCAAGATACTTAATATCATTATTCATAGGATAAATCCCTAGAGATAATACTCAACCCTCAAATCTCAAATGGCCTATATGTGCAAACCACTCTGTATTAAAGTACAAAAATAATGGGATAAATCCCTATTACATTTTATTCGGTGGTAAGCCATTCTTAAATTGTCCTTATCATATTCCAATTAACTATGTACAAATTGATACTGTGCTAAGTGTTTAGTGATGATTAAAAACAGTGATCCATCTAATATATTTATTCTTCACTTCTGCTGATTTCCCCTGTTTCTTTCAATATTTTCCACACTTTTTATGAATATCTTTTACCTTTTATGCTCCTATTCAGCTAAATTGCTCTCCTCATCTTCATTTTAATTTTACCCCCTACATGTTACATATATATATATATCACCACAAAAACCTCTCCTTTGAACAAAGAGGCAGCCACACTCCACAACGGTTAAATCCCTTTAATGATGATTCCGGCAGTCCTTACATGTTTCGGTCATCATTGACCTTCTTCGGAGGTAAGCCGAGTGACATCAATGAGGGGCAGAAAAACCTACAAGTCAATCACCACCATTTATAATATTCGCCCCCTAGTGGACGCCCAGATGGTTTGAAAGGATGCATTGTGGTACTTGCGGTTTACTGACCCTTCGCGTTTTCAAATCCTCCATATATATATAATGTGTAAATGGGCGCAACAGCAGACGACAGTAGAGAGTGTCACACATTCATACATGGTAAAAGAACAGTGCAGGCCAAAAACATATGCTGATGAGGAAAATGTGAAAAGTTTACTTCTGAGCAGAGTGAATGACCTGTAAAGTCATAGTTAAAGGAAAACGTGTGTTTGGCAAGCTTAAAGGACATTATGGTCTTAGCATACAGGCCCAACAGCACGTATTCTATGTTTTCAAATAGATTGGAAACCGATTAGACAATAGGAGCAGGAGATTGAATTAGCCACGAACACACGAGATCCGAGAAGAGGGCTTAAGGGCACAATGATAGATCACACATACCAACAAACATGCATTCAATTGAAATATACATGCATTCAAAAGTAGAAGAGTACTTAGTTTCTTAAGCATTGATAGACCTGCAATAAAGGATGTGTAGTGAACTAGGTTAAAGTCTAGAGTCATAGGTGACCTCATGTTTTTATAATTAATGTGTAACCGTTGAGTAACTTATTATTTGAATTTTTGTAACCCCCATTGTTTAACTCTGTATAAAAGAAACTGCCTGTGAAGCAGCAGATTGACACCAGCTGTTTACTTGTGTGGGCTCACCACTCTCCCTGTCACAACAGTAAAGAGCTGTTTATACATTGCCAAAGAGGAGTCTGTCTTTTATCTTTGTTTTTGAGTTACCCTGCAACTAAGATGTGACGCCTTGAAAGAAAAACAGTGAGACAGTTACAACTGGACATTTCTCCTGTCTTCTCTTGTGAAACATCTTCAATCCCTCTTCCAGCTTCACGATAGGACTGGAAAGCACAGTCCTTTAAGAAGCTAGGACTGTGCTTACACTGTGACACTCCTCGCTGGCCTCAGGGATGCACTGATGTGGACCCTTACAGCCACATTTAATCAGAAATACTGTGTGCCTGAGGCATGCACAGCAAATTTGCTAGATAAAATGGATTTGTCCTGTGTGAGGGGTTGTAGTTGTACTGTGCCCCTCACATGCACACTCCAGACATCCACCTACAGAGTGTTGTAATTCTAAACAATGCTCTGTAACTGGATCGTGCCACAGCCTCCTCCTTAGATCCCTACTCTTCCTTTCATCAGGAGCCGGGTCTTGCTCTGCTGCTACCATGGAGCCTCAGAGTTGCCAGTGAAGGAAGCCAGGTAAGTAAAAAAATATGTTTCTCTGTGGATGTGTGTGGATGTGTTTCTGAGAGTGCTTGAGATTAAATGAGATATAGTGACAGTGTGTGTGAGTGTGCTTGATAGTGTCATGGAAAGGGACAGACAGAATCTGAGCTTGAGAGAGGGTATGAATAAGTAAAAGTGAGTGCAAAGGAGTAAATGAAGGACTGTGAGCGTGTTACAGGAGTGAGTGTTTAGAGATTGTGAGAAGGCGTGGAAGTGTATCAAGGGTGTAGCTATCAGTGGGATGGTAAGTGCTGTCGCACCACAGCTCAGAGTCAGTGAGTGTGAAAGGGTGAGTATGTGTACGTTTGTAAGTAAGAGAGAGCCAGTCAGTATGATTATGTTTGTGTGTGAGTAAAAGTGAGTGGCAGTGAATATGAGTGAGAGTGAGAGTGGCTAAGTGAGAGAGTTTGAGTTGGAGTGAGTGAGGCGGAAGAGATTGAATGTGAGAGGGAGTGAGTATGGGTGAGTGAGTCAGTGTGAGAGAGTAAGAGTGTATTTGCGTGCTTTATGATTTGAGTCACCAGCTGGCCATGGCATTATCAATATAATCCTGGGCTTATGGTGGCACCCAGGGTAAAGTGCTGCTGCTGGCGCATTGGAGATAATTCTTGGCAGCACTAATGGCAAGATGCAGGCACTGACCTATGGGACTTTGTAGAAATATTTTGGGCCTTGCATACTGGACAAAGGTCTTGATATGGGGGCACCTATGGCAAAATGCTTGCACTGGGACATTGGAGGTAATTCTTGGTGTAAGGGAGAGCACCCAAGGCAAAATGCAGACCCTAAAATGCTGCAAATAATACCTTACATGAAGAGACACCTGTGGCAAAATGCTTGTACTGGTGATAATTTTTTGCCCTTGAGAGGGCACCCATGACATATTGGGGCTGAGGGGTCTGGTTGGGGGACGCAAACCATGCTAAAATAAAAATCTGGTGCTGACATACGGGAGGTAATTCTTTGCCTTAGAGAGGGCAGCCATGGCATATGGCTGAGGGGCGGATTGGAGGAATATAACCATGATAAAATGCTGTCTCTGTAATGCTGGAGGTAATTTTTGACATACGGGCCACCCATGGTATATCGGCTGTATTAATTACAAAAACCTGGTACTAGAACATTTGTATCTGATTCTTGGCGTAATGGGGTACTGGTAACAAAATGCTGGCAATGGCACAATGAAGGTCATTTTTAACAAATGTAGAACTCTCAAGGCAATTTTTGAAAAAAAATGGGGTGAACTCCTGGGAACTTGTACATGTAATGTGAACTGTTTTTGTGAGGAGTCTTGAATTGTGAAGCTGTTTGCCCCGCAGCATCTAAATTGTGAGGCCGCTTGTACTGCTGCTTGCTCCCTGGCCTGTGCTTGTTTTGAAAAGGCCTCTCCCACAGCTGCTGTACATGCTTTTCATGTTTTTTTTGTAAGAAGTCTTGCACAGCTATTTTGTACACTTGTTATGGAGTTCCTGTCAACAATTATGTCAATTTGTGTGATGGTATCTGGGCCAAAGGTCATGTGATGTTACTTCCTATAATGTCTTTGATGTCAATCGACGTTCATGGTCAGTGGTTTATGACTATTTCTACTTGTGTCTTTCAGCCTGCAAACAGCTACGGTAGGAGACCGACGTGTGAAGGCCAGAGTCATGGAATAAGTGCTCCCATGTGCCAGGAGGAGTTGTATGTCAACTGCAGGGCCTCCTCCTCCCACCCAAATTGGGAAAGATGAGCAGCTTCCCTCCTGCTTAGCATAATCAAAGGGATTAAAGGCGCGCCTCACAAATACTATGCAACAAATTTTGCCACCACTGCACTCTGCCTTCAATAATAATGATAAGGACAATAGGATAGCCAGCATGGTTTCTTCAGTCATCGAAAAGAAATGATCGCCAACATTCCCTTTCAATGAAATTTACAGTGGAAGCAAATAAACTTTTTGTTACATTTTGCAATCTCTTTTGTGCTAGAAACTTCCTGCTGAATCTTTGACACGTTGAAATATGTTTGTTGACTGTTCTTCTAAATTGGACTTAATGTAACAATGCCTTAATATTAAATGAATGCCGCTATTTTTAAGCTTAAGATGCAATACAAACGAATAGAGCATACCGCTCTGCTGATAACAAAAACAAAAATGTACTTGTTTGCTAAAGATTCTAAATAAAAATCAGAACTCCTGCATTAAAGGCTTTAATCGTTGTATCTGCATCGGAAAAGAAAACATTTGTGCAATATGTGATTTCTAGATTGAATAACATACCTACATTCTTTCAATGTGTGTGCCTCAATGTATGTATAATTAAAAAATTTAAAAATTCAAATCATCTGCAATGAAAAACACATAGTTATGTCCAAAATTGGGGTGCAAATCTCATTCCCTTCTCACCACTGTGCCTGCAGCCTTGGGGGAAAGCGGAGGACCAGGACTATCGGTCCCAGCCCTCCCTGCGGCCGTTGCCGCCAACGTCACTTTGCTCGCGCCTGGAGGCGCTTAAAGCGGATCGCGGGCTCCGCAGCGCGGAAGCCCGTCTCACCACTGTGCCTGCAGCCTTGGGGAAAGCGGAGGACCAGGACTATCGGTCCCAGCCCTCCCTGCGGCCGTCGCCGCCAACGTCACTTTGCTCGCGCCTGGAGGCGCTTAAAGCGGTTCGCGGGCTCCCGCAGCGCGGGAAGCCTGTCTCACCACTGTGCCTGCAGCCTTGAGGGAAAGCGGAGGACCATCGGTCCCAGCCCTCCCTGCGGCCGTCGCCGCCAACGTCACTTTGCTCGCGCCTGGAGGCGCTTAAAGCAGATCGCGGGCTCCCGCAGCGCGGGAAGCCGTCTCACCACTGTGCCTGCAGCCTTGGGGGAAAGCGGAGGACCAGGACTATCGGTCCCAGCCCTCCCTGCGGCCGTCGCCGCCAACGTCACTTTGCTCGCGCCTGGAGGCGCTTAAAGCGGATCGCGGGCTCCCGCAGCGCGGGATGCGCTCGGGCGTGCCCGGGCTGCACCCGGGCCAAGGGCGGGCCCGTCAAAGCCCGTCAAAGCCTGGATGAGGCTGGGCTGGGCCCTTTCCCCAACGTGTAGCGTTCAGTGGAACGAGAGACCCGGGACCGATTCATAAGATGGGGAAACGGAAAACGACAACTACAAGTAATGGAGGTGAGCCCACGAACACCTTAGACTCCTTTCTCATTAGAGCTACTGATGCACTCGATAAGGAGATTTCATCTGTTGAATGGAGGCTATCTATGGGGGGGGCAGGCTTGTTAATTGCTGGGACTGAGGCTACAATTAGGGGGGAACATATGCCAATACCAGATATGCAAGATATAAACCCAGAGCCTCCTACTACTCGGCCCAATCGCATGATCTCCCGCTTAACCACCGCCTCACTCTCCCCTCCGGGCACATCTGAACCACCCCCGAAGAAGAAGAAAGGCGGGGGGAGACAAACAAAAGAAAAAATTGCTACATCACAAGAATTAAATGTTTCCCACCCATTTTCTATGGACGCATTAATTTTAAAGATAGAGCAATCAATTACTGTTTTACTGCAACCGTTGATAGACAGATTGATTAGAATTGAGACAAAAATAGAATCTAGCCCATTTGCAGGGGGAGATCGTAACGAAGACCATATTGGTTGTCGCATGAACCATCCAGCTAATCGGGACTTACAGATATCGGGCAGAAATACGATCCATGGCGTGGGCTACACTGGCTGCCAGTGACGGCAAGGATAAAATTTAAAATATTAACAATTACTCATCGGGCTCTTCACGACCAGGGACCGTCTTACCTAAAAAACGGTTCTCCTTCTACGAGCCTAAGAGACAGCTGCGCTCCTCTTCTCAACTTCTGGCTTCTGTTCCTCACTTTAAATGCCAGAGGCTGGGCGGCAGCTCTCTCGCAAGGAAAGCAGCATTGGCTTGGAATACTCTTCCTTTGGTCTACGGAATACCAAGGACCATCTGGCTTTCAGGAAATTACTAAAAACCTACCTTTTGCCTGAACATTACTTTACTACCCCTCTCTAGGTTCCGTGCCGGGACACTCTCGAGTATCTGTGCGCGTTATAAAATAAAATAACATAACATAACTAACCCAGGGAAAAATTTGACAGACCTCATCCAGCCGCAACATGTTCCTCAAAAGACTAATTCTACGGCCCCGGAAGTAACTACCACCAATAACACTGGTAACTTATTGCAAAGAATACTTAAGGACACCACCCGACCCCCCGAAAGATTTGAGACAAGATAACACCAAAGGACCGGACTGGCCAAAAGTTGTCCAAATGTTAATCACACAATACTGGCACTTCCCCCGGCAGCTTGCCCTTATGTTGTAATATTGAAAAATGTCCCGAAATTACACAACGCACAAGTAGAGACAACCGAACAATTGATGTCTGTTGGAAACGGGGTTACCGATTCCGGCACGGTAGCATGGCGCGAGGCGGAAAGGCACCCGAAGGCAATGTGTAAGGCAGTTGTGCAGCACACACTCACTCTGACTCAGTAATGCGGACGCAATAATGTGACACCACACCAGGCCTGTGTATTAAAAACAAGTTCTTTTATATAAATCAATGCAGCATCAGATGAGGCAGATTAATTCAGGGCAACATTTCAACTCTTCGAAGTACTCAATTAGTGCGTCATCTCATTAAAGCACCATAGCTCATCAACATTGTAGGCCACTAAAAGGCCGCAGGAATCATCTCCTAAACGTAGCACCAATAATGATCACAGGGTGCAGGAATAAAACATGGGCCTAAAACATGCAGTTCACCTCATGAATATTCAATCACTTGTAAATAGGCATTTTACGTTACATTTCAAACAGGGCCTGCGTTAATCTAGGCGCGCCCATAGGCAGTACAGGGGGCGTCGCAAATCCGGTACACCTGCAACACAAACCACTTCAACTCTTGGCGGTGTACACTTCAGCTCAATTCAGTTAAGCACCTTTACACTAGGCAAAGACATTTCATTAGTGCGGATCTGCATCAGGCCTAAACAGTAATTAAAGCAGGCGTAACAATTAGGCTGGTGAATAGCTTAGGGAACCCCTCAACATGTCCTTCTCTCTGGGGCTTCCCTGTTAATTAGGGCTTCTGTGTCTCTCAGGGGTTAATTCGGCCAGGCCCACTCCTCTCCGGGGCCTCGCCTCGTGTGTCTGTTAATCCTTACTTCCCCCTTTCCATTAACGGGTTAATGGTGGCCCCCGGCCCCCAGGGGCGTTCCTGTGTGCCCTAGAGGCCTCCCGGGCTCACCTGTAGTGGTTTCGGTGGTCGCTCTCCAGAGCAACTGGCTCCTTTCTGGGCCGGCCCGTGTTTTGCAGGGCGGGCCCCGGACTGGGTTCCACGGCCTTCCGGCCGGAATTGCGGGTCGTTGGGGGGCCGATATCACTCTCCTCCGGCCCCCGTAGTCAGCGCTGTACTGCGGGGAAGGGAGCGGGAGCCAGCAGTCTTCTCCGTCCGGCTTCCCGCCTCCCTCTGCCTACGCGGAGACTCCTCGGCGGCTTCCGTCGGCGCTGGGGGCGCGGCGGGAGCCGGCGTCCAATTGCTGCGCGGCCTTCCCGGGGGCGCGGCCGATGACGCGGTCAGCGTCCCCGGTCGCCTAGCAACGGCGTCGGCGGGGGCCGAAGGCCTCGTTCTTCCTCCTGGGCTGCGGCGGTGATGTCCAGGCCGCTTCTTCTGCGGGGGCTCCCGGGCCCGGCGGTGATCTTCGGGCAGCTCCGGACCTTCGGTGAGGGCGCGGACGGCGCACCTCACAACCCCGGCCTCGGGGGAGACCACGCCCACCTCCACAGTTCCTCCCACGCGGCGACGGCCGCAAAGGCAGATTCCAGCCACACGGTCAGTGGCTTGAGGGGGCGATTCCTCCCACGTGGAGGCACAGCGCGGGGGCGCGCTTGCAGCAGGCTGGCAGGGGGCTGATCCAGTAGTGCTTTGGCCAGCCCAGCAGCAGGGCAGCACCGCGACAGTTAGTAGTGACTTGGGGTGAAGGCCTAGCGCTTCATGGCATAGCGCTTTACCTGGTGATCCCCAGTTTGATAGTTCAGGCTTCTGACCTTGCTGTCTTGTCAGGCTTGCGTTTTCAGGTTGCTTGAAGTAGTTCTTTGTGGGTTGCTTCTTGGGGTTTCTCCTTATGGGGAGGGAATGAGTTGGTGGTACTTGGGGTGCTGGATGGTACTTCCCAGCACGCTGAAGATGGTTCCCTGGGTCCCCTCACGCTGGGCAAGGTCAGTGGGTGGTGGGTGTTCCTCAGCTAACTTACTACAGCAGTTCCTTAGCCTTGTCAGTAGCAGTAGTGTAGGTCTCCCCCCTAGGCCCTAAAGCCTGTACTCCGGCAGAGGTTCTCCCAGGATCAGTGGTGCCCCAACTGGCTAAAAGATTTCCCTCCAAACCTCTTATACCCCTAGGTCAGGTGACCCTCCTAAAGGCGGCAAAACATAACTCCTCCCACAGCCCGGAAGGTTCTGGAACCTTCCACCATGTCTGGCTATGTGGCCCAGAGGCGGGACGGGATGGATACTGTATCCCTATGTCCCAGTCTGACCCTGGCTACTAGTAGGTGTATGTGTGCAAGGCCACTCCGCAGTAGCAGGGGCCTGTGGAAGCCATCTTGGGTGAGAGAGTACCTGCACCTCAGTACTGGTTGGCAGTGGTAAGGCGCCCGGAGACCTAGGTCCAGTAAAAAATACGGTGGCAAAAACGAGGCGCAAAAGGGAAAAAAACAGGGCAAGACCACCCTAGGGCTGACAGGTCTAACAATGTCTAAAGCAAGTTATTGGTTTAAACATTTTGTAGGGGGCCACAAAGTAATGTTGCCATATATTTTAATGGCCAGAAGAGTGGGTTGGGTGGGTGACTCGGAGAAAGATATTGAAGGTGATTGTGTGGTGGTTAATTTTAATTTGTCCCAATTGGTACGCCAACTATTTCAAATATTACCTACTGCAACAACATCGCATACTCAAATATTTGCCTTACCGTTGGGATATTTCTATAAACCCAACATATTGGGGCCGCGAGGCCAACAATCTCCACTATTGGATTTGGCTATTCCTTCGTTTACTTCACCCCAACACCCTCTGGGTCCGTTCTCTGCCCCTTTCCTTACATATAACAGATTCCATGCACTTACAGACCTAGAGGGCTGCGACTGACACAAGCCGAGCAGGAGTGCTCCTACTCCTGTTCGAAATTCACCTTTACAGGTTTCCGACACACAATTGCCCGTAACCGAGATATCTGAGCAATTTAAAGGAATCGCATTTATGTCATGGAATATTGCTGGTCTAGGCAGAAAAATTCAGGACCCAGATTGGATAAATATTATAACTTCATATGACCTGATCTGCCTTCAAGAAACTTGGGAGGTCGAGAAGATGGACCTGGAAGGCTATTGCTCATTCTTTACCCCTGCCCTCCCATCAACTTCAGGCAGTTCTACGGGAGGGATCTTAACCCTGTTACGAAACACTCTACGGGTAGAAGTTGTCTCATTCTATAATGTTTCCCCTTTTTTTCATTTAATATTTTTAGAAGGTCCAGATGAAGACATTATTGTTTTAGTTAATTTTTATAATAATAATTTTTCAGGTGATATGAAAGAAGTTGCAGACCAGGTGGAGACAGATATTAACAATTGCACTTGCACTTTAAAAATCACCCCAAAAATACTTTGGATGGGTGATTTTAATGCACACTGTTGTCAGCTATCAAACTCAGCAGCATGTGGTTTTAATGACGTTGAAGGGGATCCCCTATATCATTTTAATCATAGTCAGTATGGAGAATCCCTGAATAGACTTCTGGTGATTAATAACCTAGAGATTTGTAATCCGATTGATACTTGCTCTGGTATGTTGTATAATACGTTTGGTACGCCCTCCCAGGGTAGTACAATCGATTACATAATCGCAGCGGAACCTCTTAAAGTATTGATCTTTGGCTGCGAGATTAATTATTTAAATTTTAGTGATCACGCTGCGATTACTGGTAAATTGAAATGGGCAGGTATTTATAGAGAACAGATAAGGCATATTAAGCCCGTGATTGGAAGAGCTAATGGGATAACACTAAAATGGGCCCTAGCAGATAAAGCATCCCTTGTCCCACAGATAATAAAAAAAAGACAGAGAGACATTTTAACATGCTTAGAACCTGCCTCTAACCCATCCCAAATGACCACGGCATTTGAGGCCATATTAGCTGAGGTTAGACATCATCTATCTAGGAAGAAACCGATGACCATAACAGCAGGACCTAGATGGTTCGATCGTGTGTGTTCCAAATCACTAACCGCCTTGCACCAGGCCCTGGGGGTGACTCCTAGAGATAAAACCCTAGTGAAGCAACTCCGCTTCCATTATAATGATGCCAGGAAAAAAAGAATTAAAATCTTGAAGGAGGAATCATGGGAACAACTTTACCAAGCGGCTATCACCCAAAAATTCTAAGGATTTTTATAGTATTGTTAACGCCCCCTTCCTCAAATCACCATCAGCTCCTATATTGGACTGTCATATTGATGAGGAATACTGGGTCGGTATTTTTCCCAAATATTCGATCCTAACATGGAAGGGGTGTTGACACAGAATGTACCCGTGACCCCCTTCAATGATCCACCACTGGTCTTTGAATATTATGAAGTTAGAGAAGCCCTAACCCAGTGCTCCATTAATAAAGCGCCAGGACCGGATTGTACTCCCATAGATTTCTTCGTTGATCAGCCAGATCTGTGGGCTCCGGTGCTGACAAATGTTTTTAATGCAGTTGCAAAAGTGGGCCCACCAGATTCATGGAAGAAATACATTTTGATACCAATTTATAAGAAGGGGGACAAATCCGAACCTAAATGTTATAGACCCATATCGTTGTTGGACAGCACGGCTAAACTCATGGGAAGGGTTTTACTGAATCGTTTGGAGGTCTGGGCAGCCAAAAGCAATGTTTTAATTCCGGTCCAATATGGTTTTAAAAAGGGTATGGGCACTCAAGACCAGTGCCTTAATCTTAGTCTGCTAATCGCCAAGTATACCCAAGCAAAGTCTGGCAGATTATACCTGGCGTTCATGGATTTGTCCACAGCCTTTGATTGCGTGGCACATGAACACCTATGGAGGATAATGGAGGAAATGGGTATAGATGGGGCGATCATATTGTTTATCAGGCAGCTTTATTCATCAGCTATGGCCTGCGTCAGATACGGGAGAGAAGGAGAGTGCACCAGGGCGTTCCCAATTAATAGAGGAGTCCGTCAGGGTTGCGTACTTGCCCCATTTCTTTTCTCTATCTACACTAATGGGGTAGAAGCACCCCTGACGGACTCTACACTAGACGTCCCAAAAATTAACAACATTCGCACCCCAATCCTCCTATATACTGACGATGCAGTGTTAATCGCCCGTACGGGTCTGGCCCTACAAAAGTTACTAAACATCTATGTAACATATGCAAAAACTAGGGCTAAAAACTAATGAGTCGAAATCTTTTATTTTAATCCTTGGAAGGAAGGATAGGAAGGTTCCGAGTTTTTATATTTCCGGGAAAAAAATAGCCCACAGCGATACTTTTTCATACCTAGGTGTAACATTCGATAGGCAGCTATCATGGTCCCGTATGCGCGCCACTAGGGGGCTATCATTAGAGAGAAGTATCATTGCTCTCCATTCTTTCATCAAAAAATTGGGGGCGAAGCCTATTGACATGGTAAGAAAGGTCTACGCAGCTAAATCAGTGTCAGTAGCATCCTATGGGGCAGGTATATGGGGTCATATTAATCCATCTCCCCTACAAGTAATAGAGGACACTTTTTGGAAAAAGCTAATGGGTCTTCCCGTAAGCTGCTCCAATTTTAACACCCATACAGAATTGGAGGTCCCATATCTGTCTGACACAATCTCTGTGGCACCAATAATTTTGTGGCATTCCATCTGGAGAAGGGAGTCTATTCAGACTACCCAAAACCTAATTGAAGATTGTTTATCCATGGAAAATGCATATAGAATCCCATGGATTTCATATATTAAATCAACTTTTTCCGCTTTAGGTTTGGAACGCCTATTTACTAACCCCAGGGATTGCATGGGCATCTCAAGGCGGGAGGTAAAAGCCTGTTTTTTTAAACAAAGAGCAGATGCCAGATTACAAACAAACTGTACAAAGGTATTGGTAAAACTATATCTTGATGGTCCGAAGCCTGAGGAAGGGATAATGTCATACCTATGTACTGTATCAAATGCACGTCATAGATTCCTATTAATCAGATTCCGATTGAATCTTATTCCGTGCATGCTGGCACATCCTGCAGGTATTTACTCTATAAATGACTTACCCTGTTGTCCCTGTGACAGTTCTTCTGTACAATCAAATTTACACATTTTTTTCTTCTGTAAATTTTATAGGGACCCCCGTAAAAGATTTATTCTCCCCCTGATGTGCAAATTTCGTTTTAAACAATGTCGTGTAGCAATGTTCTTCTTACAATCCCTGCCTAACCCTATGGTTTGCTTGTCAGTAGCGTCTTTTTAACTCAATCATGGAAGATTAGGCGGCAGTACAACACCACTAAATGAATTTTAAATAGTTTTAATTACTACTGTTATCATTTTGCTATCTCTACTTACACCGATATGTATAGCATTCTGTTTCTGCACTGATCAATTGATGTTTTTTAAATTGTATCCATTCGTCTTTTGCTGTTTTTAAATTGTATCCATCTGTACTTTTATGATCTTACGCTATAAGTATCGAATAAAGTAATTGACTGACTCATTCCCTTCACAAAAATCAGTTGCATGGAATTGTATTGATTTTTTATGAGTGGCAGATGAATGCCCTGATCACTTACCAGCTTTTCTAATAGTACGTAAATCAGCGCAATGCTTTTCTTTGCGTCAATCAAACTTCCACGTAACACCTTAGTAAATAACATCCAAACATTTATTTAGGTGGTTGGAATGACAGACTGAACTCTGGAACCTAGAC
Organism: Calotriton arnoldi; assembly: GCA_963921515.1. Lineage (NCBI taxonomy): Eukaryota > Metazoa > Chordata > Amphibia > Caudata > Salamandridae > Calotriton > Calotriton arnoldi. The sequence continues at coordinate 403,479 of CAWUFW010014285.1, read as the reverse complement.
ATCACCCACCCCGAAATGATAATTTATAACAAATGTTGAGGATGTTGCCATGTCTCCATTCTGCAAATGTATTGTGGCAATGCTTCTTGAGCATCTTCCCAAGAGGCTGCAATCCCTCTGCTAGAACTGCCAGGGATGACATTTGGGAAAGTTAATTATACTAACTTGCAACCCTTTAAGACAGTTGTCTGAAGTCACTGGCTCAAGGTTTAGACAAAATGTTTAAGAACCTGACTTGCTGATCATAAATGTACAAACAAACTATCACCCCGCTTATTGTCACTGGTTCCCAACCACTAGATAACCACAGCTCTGCATCTATAAGCAGTGTGATGAAGTGCCTCTTCAAGAAAACCCGCACACAACAACACACATGCCAATACTGATATCAGTATTGGCATGTGTGTTGTTGTGTGCTTGTTAAATTTGGCCTAGCCTTACTGATTAAGGGCCAAACCCTTTCTAGCTGAATAATCTTCAAGAAAACAGCATCAGGCTAGAGGCTGGCAGACAATCTCCTGATCCCTATAAAAACAGGAATCAACCTGTGGGATGAATCATGATATGTCTCTAAGGATTGGTCAAATCAAAACGTTGAGAAGGCACTGAGACCTGATTGGGAGCTCAGCTCTCCCAGATGTGCAGAATGGAACATCTCAAGCAAAGATAGCACCTTAAATGACATGACCAGAACATCAATAGACTTAAGGGATGAAAGAGTAGAATCTTGAACTGGCTAGCCTCACTAATAACAAATGAATGTCCACTCACCAGGCCAGAGAGTCACACTCTGGGAGTCAACTCATCATACATTTTTCTACATCCTTCAGAACTCCTCCACGCGCAAAGTTCTCAAACTGACATAACAGTTGCTCATTGGTCTCTTAGGATGGAGGAAACCAAACTCAGATGTATATGTCTTACACAGTTGCGGTTGCCACAGTGAAGTTACAGCTAGGTCAGACTTTCCACAGGAAAAGCATTTTTTGTTTTGCTAATAACTTTGTCGCCATTTGACGAATCTTCATGAAACTCTCAAAAATAAGGGTCATCGACCTCAGCTCTTTATTGGAAGGTTTCAGGGTGATCTGTCAATATGGGCCGAGAAAAATGTTTTCCTATACAATTTCCCATAGGAATTTTCAGAAGCGATTTAGAAAAAAACAGTTGGAGAAAATCACACCAAATTTGACAGAAATCTTGACTCAATCCCCATGTCCTGTGTTTTGGGAAAAATAGGACATACAAGTTGCCACTGTAGGGGTACCAAGAACCTCTGGCCCTTGTGAGGTGGTTCCAGAGGGATTCCATGGGGATTATTTAAAATAAAATTGGTGCAGCAGGTCCCGCGGCACTTATGCGGGACGCCAGCAAAGCCTCCTGTGTCACCATGCAAATATTAAAAAGTGAAGCTTGCACTGTTCCACAGTATCTTGGAGTGCCGCTTGTGCGACAGTACTGCACAAGTACTGTGATGCTACAAACAAAAAAATATAAAATTGAAAATGTGGGTCCCTGCAGCCAACCCCATGCCACTCATGGCCTTTGTTGGGGGAACGGCCACCCCTAGGAGGTTGGGAGCAGGGCCTGGCCTTGGGCAGGCCCTGAGTTAAACCCCCTGTTGCACACTGTCAAAAGCTATGCTCAGTGAGGGAGTTGGGAGAATATGATAAAAAAAATCCCAAAGATTTGCAAAAAAAGCAAAAAGGTTAAAATATTGTTATCGATAAGTATAGGAGTAAGATTTTACTTTATGTTAAAAACCCTGGAAATTAATTGAAAAAACTAAAGGTGAAAAAGACATTATAGTTAGGTTTAATAATAATATCTTTCTTTGCGTTAGAAAAATGGCAGAAATTCACTGAAAAAAACAAAGGTTAATGTGATGTTATAGTAAGGTAAGGTATTAAGGTGTTAGCTTACATTAAAAAATACTCTAGAAATTCACTGACAAAAACAAAGGTTAAAGTGACGTTATAATTAGGCCTTGTAATATCACTGATAACACCATAGTCATCTATAACATAGAGTTCCTGAGTCTACATGTGTGGGTCCATAGCATGAAACCAGAGTAAACCCTGGAGGCAAGCATGATTGTGCATGTTGAAAGTTTTGTGGTGCACTGTTTACAAATCATTAACATTTTGGGTGCAAGTATTGCTCCCTGTTGAACAAGATAAGGGATGAGTGCACCTAACGTGAGCTGCTGAGGCATGTTTGAAAGTAGATTAAGGCATAAAGCCAAGGTCTGTAAAAAAAAATCTGTGTGAAAGGCCAAACTTTCTTTTCACAATACATTATTCAGCAGTGGAGATGGGGGTCACATGCCCATATGAAATAGTTGCAATGCAGTCCTATAGGCAAATTCTATGTAGCAAGGACTTTTATAAAGTGTGGATTTTTATTTCCAGAACTTTGCTGAAGATTTTGAGGCATTGCAGATTGTTGAATAATGTAGAATGTACGGCTGTCCCACTTAGATGTATTTTATCTCTCGGTGGTGTGACCTTGGCTCTAAGGTTGTATGCCCCTGTGCCCATCCCAGGAACCAGTGTGGTGTATCTTTTCTAAACAATGACTTGTGGACCATAGAGCCTAGAATAAAGTGTCTTTACAGTTGCAAATATATTAGATTTCAATCTCTTAACTTAAAATTGCGGGCCATGTGAAGTATTTAAATGGGTAATCTCATTAAGATAAATTGGGTAATCTCATTAAGATAAATAGAAAATTGTCCACACCTCTGGTGTGCTGAATTATTTCAAGGCCACAAACCCTATGCAATGTTGTCAAAATGATTATATGATGTCATCACTGATGTCATCAATGATGACATTTGAGATGTCTTTTATGATGACATATAACATGTCATGAGGGATGTAATATGTGGGGTAATAAGCAGAGCATGGTAGGGGCGCAAGTGATAATTAGCTCAGTAAACTATGGCTGGTGAATTGTTTTGGTTTTGTTTTACACCAATAGTTTTTATATTATTACAAGGACTAACTACTACAACGTCGATATATATATATATATATATATATATATATATATATATATATATGTGTACATATATATATATATGTGTGTGTATATATATATATATATATATATATATATATATGTGTGTATTATCTACTGGCGGTCGCCAGTAGATAGTTATAGTTAGGAAATATTTTCCATAGGAAATTCACAACATTCTATTTCCAATAACTTTGGCGCCGGTTGACGAATCTTCGCAAAATTTTCAAAACTTATGGCCCGCTCCGGTCCGCTCCTATCCTGAAAGTTTCGGGGTGATTCTGCAAGTGGAGGCCGAGAAAAAAGGGGGGTCCCAAAACGTGTTTTCCCCATGCAATTTTCCATAGGAAACTTTAGACACGGCTACAGCCCGAACTGCTGAACGGAATTACACCAAATTTGGCAAAGAGGTAGTTCTTGGTTCAGAAAGAACCCTTTTGTTAAATGGTGTAAATCCGCTCAGTAGTTGCTGAGAAAATAAAAAGTAAAATCACATATATATCTGGGCAGAGCCTAACCACACATGTCATCGTGAGATCTGATTGGCTGTCAGCACTTCATCCTGGAATTGCTGGCAGCCATCTTGGGACCAATATAAATGATAGTACCCCATTGAAATGCATTGTAGTGAATCAAAGATTTTGAGGGTTACCAAAAGGAGAACTATAAAGGGTGATAACAGACTTTAGTTACATTAGAATTCATTTGTTGATGGTACCATACTAATTTCAGGAATTGTGATGTGTTCTAAGGTGATTTTACCCTGTGAAAAACCTTCTGCTGGGATATCATGAATCATGTTTGAGAGAAACTATTTTCACATGCTTGTCCCATAGAGTTTTGGAAGGTGCTCCAGAAGCTACAATGAGAGCATATTTTCTGTAAATTCACATTATCTTTCTTAGTCATGTGAGAATGAAGTCTGACATTCTCAGTAAAACATGTACATCCAACAAGGGCAGAGACTGTCAGTTGATTCCTTTGTGTTCTACTGCAGCTTCCCAGAGTGTTCTAAAGAACAACTAGAGTGCTAACAGCCTTACTTATGACAAAAGTATGGCACACCTGAAGCCATCTTGATTGTAATAAACTGGTAACACTTAAAACATTTAATTTAAAAAGGAACAAAATGATGGAGTTTATTTTGTCATAGAAATTATGGGTAGTGCTGTAGAAAGAAAAATTAGGACATGTTTCAAGTGTGATCTCAAATATCTTCCTGTTATATTTCAACAGGAGCAGCCTGCCAGTTGATGCCTTTGTGTTCTACTGCAGCTTCCCAGAGTGTTCTAAAGAACAACTAGAGCGCTAACAGCCTTACTTATGACAAAAGTATGGCACACCTGAAGCCATCTTGATTGGAATAAACCGTTAATACTTAAAACATTTAATTTAAAAAGGAACAAAATGAGGGGGTTCTTTTTGAAATAGAAATTATGGTTAGTGCTGCAGAAAGAAAAATGAGGGCATGTTTTAAGTGAGATCTCAAATCCTCTTCTATTTCATTAGAAAATTCTGACATGCAGACTGAAACAATCACTTTCAATACCAGCAGCAGACTTCCAGTTAACTCCCTGGTGAGCAGTAGCTTTACTACAGTGATCTAATTAGCAACTAGAGTGCTAACATTCTGAATTTATGGCAAATGTGAGACACATCTGAATGCATTCTTGATGGAATCAAAGTAAAAAACTGAAAGCATTTCCTACTGAGGAGACTGCAGTAAATGAGGAAATTAGGAAACTTCATAACAAAGAAGTCTTCAAAGATGGCCACCAGAGAAAAAAGAGCCCAAATGTAGCACAAATATCACCCAGATGTAGCCCACATATAGCCCAATGACAAAAGTGTGCAAAACACTTTTTATTTTTAGTTTTTTTGCAGTTTTATGTAGTGCAGACTGGTCAGGTATTGGAGCGTTGCATCTTAAAACATGACCCCTTACACTACAAAAACAGCACTGCACTACCCTAAACCCTAAAACACTACCCCCAGCACGATCCCCTACACTACACAAGCACCACTGCACTATCCTAAACCCTAAAACACTACCCCCAGCATGACACCCTATACTACACAAACACCACTGCACTACCCTAAACCCTAAAACACTACCCCCAGCACGACCCCCTACACTACCCAAACACCACTGCACTAACCTAAATCCTAAAACACTACCCCCACCACGACCCCTACACTACGCAAACACCACTGCACTACCCTAAAACATGACCCCCTACACTACACAAACACCACTGCACTACCTTAAACCCTAAAACACTACCCCAGCATGACCCCCTACACTACACAAGCACCACTGCACTACCCTAAACCCTAAAACACTACCCCCAGCATGACCCCCTACACTGCCCGAACACCACTGCACTGCCCTAAACCTTGAAACACCAGCCCCTGCACGACCCCATACACTGTTCGAACACCACTGCACTGCCCTAAACCCTGAAACACCACCCCCAGCACGACCCCCTACACTGCCCGAACACCACTGCACTGCACTGCCCTAAACCCTGAAACACCACCCCCTTCACGACCCCCTACACTGCCCGAACACCACTGCACTAAACCCTGAAACACCACCCCCAGCACGACCCCCTACACTGCCCAAACACCACTGCACTGCCCTAAACCCTGAAACACTACCCCTAGCAAGACCCCCTACACTGCCCGAACACCACTGCACTGCCCTAAACCCTGAAATATCACCCCCAGCAACACTGCCCGAACACCACTGCCCTAAACCCTGAAACACCAACTCCAGCACGTCCCCTACACTGCCCGAACACCACTGCTCTGCCCAAAACCCTGAAACACCAGCCCCAGCACGACCCCCTACACTGCCCAAACACCACTGCACTACCCTAAACCCAGAAACACCACCCCCAGCACGACCTCCTACACTGCCCGAGCACCACTGCCCTAAACCCTGAAACACCAGCCCCAGCATGACCCCCTACACTGCCCAAACACCACTGCACTGCCCTAAACCCTGAAACACAAGCCCCAGCACGACCCCTACACTGCCCGAACACCACTGCACTGCCCTAAACCCTGAAACACCAGCCCCAGCACGACCCCCTACACTGCCCGAACACCACTGCACTGCCCTAAACCGTGAAACACCAGCCACAGCACGACCCCTTACACTGCCCGAACACCACTGCACTGCCCTAAACCCTGAAACACCAGCCCCAGAATGACCCCTACACTGCCCGAACACCACTGCACTGCCCTAAACCCTGAAACACCACCCCGTGCACGACCCCCTACACTGCCCGAACACCACTGCACTGCCCTAAACCCTGAAACACCACCCCCAGAACGACACCCTACACTGCCCGAACACCACTGCACTGCCCTAAACCCTGAAACACCACCCCCTGCACGACCCCCTACACTGCCCGAACACTACTGCACTGCCCTAAACCCTGAAACACCATCCCCAGCACGACCCCCTACACTGCACGAACACCACTGCACTGCCCTAAATCCTGAAACACTACCCCAAGCAAGACCCCCTACACTGCCCGAACACCACTGCACTGCCCTAAACCCTGAAACATCACCCCCAGCAAGACCCCCTACACTGCCCGAACACCACTGCCCTAAACCCTGAAACACCACCCCCAGCAAGACCCCCTACACTGCCCGAACACCACTGCACTGCCCTAAACCCTGAAACACCAGCCCCAGCACGACCCCCTACATTGCCCGAACACCACTGCACTGCCCTAAACCCTGAAACACCACCCCCTGCATGACCCACTACACTGCCCGAACACCACTGCACTGCCCTAAACCCTGAAACACCACCCCCAGCACGACCCCCTACACTGCCTGAACACCACTACACTGCCCTAAACCCTGAAACACCACCTCCTGCACGACCCCCTACACTGCCCGAACACTACTGCACTGCCCTAAACTCTGAAACACCACCCCCAGCATGACCCCCTACACTGCACGAACACCACTGCACTGCCCTAAACCCTGAAACACTACCCCCAGCAAGACCCCTACACTGCCCGAACACCACTGCACTGCCCTAAACCCTGAAACATCACCCCCAGCAAGACCCCTACACAGCCCGAACACCACTGCCCTAAACCCTGAAACACCACCCCCAGCAAGACCCCCTACACTGCCCGAACAACACTGCACTGCCCTAAACCCTGAAACACCACCCCCAGCACGACCCCCTACACTGCCCGAACACCACTGCTCTGCCCAAAACCCTGAAACACCAGCCCCAGCACGACCCCCTACACTGCCCGAACATCACTGCACTGCCCTAAACCCTGAAACACCACCCCCAGCACGACCCCCTACACTGCCCGAACACCACTGCACTGCCCTAAACCCTGAAACACCACCCCCAGCACGACCGCCTACACTGCCCGAAAACCACTGCACTGCCCTAAACCCTGAATCACCAGCCCCAGCACGACCCCCTACACTGCCCGAACACCACTGCACTTCCCTAAACCCTCAAACACCAGCCCCAGCACGACCCCCTACACTGCCCGAACACCACTGCACTACCCTAAACCCTGAAACACTAGCCCCAGCAAGACCCCCTACACTGCCCGAACACCACTGCACTGCCCTAAACCCTGAAACACCAGCCCCAGCAAGACCCCCTACAATTCCCGAACACCACTGCACTGCCCTAAACCCTGAAACACCACCCCCAGCAAGACCCCCTACACTGCCCGAACACCACGGCACTGCCCTAAACGCTGAAACACCAGCCCCAGCAAGACCCCCTACACTGCGCGAACACCATTGCACTGCCCTAAACCCTGAAACACCACCGTCAGCAAGACCCCATACACTGCCCGAACACCACTGCACTAAACCCTGAAACACCACCCCCAGCAATACCACCTACACTGCCCGAACACCACTGCACTGCCCTAAACCCTGAAACACCACTCCCAGCACGACACCCTACACTGCCCGAACACCATTGCACTGCCCTAAACCCTGAAACACCACCCCCAGCACGACCCCTACACTGCCCGAACACCACTGCACTGCCCTAAACCCTGAAACACCACCCCCCTGCACGACCCCCTACACTGCCCGAACACCACTGCACTGCCCTAAACCCTAAAACACTACCCCCAGCATGACCCCCTACACTGCCCGAACACCACTGCACTGCCCTAAACCCTGACTCACCCCCTGCACGACCCCCTACAATGCCCGAACACCACTGCACTGCCCTAAACCTTGAAACACCACCCCCAGCATGACCCCCTACACTGCCCGAACACCACTGCACTGCCCTAAACCCTGAAACACCACCCCAGCACGACCCCCTACACTGCCCGAACACCACTGCATTGCCCTAAACCCTGAAACACCAGCCCCTGCACGACCCCCTACACTGCCCGACACACCACTGCACTGCCCTAAACCCTGAAACACCACCCCCAGCACAACCCCCTACACTGCCTGAACACCACTGCCCTAAACCCTGAAACACCACCCCCAGCAAGACCCCCTACACTGCCCGAACACCACTGCACTGCCCTAAACCCTGAAACAACACCTCCAGCACAACCCCCTACACTGCCTGAACACCATTGCTCTGCCCTAAACCCTGAAACACCACCCCCAGCACGACCCCCTACACTGCCCGAACACCACTGCACTGCCCTAAACCCTGAAACACCACCCCCAGCACGACCCCCTACACTGCCCGAACACCACTGCTCTGCCCAAAACACTGAAACACCAGCCCCAGCATGACCCCCTACACTGCCCGAACACCACTGCACTGCCCTAAACCCTGAAACACCAGCCCCAGCACAACCCCCTACACTGCCCGAACACCACTGCACTACCCTAAACCCAGAAACACCACCCCCGGCACGACCCCCTACACTGCCTGAGCACCACTGCACTGCCCTAAACCCTGAAACACCAGCCCCAGCACGACCCCCTACACTGCCTGAACACTACTGCACTGCCCTAAACCATGAAACACCATCCCCAGCTCGACCCCCTACACTGCACGAACACCACTGCACTGCCCTAAACCCTGAACAAGTACCCCCAGCAAGACCCCCTACACTGCCCGAACACCACTGCACTGCCCTAAACCCTGAAACATCACCCCCAGCAAGACCCCCTACACTGCCCGAACACCACTGCCCTAAACCCTGAAACACCACCCCCAGCAAGACCCCTACACTGCCCGAACACCACTGCACTGCCCTAAACCCTGAAACACCACCCCCAGCATGACCCCTCACACTGCCCGAATACCACTGCCCTAAACCCTGAAACACCACCCCCAGCAAGACCCCTACACTGCCCGAACACCACTGCACTGCCCTAAACCCTGAAACATCACCCCCAGCAAGACCCCTACACTGCCCGAACACCACTGCACTGCCCTAAACCCTGAAACACCACCCCCAGCAAGACCCCCTACACTGCCCAAACACCACTGCACTGCCCTAAACCCTGAAACACCAGCCCCAGCACTACCCCCTACACTTCCCGAACACCACTGCACTGCCCTAAACCCTCAAACACTCCCCCCCAGCACGACCCCCTACACTACCCGAACACCACTGCACTGCTCTAAACCCTCAAACACTCCCCCCCAGCACGACCCCCTACACTACCAGAACACCACTGCACTGCTCTAAACCCTACAACACTCCCCCCTGCATGACCCCCTACACTACCCGAACACCACTGCACTGCCCTAAACCCTAAAACACTCCCCCCAGCATGACCCCCTACACTACCCAAACACCACTGCACAGACCTAAACCCTGAAACACTACCCCCCGCATGACCCCCTACACTACCCGAACACCACTGCCCTAAACCCTGAAACACCACCCCCAGCAAGACCCCCTACACTGCCCGAACACCACTGCACTGCCCTAAACCCTGAAACACCACCCCCAGCATGACCCCCTACACTGCCCGAACACCACTGCACTACCCTAAACCCTAAAACACAACCTCCTACACTACACAAACACCACTGCACTACCCTAAACCCTAAAACACTACCCCCAGCACGACCCCCTACACTACACAAACACCACTGCACTACCCTAAACCCTAAAACACTACCCCCTATACTACACAAACACCACTGCACTACCCTAAACCCTAAAAACTACCCCCAGCACGAACCCCTACACTACCCAAACACCACTGCACTACCCTAAACCCTAAAACAATACCCCCAGCAGTACCCCTACACTACCCAAACACCACTGCACTACCCTAAACCCTAAAACACTACCCCCAGCAGTACCCCTACACTACCCAAACACCATTGCACTACCCTAAAGCCTAAAACACTACCCCCAGCAGTACCCCTACACTACCCAAATACCACTGCACTACCCTAAACCCTAAACCACTACCCCCAGCACGACCCCTACACTACCCAAACACCACTGCACTACCCTAAACCCTAAAACTCTACCCCCAGCACAACCCCTACACTACCCAAACACCACTGCACTACCCTAAACCCTAAAACACTTCCCCAGCACGACTCCCTACACTATCCAAACACCACTGCACTACCCTAAACACTAAATCTACCCCCAGCATGACCCCCTACACTACACAAACACCACTGCACTACCCCAAACCTTAAAACACTACCCCTAGCACGACCCCCTACACTACCCAAACACCACTGCACTACCCTAAACCCTAAAACACTCCCCCAGCACGACTCCCTACACTATCCAAACACTACTGCACTACCCTAAACCCTAAATCTACCCCCAGCATGACCCCCTACACTACACAAACACCACTGCACTACCCTAAACCCTAAAACACTACCCCCAGCACGACCCCCTTCACTACCTAAACACAACTGCACAATTTGTTACAGGCGTTGCAACGCAGGCCTGTGGTGCTTACTGGAAGTACCTGGTGGGCTAGTTGGGCCCCAGGGACCCTCAGGATTCAAGGTGACCTAATCCCCCAACTTAAAACGTGCCACGGGGCGCGTTTGCACAGTGGTGAATGGAGGGGCGGGGCCTCAGGTGACATGTGCGCAAACACGCCCTGTGGTGCATTTTAAGTTGGGGATTATTCCTTGAATCCTGAGGGACCCTGGGCCATCTAGCCCACCAGGTACCTTCAGTAAGCACAACGGAGTTGCGTTGCAGAGAGATGAAAAAGGTGCGTGGCCTCGGAACGCCTCTCTGCAACTCAGCTCTGTGGTCCTAACTGTTGGTACCTGGGGGCTAGTTGGCCCCAGGGACCCTCAGGATTCAAGGGGACTTAATCCCGCAACTTAAAACGCGCCACGGGGCGCGTTTGCACACATGTCACCTCAGGCCCCTCTCCCTTCAACACTGTGCAAACGCGCCCTGTAGCGCGTTTTAAGAGGTAGTTTTAATCCCCCTGCCCTATTATGTACTAGGGACTTACAGAGGAGGTCATGCAAATCACAGGGGTACACCAACGCATAGTGTTCCCTAGTGTATGTAGGTGTTTTCACTGTATTCTAAGTGTCTTTTAGCATAGCACTGACTCTGGTTAGTCAGAGTCAGTTACCACCAGTACCCGTCTGAAAAAGTTGTGGGCACAGGATGATTTTGCAACAAGGCCTCTTTCTGCTCCTCTGTTGGTTCTTTCTGCACATCTTTTGCTTCTTCCTGCACTTTTCTTCGTCTTTGTGGACTTCTGTTGCTTCTTTCTGCATTTCTTTTGCTTCTTTCTGTGCGTTTTTTCTTCTTTCTTCACATGTCCTACCTCTGTAGGCATAGTTAGAAACTAGCATTTAAAAAACCTTTGAAATTCACTTAAAAAATCATAGGTTTCAGGCACGTTATAGTTAGAAATTAGCATTTAAAAAACCTTTGAAATTCACTGAAAAAACCATAGGTTTCAGACACGTTATAGTTAGAAATTAGCATTTAAAAAACCTTTGAAATTCACTGAAAAAACCATAGGTTTTAGGGACAGTTATAGTTAGTTGGACATTTCACTCGTACAAAACCATAGAAATTCCCCGTTATAGTTAGTTCAGCTAACTATAACTCGCGCCCGCAATGCACTGCTGATGACGTCACATATTACATCACTCATGACATGGTCAGTGACATCACTGATGACATCACTGATGACATCTCAAATGACATCACTGATGACATCACTGATGACATCATCCATGTGATAATTTCATGCATCTTCTCACACCCTAATATAACTTTTGATACACCCACTCTAAATTACAGACTGCCATTCTCAAACCATACACACTCCAATACCAATAACTACATACCCACTCACTGATTCTTAGGTCTACACACACACATCTACTCACTCACCCAGTACAGTCACTCATACTTACAGTCACTCAGTACAGGACTATCATATGCACTCATACACCTATATAAACACTCACACACCGCCACTCATCCATAGAGGTACTCACACACCTAGTCAGTCATGCAAAAAATTAATCACACACCCATTTACTCACCTATACAGTTATACACACACCAGCTCACTTACTCATACAAATACTAGCACATTCTTACGCTCTTATACAATAACTGATACAAGCACACACGCATCCATACAGCCACTCTCACAATCACACACTCTCACTTATAGCCATTTAAATACTCTAACACACATATATACTGCCTTTTACATATGTAGTTACTCGCACATGTACCACTGAGATATACATTCACTCACCAACACACCCATACACACACTCACCCACCCAAGCAGTCCATCAAAGATGCACTCTTGAAATCATGCACCCAGTGAATCACCCACTCACACATCTATGTACAGAGTCACACACACCCCACCCACACAAACACTCAGGCAGCCATACAGATACTCAGAGAACCAATCAATAACCCATATAGACACTCATGTAGCTATTCGCAAATCCATGCATCCACTTACACACCAACAAACAGACGGATACAGACATTCACACAGTTTAGTCACTAACCCATGCATTCAGTAAGATACGTTTAATCACTCACTTGTAGAGTCAGTCACGCATGTACTAAATCATCCATTCAGACACTTATACACCCACTCATTCTTCAATACGCCTTTCCCTATATATATTAAACATATTTAAACTTTACAGAAACACGCAGTCACTGGATGATGTCATCAGTGATGTCATCAGTGATGTCATTTGAGATGTCATCAGTGATGTCACTGACCCTGTCATGAGTGATGTAATATGTGACGTCATCAGCAGTGCATTGCGGGGGCGTGAGTTATAGTTAGCTGAACTAACTATAACGGGGGAATTTCTATGGTTTTGTACAGGTGAAATGTCCAACTAACTATAACTGTCCCTAAAACCTATGTTTTTTTCAGTGAATATATATATATATATATATATATATATATATATATATATATATATTTTCACTGAAGAGGCCAAAGGTTAAAGGGACGTTATATTTAGGTGAAAATGTCATTTTGAACAAAGAAAACCGCAAACATTCGCCCGTCATATCTATGTCAAATAATAATAAGCTGTTCCCTAAGGTAACTATAACTCGTACCCCCACCATGTACAGTCTTGGCATCAATTATGTCTTTTCAGATGTTGCAGTGGTGTAATCAGTGATGTCATAGATCATGCCATGAGTGATGTAATATGTGGACTAATTAGCAGTGTGTTCAACCCGCGGGCAGCCAATCCCAAGCGGCGCACGCCCATCATCCATGCACAGCATGGGGTTGGACATAGGGCCTGTCCACAACTAGCCACAAGGGGCTGCAGGAGCAGATCCAGGGCTCCCATTGCCCTGCTGGCTCACCTGCCAGTACCAATCCTGGGGGCCAGTGGGAGCTGGCAATTATTATTATCATTATTTTTTTATTCTGTGAGTGTTTGTGGGCTCCTTCCCAAAACTTTACAGGTCCTCAAGGTCACAATCCCCCAGGGCCTTATTGTTTCGTTAGGGGGAGGGGACTAGCAACACCCCCTTCCCAAGCCTTTAGGGGCTCGGGGACCCATTCCCCTGGGGCCTTTTTATGTTTAAGGGGAAGGGGTGGCACAGCCCCCCTCTCTGAGCCTTTAGGGTCACCAACTCCCCATCCCCTGGGGCCTATTTCTTTTTAAAGGGGAGGACTGGCAGCCTCCTCCCTGAAAGTTTAGACCTCCGAGGACCCCGTCTTCCAGGGCAGTTAACTTTAATTAAGGGGAGGAGGTGCAACCCCCCTAACTAGCCATAAGGGCCCTGGGGACCCCATCCCCAGGGCCTTTCTTTTTTTTTTAAGGGAAGGTTGCACATGGTTACTCTCCCTGAGCCAACAGTGGCCTTAAGGACTCCATTGCCCAGGGCCTTAAGTGGGTACCCTGGTGCCCCCCTGAAGAACCCACAAAACACTATGCTGATGGCCGTGGCCCCGCCGGCCCCCCACATGCACCCATCCTGGGTGTATCGGGAGGGGGCATTGCTCACGCCGGACGGGAGCAGCTGTTTTTTAATGCTCCCTCCTGGGAAGAGAAATCTAAGTTTCCCTGCTGGCAAGAACACAGGTAGGGAAACACATGACTGATCCCACCTGCCTGGTGGGAGCATTCTTTAAACCCCTGCCGGGTGGGAGCAGAGAAGTATTCTCTGCCTGCACTCTTGTGGGCAGGGAAACTACTGTGTCCAAGGGGTGGGACTCACAGGATACAGTGAGTGGGCTGGCCCCAGGGATGGGGTCCCCAGGGCCTTTTCAGGCCCAGGGAGGGTGGCCACACACCCCATCCCTTTTTGTATTTTTCCCAATTAGATGGAGTCCCTGGGGCTTTTTCGAGATCAGGGAGGGGGATCTGTGTGCCCCCATCCCCTTTATTATTATGTTGGCCCCGGAGGATGAGGTCTCAGAGGTCTTTTAAGGCTTCGGGGGACCACTTGGCCCCCTCCCCTAATTATTGAATTCTGCTCCCCCCTCCAAGCTCTATCCCACCCCGGAGGGTATTTTATTTTGTAGCACAACCAGACCTAGGTGGACATACTTTTCTTATTCTGCCCCCTAATTGCTATTTTTCTTGTAGGATTCAGAACTGAGTCCTAAGATGGCTGCCGTCACATCCTCGATATGGTGGCAGCCATTCATCTCCTCTCGAGGAGATCTATTGGCCCCGTGGATATGCAAAGTACTTGTGCCTTAATTGCTCAGAAATAACTGAATGCATTTACACCAAACTGCAAAAAGCACAATTTCTGGACCAAGAGCTAGCTTTCTCCCAAAGTTGGTGTACATCCGTTCAGCCATTTGGGCTGTAGCTGGGCCTAAATTTCCTATTGAAAAATGAATGATGAAAATGTGTCTTGGGACCCATCACCTTTCTCTAGAATCCCACTTCAAAGATCACCCTGAAACTTTCTAGGAAGGAGCTGAGATGGATGAATAATTTGTTTGGAAAGTTTCATGAAGATTACTGCCAAAGTTCCTAGGAAAAGAAAAAAATGTTTTCCAATAGAAACATGAGCCTAACTTTAACTACCCATTGGGGCGACTGACACTGGGTTATATATATCTGTATTTCCCTATGTTGTTGTATGAAGAAATAAAGGAGGTATTTATACCACAGAAGGATTCCCAAGTCGCTTCATTGCAGTGTAAATTGCTTATAAATCACCCAGTGCTGCTTTTATTCAGGAGGAGGTAGAGGAGGTAAAAAGAATAAGAATTGAAGAATCCGACATCTCTCTCTCTCTCTCTCTCTTTCTCTCTCACTCTATATATATATGTGTGTGTATTAAGATATATATATGTGTATGTATATATATATATATATATATATCAACTCCAAAAACTCACTGCCCAAGGAAGCGAGGAGACCGCACACAATCAGGGGGTGAATTCGGTTATTTTATTTCACCGAAAAACAGGACAGGACGCGTTTCGGCTTTGCGCCTTTTTCCACTGCAAGTGGAGACTGGGTGACGACATGATTAAGTAAGCAAAAAATACTCATTTCCTGTGCGTGCTTTCGCAAAAACAAAACATAATTGACGGACTAACATTCACGTAGTCTGCCGGCGCCATCTTATAATGGAATCAATTTTTCAAAAACAAAGCAGTAATTCATAGTCGTGCTTAACAACAGTGCATAAATATGATACAGCTCTGAATGAGCAGTGATTTACGTGCGTGCTGAAAACAAATTTCATGAATATAATACAGCTCTGTATGAGCAAATGATTATACAATCACATGGGCAAAAGTAATGACGTTATTCACCAATATAATCATCAAAATTATAAACAATACTTTAAACAGTGATGTCAGCACATTTCATGAAGACACCAGATAATGTGATTCGACAATAAATTATTCCGACTGTTTAGGTTCATCACAGTCAGACTTGTTATTTTGATTCTTGTTGTAATGCACGAGCGGACGGCATTTCCAAAACAAACATTGAACAAAATTGTGCCCTGTATCGGCATGCAATATCAAAAGAGATGAAATGACCTTCTAGTGCATAGATTTCATAATATACTTCATAGCATAATATGTCAACAATGTATACACAAATTTATAGGATACACAGAAGGACATTGATAGTCTGTATGACCATTCTATCAAATATAAGAGAACTTCTCCGTGAGCAAAATTGGTCTTTCTTAAATAGCCAAGAGTGGAGAGAGAAACAGTTAGAAACACAGATATCACAATACAGTACTATATCCATCTACCCCAGATGAATTGCTAGTCCTTCTTCTGTATTTAACCCTAGAGGGGATTTGGTCTGCAAGTCAACTATAAATCTAGACTCAAGTCTGCGCAACTTTAACTCTCTGTTCCCTCCCCGTTCGTACGGTGGAACATGATCCAGACAGTAGAATCTCAAAAGATTTCTATCACTTTGGTGAAATCTGGCAAAGTGTCTTGCCACGGGATATGAGAAATCCTTCTTCTCAATAGCCCTGGCGTGTTCGAGGATTCTACGTTTCACTGGGTGTATAGTGCTGCCCACGTAGCACTTTTTGCAAGGGCAGACTAGACAGTAGACGCAGAAAGGTGTAGTGCAGGTTAAGAATTTGTTGATGGATCTATGCTGTATTTTTCCCGGGATCTCATATGTGAGTGTTTTGGGGCTGTTCTTACAGGCTTTACATCTAGAGCAAGGACAAAATCCTGTGAAATTACTCACTCTCGGGTTGTATGGAATTCCTTCAAAGTGACTCTGTACAAGAGTGTCCTTAAGGGACCGACAGCGTCTATATGTGATTAGAGGGTAATCTGGTAGACTTTTTCCGATGACCACATCTGATTTAAGGATGTGCCAATTCCGTGAAATAATCTGTCTTACTGCAGTTGATTCACTTGAGAATGTTGTAATGAATCTGGGTGCCTCCCCTTGAGCTTTATTGGCCTGGTTCTTATCCTTGAGAAGACAGTGTCTGGGAATTTTTTCTACTCTGCCCAAAGTTTTTTGTAATAATGATGGTGTATACCCTCTCACGATAAATCTCTCTAAGGCCTCCCCAGCAGCCTGTTTAAAATCACTGTCTCTCGTACAGTTCCTCTTGAGTCTTAAGAGTTCCCCATAGGGGATACTGTTTTTTTAGAGACTTCGGGTGATGACTGCGGGCCTCAAGAATCGAATTCCCCGCTGTTGCTTTTCTATACAGAGATGTACAGATTACCCCTTCATGGATAAAGACTCTGAGATCGAGGAATTCGACTTCAGGGGCACTGATATTCCCACTGAAGTGTAAATTGACTGTGTTTCTGTTTAGTTCCTGAATGTATTTCTCTGCCTCAACTCTTGATCCTTTCCAAAGGATAAACAGGTCATCGATGTACCTATACCAACCAACTATAGACGAGACCCAGTGATTATTAGTGTCGGCCCAGGCCACCTGCTTCTCCCACCAGCCTACGAACAAGTTCGCATAGCTAGGGGCGAAGCAGGTGCCCATCGCCGTGCCCTTGACCTGTCTATAATGTTGTTTCTGGAATAAAAAGATGTTGTTGATTAAGCAGAAGAAGAGAAACTCAATTATCATTTCATTATGCTCAGCATATTTGAGAGATCTGCCTTTGAGGAAATAACGAATCGCATGTATACCATTGGTGTGATTAATACAGGTGTATAGACTTGTTACGTCAAGTACAATCATTAGCATGTCAGATTCCCAATGTGTATTGGATATTATTCTGATAAAATCCTTAGTGTCACGGATGTACGATGGTAGTACTCTCACAAAATCAGCTAGAAAAAAGTCAATATATTGTGACATGGATTCAGTCAGACTGCCCTTGGACGAAATAATTGGATGACCAGGGGGTGTGTTGGCATCTTTATGAATTTTTGGGAGATGCTAGAACGTAGATATCACTGGATGGGGACAAGAGAGAAATTTGAATTCATCTGTATTGATCATTCCCTTGTCGTGCCATTTCTGGATCATCAGATGATATTCTTGGACACTAATGTTGTATTCCTCTTTGGTGATTTTGACATAGCAGGTGTTATCTGACAACTGTCGTAATGCCTCCTTGCAATAGAAGTCTTTCGTCATAAGCACAATATTTCCCCCTTTATCAGAAGGTTTGCAAACAATGTTGGGGTCTTTCTCAATGCCCTCAATTGCTCTCTTTTGTTCTATTGTCAAGTTCATGCTGATCTCATTTTTTCTTTTTCCAAACTTTTGGTTTCTTAATTTCATTAGATCGTTTTTGACAGTTTCCTTAAATACATCAATGGTATCAAAACTCATAGGAGGTATGAAGGTAGACTTGGCTTTAAAGTTTGTTTTCACTGTTTTTTGTGCGATCCCAAAGCTTTATATATTTATATATTTCCATGTACAAACGTCCGCATTCTTTGAGTCGTTCCCGAGCGATTTATCCAGTGGATAGAAAGTAAGCAGCAGAGGTCCTTTAAACACCAGTAATTCATTTTGTGTTCAGTTAATTTGTTTACATCGAGGTGCAAGAATATGTGAAACAAATATAAAAAACAATGGTGACTGCCACTGTATAGTTAAAGTTAGGGATCAGAGTTTCCATAGGAAGAGCATTTTTTGTTTTGCTGAAAACGTTGGCGCCATTTGAAAGGCCATCCACCTCAGCTCCTTTTTGAACAGTTTCAGAGTGGGTGCTGCGAAGTGGGGGTGATCCCAAAATGTTGTTTTCCCACAATAATCTCCATAAGAAACTTTCAGAAGTCATAGAGAGAAAACAGCTAAACAGAATTACACCAAATCTGGCAGAAAGTTAGAACTGTACTCAGAAATTGTGCTTTTCATGATTGGAAGTAAATACATTAGGCAGTTTTTGAGAAATTTGTGTTTTAAAGGGTGGTTGAGGTAGACTTGTAAGGGTTAAAACAATAAATAGATCTAGACGGTTGATCCCGTAGGAGTCACGTGCTGCTGTAAATTAAAATAAACAATGTGATGTGATCTGATCATCCGAGAGAGATTTCTTTTCCCATCAGTCATCTTGGTCCTGGTACCAGTACCACGGGACCAAGCAATCTGATTAAATTAACAGGTCGCAACTTGAACAGAAATGTTGCAGCTGCCATTCCACGACACAGTCCCCGTGTCCTGAAGTTGTTTAAAAACGTATAGGGGGCATGGTAGGGAAACCCTGACCCACTGGCATTTTTGAGAGGGTCCCTGAGGGACACTTTAGTGCTGTTGGTGCTGTGTTACCCAGTGTGACCCTCTTATAAGGTTTGGCAGGACTCTCACAGGTGCTGGATTGTCTGTGTTGAAAATAGTATAAACAGTTTGAATCTTTTTATTGTTTTTGCTTTTCACACTGCCGTCCAATTGTGTGCTTTCTTCTATGCCTCACTTGCTAAACAAATCTCAAATCTGCATATATTTGAAGAAGCTATATCTATGTAAATGAAATTACTCCTGAAGTTGTTCAAATGATAATAATCTTTATCTTCGAAGAAGCTGCTGGGCAAAACATATCCCAACATATTTCCGTGAATGGAGGGAAAAAGTCATGCCCCATAAAGGAGTATACCTATTCCACTTTGTGATTTTAAAATATCAAAACTAGGACTGCAAAATAGTGAGTGCCTAACTGACAATCTTAAACACCCAAAAGGTGATGGGAGGATGCTTGCATAAGTCTAACCACTGGCAACTGCTGGAGATAGCATTCTAACCCATCGTTATTTTGCCCACCATCCCACCTCAGATTAAACCCAGCCATATGCATATCAGTCTCAACTCTGCTAAAAGAGGAGCTGTCCAGCCCAAACTACCAAGCCAGGTCCTCTCTGAACCGGAACACAGGCAACCAAGACCTGCTTTAGCCTGATTGAGCCTCTTCAGTCTGGTGTAGCTTGTTTCCAGTGGCACAGCGAGCAAGGGACCCACGTCTGGGCAAACTCATTGCTACTTAAGGTGTACATCAAACACACAAAAGGTGATGGCTGGATGATTGCACTATGTCTAACCACTGGCAATTGCTTTGGGTAGCATTCCAACCAATCGTTCTTTTGCACACCGTGCCACCTCAGATAAGACCCAGTCATATGCAAATCAGTCTTAACCTTAGTTCAGTAGGAGCAATCCAGCCCAAACTACCAAGCCAGGTCCTCTTTGAACCTGAGCACAAGCAACCCAAGGCTGATTTCACCCTGACTGGGGCTCTTCAGTCAGGTGTAGCTGGGTTCCATTGGCACAGTGAACAAGGAACCTCTGCCTGGGCATGCCTTTGGCCACTTAGGTGGTACATCAAACACACACAAGGTGATGGGAGGAGGCTTGGAATAAGTCTAACCACTGACAACTGTTCCCTGTAGGAAAGTCATCCTTTTTGCCCTGATCACCCCCATTTTTTGACGGATGCTGGTGGTTACTGACTCTGAAAGTGCCCTGGGCTCTGCTAACCAGACCCAGTGCCAGTGCTCTGTCCTCTAAAGGAATGTGGTATTTGGTATAATTCTAATTAGCAAAGACAACCTACCTGTAAGTCCCTAGTATATGGTAGTGTATGTAGCTTTAGAAGCCCCAGTGGACTTAATGTGCTTAAGTATCCACTGCTGTGGTGTCTGATGTCATTTTAAAGCCAGGCCTTTCTTGCAGGCTGATTTTAAGATACAACTGTCCAAAATTGTCTTTGAAATTAAAAGTACTTCCAAAGCCTAAAACTACCTTTTTATAACATCTGTCACCCCTATGGTCTACCGTAGGTTTTCCAAGGGTAGGGCTCATTGTTATAAAAAGCAGGGACTATATAAAAGATGATTTAGCTCCCTGGTAAGGAAAAACAACCAAGGTTGTTTTCACCATTGTAGTGCTGCTAGCCCTGTAGGCTAACATGGAAAGGCTTTATTAAACTTAATAAAGCCTATCCTTGCTTGGGAGCTAGCTAGCAATATCATTTGAAGTATCAACATAATGGTTACAATAAATCCAACAACTTGCCAAGGTCAAATTAATTATAACTATTACAGGAAAGTAGTTTTAGAATTTACTTTCCTGAAGTTACCTGAAGCAGCCCTGTAGAAGGATCTTCTGATTGGCCAGTCTTTGACAGCCTGAGCCAAGCTGCTCCCTGAGTAGGTGTGAAGAGACTTGGGGCTGAAACAATACAACCATTTGGTGGAAGAAGATTTGCCTCTTGGAGAAGCCAGGGAGAGAAGGGGGCTGGGAGATAAGCTGGACTACAAATGCAGGAGAACAGTTGTCACAGGACCCAGGCCAGCCCCCCCTTCCTTGATCCCGAGCCAGATGGGATTCCCCCTAATTAGAATAGGAGATGGGCTAGAAGGGGGGTGTAATGAGTTGTTAGCCACACCTCTGAGTTGGGTTACACAGACATACACACCAAGGAAAGAGTTTCTCCATTTTGATTTTTGGAGAACAGTGCATTCTGGGTCAAAAATATGCCATACTTTGCAGGGAGTGGTCATAGCAGAGGGAAGTAACATAAACCCTATTGGTTGGGGTGTCCCCCCATCTGCCAGCCCAGAAGGAAGGATAAATATGAGAGAGCTGTAAGAGCTTCTAAGAAAACTGCCTGGAACAAAAGGAGAAGAAGGACTGCCCGCTGGACCCTTGGACTGCACCACAGAAGGTTTGCACTCGAAAGTACTGCACCTGCTGCACTCTCAAGGCTCCACAAAGAAAGGACTGTGCTTGTCTCAAAGCAAAAGGAGTGGACTCCCTGATCAGCAACAGGTACAACAGAACTGGGTGCATCACCTGCAAACCCAAAGAGAGGATTATCCCAGCTGACCAGTTCAACTGGATTTTTCCTGGACTGTGCAGGTGTGTTGTGGGAAACTGAGTCCTAGTCCCCAAGTGTTAATCCAGAGACTCTGAACCCTTGGACTGAGCTAGTGGACACTAAGGGCTTGATTCAGAAAGGTAAGGTGAATACCAAAAGTCGTAAAGTTCAACTTTTAGTATTCACACAGGGCATTTACGAATAGTAAATGCCCTTTGTGAATACCAAAAGTCGTAAAGTTAGACTTTCGTCCCACTTTACCTTTGTGAATCGGGCCCTAAATTTTCCTAAAGGAACCAAGATACTACAAGATCTGCAAAGAAATAAACTTTCTGCAAAGTTTTGCAGAAAAACTCCAGTAGGAGTCCGGCTTGACGTTGCGAGTCAAGTTGCAGTCGTCAGCCCGCGAATCGGCCTGACTGCACTAGTTTGTCCCGCTGAAAGCTCCATACCTCTTCGAAATCAAGGACAGAGACTTCCAGAGACTCACTGAGGCATCACGCTGCAGCAGGCTGCTATCGTCGAATCGAGCTTCAGATCCGAGAAGCCCGAGGACCCACTGACAAACCCGTTGATGAGAGAAAAGCTCCAAGATAAAGATTAAGGGCCTTATTTAGATATTGGCGGTCTTACCTTCCTCCCGCTGCCATGGTGGTCCCAGTACTCGGTCAAGCTGACGGCAGTCAGCCTGGCTTATTTAGTTGTTGCGGCTAGAGACAGAAGACTACTGTGGCAGCAGTCTTCTCTGCTGGCTAGCAGTACTCCTTCGCATCAGGCCGGCGGGATTGCGCTGAGCAGATTTTAAATGTTCCCATTGTACTGGCGGTGCCCTGGCCACAGAGTCCTGATGTAGTGGGGCAATGGTGGCATGGAAACAGGTCAGTACTATTTGGTTACATCTCAATACACATATATGTTTCGTACATGTCAATATGTACATGTAGGTAATGTGTACTGGCCATTGTTTTTGCATATCGCAATGCACACCAACAACATACACACACCCTTGATTGTACATGCTCACGCACCACAATAGCCTACCTTAGAATCCGGTGACAACAGGGTGGCTGAGTGTAGCGGTCAAGTAGCAGCAGCACAGCGAGGACCTGGACAATGGCAGTAAAGATGGAATCGGAAGTGGGACCCTGAAAAAAGATGAGCTTTCACCTCTTTTTCTTTATTTCTGCCAACCCGAGCTTGGAGGTTTCCCCGCCACAGTTGACTCGACAGAAAGGCACTTCGTAATCTGGACGCCGAGAATCTCGGCAGGACTTCCTCCAACAGCCGCTGCAACCTCTGACACTGTCCATGTAGGAGACAGATCCTGACGGAGTTGGTGGGACCGCAGCGTTTTTGCCTCTAATGCCCAGCCAACATCTAAATCGGGCGGGTGGACCACCAAGTTGGGGGTCAGGAAGGCCACCAAAAAAACGACAGAGGGCGCCAGTCCTGCCAAGATCTAAATCAGGCCCTTAATCCAAAGGTAAACCTTTGACCATGACCTAGCACTATCCGACCCACGCTCCTTCGCGGTTAGCCTAAAATTTCGACTTTGCCCGAGTCCAGCACGACCAGATAGCCGCGAGTGTCGCTTTAAACTTTTTGGCATTAGAATGCACAATTTTTATTTTCATCTTTACAAATTCATATCTCCGTTTCCCTACATTGGATTTTTGTTGTTTTGGTGTCGTTTTAAGGATAACAATATTCTCTATGTTAATAAATTGGTGATATATTTTTATTTTGTTGTGCCTTTTATTTATTTACAGTTTTTTTGATATTAAATGCTTTACACATACCTGTCTCCTGAGTTAAGCCTGACTGCTCGTTTGCCAAGCTACTAAGGGTTGAGCAAGGATTAATTTATTAAGACTTGACTGGACTTTATTAGTGATTGTGGTATTATTACTAGCTGACGGTTAATACCCCACCTACTAATAATCCACTTTCCTACATTTAGTGTGCAGTGGTGGTATCCAGAACTTGTGCTTGATAACGCCATTCAGTAATTAAGTTGGACAAATAAAAATCGTCTAAATTGACCTAGTGCAAAAATTGTTTTTGATTTTTAATGTGGACTAATATTAAATCATTAATTTTTCTTTTTTCTAAATTACTCTGACATCAATTTTTGCAGAGCTTTTTTGTGACCCAAAACTCAGGGATATCATGGACCTTGATCTAGCTAGCCTGCCCCCACTCCAAGTCACCGAGCTACGGGACCTGTGTCGAGCTAGGGTATTACTAGCATTCTCCAGTTCCAGGAAGGCAGTACTGATAAAGGCCCTTACAGCTTGAGCAGAGGCCCAGCTGAAGGATCAGGCCTCTGCTACAGAGGATGTTCCACAGATAGAAGGACAGGAGGAGGAAGACCCCCCTAGACCTCAGTGATGGGAAGGATGAACACCTCTCAGCACACACTGTGACCAGGGCCTCATCTAGGCCCAATGGGGGAAAAGGATCCACCAGACGTGAGCCAGATCTGTTCCTTAGGGAACGAGAGCTTGAGACAGAGTTGGCCTATATAGCCCTAGAAGCAGACCAGTTGCGCCTGGCCAAGAAGAAGTGGGCATGTGAGAAGGGAGAGGAGAACCACTGTGAGAAGTGATCCCAGTAGCGGGGAGAGGCTCTATGTAGTATTCTGGGAATAGTTTAGTTGAGGTATGAACAGAACGTTAGTAGGTCACCAGCAGAATGTTCCCATGTGTTCATTTGGTGCATGCATATAATTGCATTTCCCTGATATATAAGGGTGGAGCCTAAAGTAAGTTGCTCCACATGATATAACTATCCTGTATCTTGTCGCATCAAAATATTTTTGAAGACTGATCCAAGAAATGTTTTGGTGTTAAACTGAGCTCTGAATCCCAATCAGTGGGGGGGGGGGGGGGCTAAGATTTCAGCGGCTCACAATTGAGAAGAGAGCTGGATTTTCACAAAAGATTTAATCATTTTAGGGACGCAGGTAGAAGCGAGATTTGACAAATGTTTGTGAGGACAGTGGGATCTGCTGTTGTGTTTTTTAAGACAGAGGACAATCAGGGCTTATTTCCAGCAAACTGATAGGTATCTTGTCTTGTATTAAACAAAAGGTTGAACAAGTTAGTAATATGGTGATACATATATGTGGTCTAAAGATTAAGAAACGATGCAGGGCATGGATCAAGCAGAGAACCAGAGGACAAAGAGGATTTTTGAAACATCATCTCTAGGGGAGAGAAAGCGGTCAGCTTGAGGAACAAAAACAATAAGTTATGTTGGATGAGAATGGGATTAAGGGGCCATAGACTGACCTTTAAAAGAAGATTGAATTGAGTTAAGGATATTGTCAATTTTTGCAAGAAAGATTGCTGTATAGTTCTTGAAAAGAGAAAATAGCTGAGTGATTACGAAAATATCTTTGGATTTGATAGATTGTATAATGAAACGGTTGCTACAATATTAAATCCGGGTGAGACGAATTAGCAGCTTGTAGATTTGTAAGGCCTGACGATTATCTATAAGCTCCTAGTGCAAATGGCATATGCACTCAAAATATTTGGCACAAATTCTTGTGTCACTTAAAGAGGACTAATACCAGGGTGGATGACATGTGGTAGCGGGGGTCTCTCAAGTAGGCTTAAGAGAAATAGAGGCAACAAGCTCTGTTAATATTCAATCATGGGAAGATTTGGTACCAAGTTTAATATCAGTGTTGATGGTCCTTTCACATGGATACACTAGGCTGGTTAAGAAATGCCATTTTACATGCTCACGCCCTTAAGTTTCCTTCTGTCTGTCAACACACATTTATTTGCATGCACATACAGGATAACAATTTTTCAACTCAGTTTTGCTTACTATACCACTTTCTAAGCACTAAAAACAACTTGAACATTCTGTACAAGGGCTAAGTTTATCTCGCAAGATGCTATTTGTTTTTGCCGCTCGGCAACAGAGCTATTACAATAGAATAAACAATAGCGGCCTGGCTGGGGCATCAGCATAGTAATATGGATGATGTTATTATATACACAACATCAAGCCTTTGTTTAGACAGAGGAGCATTTAGCTGGTCCTTTGAGGTCGATCCTTGCGGGAATTCCAGCTCAGCTCTATTCCTGTTTACATCATGCGAGGGATGTTGTCCAAATCTCCACCAAGACAGACAGCCTGATAACACTTACCCACAGGTAACAGGGAGTTAGATCACCCTACAGTGATTTGGCAGATTCACTCACCCTAGACATGATAGGATAGAATGTGCTAGGTATGAGTACACTATATTACAGTACTTGTATGCAAGCATATATTTTCTGTAATAAGCAAAATGGTTGAAATGTTTATCTGTTTCACCATTCTCTGTAAACTCATCACATTATTCCGTTACCTTCTATTGATATTGCCTCGCAAATATTTTACTCAAGAATCACAATGTTTCAATAAATATTGAAACCACATGTGTATTTCTTGTGTATCTCTTTGGGTATGCAGAAGTAACTAAGCAAAAGGGTTCTAGATCTGTTACCACAATTTCCTTGGGGGGGTCAGAGTTGTCATGTTCTGAGGTTGCACATCCATTAGTTACCCTGTCAGGTTTTGGGGGACAGATGGTGCACTGTGAGCTAGCAGGATTAAAGGCCAACATATCCTGAGGGGTGCTCAGAATCAGTTTTGCACAGTTCCAACGTTTATGCTGTCCAACAAATGCACAGTTTTACTTGAGAAAGTATAAGCCGTACTACATGGAGCCACCAACTTTCTAGCTTGGGTTCTTATTTATTGGATCGCCTGAGTAGTTTTTTTTTTGTGTACCCAAAGCCCCCCTCAAACCTACAAACAGGAGGCTTCCTTCCGCACAGGCGGGTTTTATCCCACGCCGGTCCACCGCATTGAATCTGCGCACCTTGTTCGCCACTCTCCACCGAATCAATCCTTCTCTTCCAGCTGCGGTAGTCCTACTGGACGCCGAGAAAGCCTTTGACTCGCTGGAGTGGCCCTTTCTCAGGGCCACCCTGGTACGGCGTGGCAGTCCACCTTGGTTTATCTCCGTGATTTCATTATTATATACACGTCCAACGGCCAGAATACGGTTAAATGGCACACACTCCTCCTCCTTCAAATTGTCAAGAGGGACCAGACAGGGCTGCCCCCTCTCCCCACTCCTCTTTATAATTGCAATGGACCCGCTTGACCGGCACCTTCTAGACAAACACTCCCACAGGGGCATTCAATTTAACACTGGCCCTCTACTACTTACGCTTTCCGCAGATGACGTCATACTCTGTGTTAGGAACCCAGATGACAATTTAGAGCCGATCCTTCGTGAATTTACTCGCTTTGGCACCCTGTCGGGGTTGCAAATTAACTGGGGGAAGTCCGAGGTTTTTCCTTTGACAGAGGCCCAATGCAACCGCACTTCGGAGTTCCCACTTAAGTGGTGTGACGACTCCGTCAAATATTTGGGTATTCACATTCATAGGGATCAATCACAAATCCTTCAACTCAACTATGGTCCTGCCATGGTGAAACTATCTGATAGCATCGATCGCTGGTTGAAACTCCCCTTGTCAATGGCCGGGAGAATGGCTCTAATCAAAATGGTCGTTCTCCCGCAATTTTTATACTTGTTTCAGAATATCCCTATACCTTTGTACGGGAGCTTCTTTGCGACTCTTCGTTCTCAGCTACTGTGGCTAGTGTGGGGGGTGGTCGGCCCAGGATTAGCTGGGACGCCCTTACTCTGCCCTTTGAGCGCGGGGAATTCGGAGTTCCTAATTTCCGTATTTATTATTTGATTGTGCAGTGTAACTTGTCACGCCACTGGTTCCACGCAGACCCTCAGATCCCATATCTCAGGCCTGAATCAGACCTCGCTCTCCCCTCTCGGCACTGTTATCGGTGGGGTTGCCTCGTGATCCCCAAGATTTACAAACACTTTCCACAACCAGTTGGGCATGGAAACAACTGACCCGGGCAACCGGGGCGCCACTGCTTTATTCTCCATCCCTCCCTCTGGCAGGGAACCTATGGATTCCTATCACCAAGGAGGCAGTAGTGCAACGTACCCTTTCTAAATTTAACCTGGGAACCTTCAGGGATCTATTCCCGAACAATAATGTATTTTCTCGCTGCGAGGACACCCTTTTCTCTGAAGCCACTTTTCTTGACCACTTTATACTGCGCTGGTTACTGAGCGCACTGAGGTCCACTGTCCCGACTTATCCGATAGAGCCGCCCAATTTTCCTCCATTGTCACTCCTCATCAAGGATATTAGTGGAGACCACTTGATGTCCAAAATGTATAAAGCCGCTATCGCATTTCTCCCACCTAGAGATTTGAAATTGAGGCAGGCGTGGGATCGGGACCTGGGTCAGCCCCCTTCGGACGTGCGGTGGCACTATTGCTGTGAACAAACCCGCAAGATTTCCTTTAATTATAGGCATAAATTGTTGCATTTCAAATACCTTTGGCGGTCATATGTCACGCCATGCATGGTCCACCGTATGGATCCCTCCAGACCCCACACATGTCCCCGGTGCAGAACCCCCATGGCAGATTTCGCACACATAGCATGGACTTGTACCAAAGTTGCCTTATTCTGGGGTAAAGTGTTTGAGGCGCTAACTTTAATGTTGGATCAACCCCTCCCTCCATCTCCCCTCATGGCCTTACTGGGTTACGTCAGAGATCTCCCCAAGTCCTGTAGGCATTTTTGCGCTCTCGCACTGCTTTTGGCTAAAAGGGAGGTCACTATTTATTGGGGGAATAAACGCCCCCCCACGTTGACAGGTTGGATGCACAGCATGACTTATTGCAACACTAATTCCTAGCTGTACGCCCAGCTACAACCCCCAGCGTCCCGCCCTCTTGATATTTGGCAGCCTTTTAAATCTTACCTGCTAGCCCAAGCTCGGTGAGGTCGCAAACTGACCCGGAGCCCACCCCGGAGCTTTAATATTGTATTTGTCGTATTGATTATGTCCTACATTGTATGTACTCAGGGAAAAAGATGAAACGCATTGTTACGTTATGGCTGACATGTATAACTGTGGATCTAAAGGTATACTGACTGTCTTTGTTGGAAAAAAAAAAAACTTTAAATAAGGTTAAAAAAAAAACAGGAGGCTTCCTTGGTGTTAGGGAAAATATCCTCCTCAGTTGAGTACGTAAATCCTATGTATTGGCCGTAGGTTGGTCAAGCTTGAACCTTTCAAAGGATCTGTCCATAGAGGTACCCTCTCTGATTCCACGTATTGAAATGTCTGAGGGCGTACCAGCAATTAACATGCCAGCTAGCTGCAGACATGCGGTTACACAAATCCTGTTACAGCGTGGTTTCCCCAGATGGGTGGAGGCTTTACCTTCATGGTTGAGGCTCACGAGGCACTCAGGACAGAGGTATTCTATTCATGGGTTCCATTCCCAGTAGCAAATACAACTCAAGACTGTTTCACACATATACTGCAGATACAGTATGAAGCTCTAGAAATACCACTGTCGTGTAGTTCCTATAGTACCCATGCAGGACCTGCACGTTTGAATAACATAAGCTGTGGGCTTGGTGATAGACTGGCTCTGTGCACCCCCATAGCGTATGTTAGCCGGATTTGCATTAGCTAGCTCACAGTGCCACTAGAATCTCCTCTTATCGGGGAGAGATTAGTTTCTGGCAACCTTAGATCATGACAACCCTGATCCCTCAGAATCGTGGAAACAATATACTACTTTTCGCTCAGTCACTCGTGCTTACTTATTCGGTTTGTCTCAGAGAGTTACACAGAATAAACAGTCTGGGCGTTTCAATAAGTATTTATTGAACAGTTGTTATTCTAGTGTAAAATATATGTGCTGCAGAAACCAGCAGACAATAGCAGAGATATATTATCAGCAGTACGATAAAAGCGAAGGGATAGAACAGTTCTACCATATTGCAATAATCATGAATACATACATGAATATAAAAAGCATTATGAAAAGTGCGCGTACTCCTACGATGCCTAACTAGATGTACCTGAGTGTACCTAGCATATGTGTAGGTCTAAAAGCCTAAGAGCCAAGAATCCTTCTAGGATTTAGTCGAACCACCATACCTGAATAGAGAGAGTGTGGGACCCCGTCCTGGTCTCGAGTTGGACACCCCACAAGGGCTGTGTTAGACCGCTGTCAGCTGGAGCGACTGCATGCAGGAGCCTCAGCGTCTCTGGTCAGTGTGTCAGCATGGAAGTCTCGGTTCCCTCTATCTTACCGGGGTAAGATGTGGTGTATTTATACCCTGAAGACTCTAGTTGCTTCGTATGGTTTGTATTGGCCCTTGTTAGACTTAAGGAAGACGTCAGGGGTGAACTTTGTACATACATATTATGCAGGTGGTGTATTCCTAGAGAGCCATGCATAATTGATGAGTACAGTGTGGGCCTGTGTTTGGGAAAAACCCTGCTGTATTCAAAACCACAGAATAGATAACGCTCAGCCCTCAGAGCTCGTTGTGTACTAGCGAGGACCAATGTAGGTGAAAGATCATGCCTATTTAAGGAATCATGACTAGTCAAGTCAAGTCAAAGAAAGCTTTATTCGACTGATTTTTAACAGTCATAAAAGCACATAAAAAAGAAAAGACAATAAAACATGTTATCACAATATTAAACAATTTTAAAAACAATGATCTTGTTGAAACGCTAAAATATCAGATGTTATTAAAGCAACAGCCATAGAATCATAAAAACATCCTAATGGCTCTTTATGTTAGACTTCATTTGTTAAATACGACTTCCTTTGAGGAGTACCTTCTTAAGAAACATAGCTGTGCACCAGGCAGTTTGTTCGTTCTCCAACATCTGAAGTCTAATTAATGCAGGGCGGCATTGCCGCAATCCCTGTGATTTTAAAAACAGTAAAATCCATGCTTTCCTCAACACAACATAAAATTTACAAAATAAAACCAAATGAATTGTGGACTGGGTAGAAAGATTGTCACACGGACAGAGAGGCAGCTCCCGTGACCAGTCATTGGTTTGTGGGAGGGTCACGAGTCTGTGGACAATATTCAATCTAAACCAGGTCAATAACTGTCTGTCAAAGCTACCCGGTACAAATGTGAGGTAAGGTTCCATATGTGTGGCAGTTACAGTTAGCTGATGTTGCCTTACACTGGGTTTTAAAATTTCTCCTGATATTCTTACTATACCCAATGATTCAAGACACTCCTTTTTTAAGGCCTTTCTAGAAATCGCCTGTAAGGCAGTAGGGTCAGTAAAGTATTCTGGGTGCCCAATATCCTTCATAAAATCGCAGATATACTTTATCCAGGGGATCTTTAATACCCCTTCCAGCTTAAGGCAGTCCTGTATGATTTCCCTATTTAGCTTTGGCTGATCCTTTGATCAGATCCTATGCCATAAGAGGGCTGGTTCTAATTTAATAAGGTCTGAGATGTAAGGAATACCTAATTCTTCGTGACAGGCAAAAGAAGGTGTACTAGGTGGCACCGATAATAAATATCTTAAAAAAGAATTTTCAACAATTTGTATGGGGAGGGTATTAGCGAAACCCCATACTCCCGCCCCATACATTGCATTAGCGGTGCATTTGGCCTTATAGATTTGAATAAGCTCACCTGGGGGCTTCCTGCCTAGCTTTCTTGAGAATGACACCACAGCAGCTGTAGTCTTGATGAATGACAGTTTTTTTGCGAGAATAGCTTGTACCCACGAGTCCCCTTGGTTAAATAAAACACCTAGGTAGGAAAAACGTTTTGCCTGAGCTACTTTTTGACCGTCCATGAACATGGTTTTCATTCTTTGTACCCCACGGCCACAACTCATAGTAAAGGTCTTAGAGATATCAGTGCTAAGCCCCAAGTTTTTCATAAAAACATTAAAACAATCTAGAACCTTCTGAAGTCCTATTTGGGTTCTAGACATTAAAACTGCGTCATCCGCGTAAAGGAGCGCAGGTATCGGACGTCCATTCATGGTAGGGAAATCTTGATTATTCCCAAGGAGGGTTTGGCACATACCATTGGTGTACACAAATTAAAAAGGAAGGGGGCCAGGCCACAACCTTGCCGCACCCCCTTCTTAACAGGGAAAGCAGGAGTGAGCTCGCCTGCCAACCCAAAGCGCACCCTCGCCGATGCATCATTGTACAGGCGCCTTAAAAAGAAATAATATGAGGATCAACCCCGACTGCTCCAAGGACCTCCCAGAGCCTATCATGTCTTTCTGAGTCGAAGGCCGCGGTAAGGTCAATGAACGCCAAATAAAAGCGGCCTTTCTTGACTCGAATATATTTACCAACCAGTAAGGACAGATTTAGGCTCTGCTCGATGGCCCCCAGGCCTTCTCTAAAACCGTATTGAATGTCTGAGAGGACTGAGTTTTCTTCTGCCCAGGCTTGCAGATGTTCCAGAATAACCCGTCCTACAACCTTAACCATCGAGTCTATTAAAGAGATCGGCCTGTAGCACCCGGGATCATCTCGGTCCCCTTTTTTAAAAATTGGAACTATGATGGATTCCGCCCACGTTTTAGGTAATGGGGCCATACAGCTGGCATTAATCACCTGAGTTATAATGGGGCCCCAGAGTAAGGTATTTGACTTAAAGAGATCCACGGGTACTCCGTCAGGGCCAGGCGCCTTACCGCTCTGACTCGCTGACAGAGTTCTTTCCACTTCCTCCAGGGTAAACTGTAAATCTGCATAGTCAGTTGACTCCCCTGGCGTATCAGTAGCTTGGGGGTGGGGATTCATCTGCCCATTATATACTTTGGAAAAGTGGTTAATCCATTGCTCCTTCGATATGGCAATTTCTATTGTGGGGCCGCCCGTAGATTGTAGAAAAGGGGTTTTTACCGCTCTCCAGAAGGCAGCACTATCTTTCAATTGTGCTGCGCTACGAAGGGATTCCCATGCTTCCCTTTTCTGGGCGCGTCTTTTTTCATTGAGAGCCCATCTATACTCTTGTCTCGCCTGTCTGACCTTTATGAGGTTTCTAGGTTGCTTATGCAGTTCCAATTTTAGATTAGTGAGTGCACGTGTACATTTTGTGGTAAACCATCCCTGTTTTTTAAACTTATTACTCATTTGCACAAATAATAAATCTCTCACCCCGCCGCAATTTGATGAATAGAATGCTATCTTCGAGAGCTAATTCACTCAAGCAGTTTTCAATGGCTGTTTTGCATTTTGTTACCAATTGTTTTGTGACGGCTTCAGGGTCGACCTTTGACCACCGCAAGGTGTATCCATTAGTTCTATTGAGTGTTACTTTCCCCCTCATTACTGCAACATTATCTCTTCTGGCAAGCCTATGTGATGGCAAGTTGACCTCTAGGGTTAACGGAAAGTGGTCACTCATGGGGTTATCCCCCACCTTGAAAGAATGCAGCCTATGTGCGTGGTTAAGTGAGATCAATATATAATCTATCGTGGAGGATAGACCTCTTCCATTAAATGTCGAGGGCATAGGAAAAGGTCTAGCCACTAGGTCATTCACAAAGCCAAGCTCCATGCTCACAGTCAACTCATTAAACAGCTCCCCCATCACTGTATGACAAAAGTGTGTACTACATGTGCTCTCCTCATCAGTATTACCGCAGATCCTACTATCATCATGAGGACATAGCGCACAACTAACATCGCCCCCACAGATTATCATGGTTTCTTTTCCGCTAACATTAATAAATGAGTTAAGTTCACTACCCAGTTTTTGGACAACATTACCAAAGATATCTGGGGGGATGTTGATGTAAAAATTAACCAAGATAATACGTAGGGTCAGATTTTGATGTATTTTTACTAGCTGATAGTATCTGTTCCCCAGTATTGGATCTACTTTTCCCAAAGCGAGTTTATTCGAGATATACACACAAAGCCCACCCTTTGCTCTACCCCCTCGATCTTTCACCGCTGGTGTGTGGAGGGTTTTAAATCCATTAATATGAATTGGTTCTCTGACCCAGGTTTCCTGGAAACACAATATGTCCTGGTCAGAGATAAAATTACACCATGGTTGACTGTGTATCTTACTACGCAACCCTGCAATGTTCCAGGAAATTATCTTGCATGGAAAACAATCACCGCAGGGAGTACTTCTCGGGGGAGACAGTCTCAGAGGGGCAGGGCTACCAGTATGGGCTGGTGCTTGGGCTGGGGTTGATGGTTCACTTAAATCTAGTCGGTTGACTGGGGAGCTACTCGTGGTACATCTCTCAGGGGGTTCCCTCACGTTTATCATATGAGGTGACATGAGAACTACGGTCTCTTGTACTACTGTACGATCAATAGGTGTTACTGCGATCGTGTTGCCCCTTGAGGTACCCGCATCAGCAACTGGACCCCCATTTAATGACTTCAGTCAGTCATTATCATCTAAGGTATTGAGAACATCATAGTAGTTATTCACTGGGATGGCATATCTATGTTGTCTCTGCCCCCCGCCTCTATCCTCCCCTGGTAAGAACTGTGTAGGGCCGTGTGGCTTGTAGAAATAACCCAGTGGTAGAATGTTGATCCCCGTTTGTTCTATTGACCAGTTACCCGCCCTATCTAGTATTGTTTGAACTAGATCTGGTGACCCAAATGTTAATACTACACAGTCACCCTCTAGTGACTTTTTAGATCTTCCTAACCAGCCAATCCTTCTGACCATCTTAAACTCTGAAAACAGCGGGTTTAATAATCCCGTCCTTGCATTTATCACATGCAACAATTTATTTTTCAATGCGGTCCAATGTTCCCTGGCTCCGTGTGGCAACGAAGGGACGTTGGCCAACACGATAGTATAGGGTGTTGCTTCTGGAGGGAGATGTAAAGTGTTTAGGCCAGGCGAGTCTCTCAATGGCTGGTTTTGTTGTCTTAGAACTCTTTGTGACTGGGCTTCCTCTCTACGTGCGTAATTAAGCCTGTTAGGGGGGGTTCCTTTTGAATGTTCAACAGCCGTTCTTGAATAGTGCTTGGGGCCTGTGCTGTGTCGTGTGGCCTACCCAAAGCCGCCGTGTTATGGCGGTTAATTTGGGGATCCGATGGGGCAATTTGAGGTGCTTCCACGAAGCCGGGGCCAAAAGTACCAGACTGTATAGCCATAGAGCCGCCGATCCTGTTAGGCGGGGCGGGCTTAGTTCTACAGTGACATGTGTTAGTCAGGTGTGGCTGAGGAGGCTGAGTACTCATCTGGCTGATTTGTGTAAACACTACCTGTGAGCTTTTCTAATTTGTCTATGCTCTCTTCCAGTCTGGATAACTTTTGTATCAGCGGGTTCAATAAAACTGAGACAACCTCCCCCATTTTTGTCCAGAACTCCCCGCTGTCAATGATCTGTAGAGGGGATAAAGTTGTTAGGGTAGACTCCTTATTAGCAGTACTAGTAGCTGGACAATTCCCCTCCTCCTCCGTAATTTTACTTTTGCGCCCTCTTTTTGGTAGGGGATGAGATTGCTTGTTAGAGCCCTGTCCTTTTCTTTTCTTGGACTGGATTAAGGGACTACTCCCCTGGTTAATTTTACATTTTGGGCCTCTGGTAATTACTTTAGGTCAAGTTGATATGTCGCATGTCTTTGGGGCATCATTAGGTTCGGGTACCTGATTGAGCGATGCATTAGTCAAAGAGGAACTTTGTTGGGAGTTAGTAAGGTCTACAGGGCCAAACATTGCAGGCTGACTTAGGGGGAGTAGTGGCTCTAATGATAGTCTTCGCTCGGTAAGTGCAATTTCATGAATAAGGGATGACTCTGCCCTCAACAGAAATGCATCCAGAGTCCCCACCACTCCCTGGCCTGTTAATGATTTCCTTTTGTTCAATGTTTTCTGTGCCATTTTCCTATATTGATATTCGTTGTAGCAGCAATATTATACCCTCGTACCTTAGTCCTAATGTTCAGAATAAGGTCCATGAAAGTCCGTGTCGCAATATGTAAATGGGATGGCCCGGCCCGACCTCTTTCGGCCTCTGACGGGCGCAGACGGGCCTGCCCTTGGCCCGGGCACGCCCGCGCCGATTTTTAAAGCGCCTCCAGGCGCGTTAGAGTGATGACGGCGGCTCCTGCCGCTGAGACTGCTGGAAGCTGAAGTCCACTGGCACCGTAGGTACTGCCCGCCAACACCACCAACACCAAAAGCACAGAAGCGGACATGTACAGTCATGACTGTAATAGGGCATATGCGGCATTGACCATAATAGGGCAAGTACGAATATGACCGTATTAGGGCAAATACGAATACGTCCATTTTAGGGCATGTATGAACGGGTCTACATTAGGGCCTCTATACGGGACAAAACACCCACTCCTCTTCCGAACGGGATGCCAATGACCAAACTTCAAATCTGGACAATTTAAAAACATTTTAAAAGCAAGTAAAAACATGGTTTTAAAATTGTTACAAATTTTCAAAAATGTTACAATTCAGCTATTTCCAATTGCCACTAAAAAAAGAAATGTCTATTTTGTTTCTCTATATAAGTTGCTTCACTCAAAGCGGAAGAAGGCCATGCTTTTCTCAAGCGAAAGTGTCAATTTAGGAAATGTTCCAAATTTGCTTGTTTATTATGAAAACGAGTGGAGAAGCCGAATTCTTTCCCAGGACGTGATGAGCTAATTCGAGATTAAGTGTCCTGGCTGGGAAGCACAACATTATCTGTGTGAGCTACTGCAGACGACAAATCCAACGCCTCACAGAGAACGTCAATCGCACATAGATGGAATGTAGCACTGCCAACAGTCGATGCTGCGGCAGCTTGTGCGGCAGTTGTTACCTGGGTGCCTGTGGAGGAATCACCTAACCCAGCAGGAGCAAACGGCACCTGTGGATTCTCCAGGAATGCATTCATCAGAATTGGAAGCCGCTGGGGACAACGCAGAGCATGGGCCTTTATGGGGTCCAGCATTGCATCCGTGTCCGGAGGCGCATCTGATGGAAACGTTAAACAAAGATCCAACGTGCATTCTTCTCCGCAAAACAGGCATCGAAGAACAGGTAAGATGCAGTCTACCCAGACTGGTCGAAATGATAGAAACCAGGAGGCATTGAGTTCTCGCAGGCAAGAAATGCCCAGAAGTTGTACCATGCGTTCACGGTATTTCCGCTCCAGGAGCATGTTCGCCATTCCCTCGGGAATTGGGCCGTCCATTGCGTAGCAGTAGTATTATGAATAGGACCCCTGCAATCAGCAATAGGATAAGCGGGGGTCCTCCAAATACGCTTCCCAATACGGAGTGTATAAAATTTGGGATTACTCCGAGGACTGTCTGAAAGGTGCTTAACAGTCCTGACCCTATGGTCTTAAATAGGTGTATAATACCGCTCGTATCAGACATATTGAAGATACGTCCCACCATTTCTACGAAATGAAAGGGGCAGTTTGTACGTATAAGTGCCTGTATCTCAGTCGAGGTCCTTGCAACTTGAAGTTCAAAGGTTTCTCGAGCGGAGGTTAAGGGCACGGGTTGCTGTAAAAGCATGGCTTGCAGTCTGCTCAGAGTATCAAATTGTATGAAAGAAACGTTCAGTGAAGGCCATAGCGGCGCCTCCCTGACTGTGTTCAGTGGTGGAAACAATACTTGCATACAGCAAGTAACCCTGGAGTTAACAGTGACCAGATAGGCAACGCCCAGAAGCATCCCACAGCAACCTTGATCATTTAGCATCAAGTAACTCCCATTTGAGAGCAGCTGGAAAACTGGTGTGATCATGGCCACTGGGTTCCCAGTCATGTGACACGATAGGTTCGCTACTGAACCGCTACAGGCTCCGTGTAGAGAAATATCCTGACACATGAGAGAACCGCTTAAAGCGTTCTTGCAGTTTGTACCACTCAGATACACTTCTCGATCCCCATTCCGGCATCGGTATCTATATGGTAACTCCCAAGTTTCCTTAATGTATCCCTTACCCATCTTTTCATATCTGCCTGCCTGCCTTTGCTCAAGGCAATATTGAAACTGAAATGTAGTGACCAGCAGAGTGATTTGTCCATGAATTAGCCATTCAGTTGATGGTGATTCGGCTACAGTGAATGGTAACCTTTCCAGTTTCTCAATACGCAGCATTGTATATTTGGCTCCCCTTTGTGCCATTTCTTTCTGTTTATCAGTTAGATTGTATTCTGAAAACAGAGACGTGGTGTTTATAAAACGCCAGGGCACATAGCCTGCACACAAAGATTGTAGCGTCCAGCTTAGCATCATAATAGAATGTAGCTGAGATTGCCCGTGTTGCAACAAGGCCAGATCTTGTTCTAATATGTCGATTGCCGAAGACACAATGTTGCCTAAGGAGTAAATCCTGGAGGTCAAAGTTGTTAACCCATTATCCACTACAGCTAATGCCTTTTCTAAGTCAATACGGTCTAATTCCCGTATTCTTTCTGCGGCTCCTGTTGGGATATTTTCCAGTTTTCATTATAATAGGCATAAATGCCGGCATATATGAAACGTTTCTGACGTGTTTTCCTTGGGCCTAGCAAGAAATCCCTAAGGTCTACATCAGGTGTGAGTAAGGTCAAGTGATGTTTTACTTCTGTGAGTGTTGAGGTTTCTAGCCAATCAACGCACAACTTCCCAACACTATAGGATGTCACTACCCCTGGGTGTTGTCTTTGTACATAGCGGGTATCTGGCCTATGGATACTAAACCCTTCGGTTCTATTCATAAATCTCTGTTGACAGGTGTTTGTGTCAATGGGCCAAACCAGCCATTTCGTCCAATCAGGATCTGATCTGTTGTACTGGAGAATGTCATCTAATCCTACCCCTTGTGTAGTTGAATTCTGCCCCCCACCCATCTGTGATGGTGTAGGAAACCCGGGTGAGTTCAGTTCCTTGTTCTTGGCTAGTCCAAGACAGGATGTCTGTTGCACAGTTTCATTTAGAAATATCATCTGCTGTGGAATGAGGCATGCTCTAAAAAGCGCTTCTGTTCCCTGGACTTGCCAGTCCCTAGAACCCCATATTGATTTTAAATCTATAGTGTCCTTCCATAGGTCGAAACCCTGTGTAGACAACTGGGCCATAACAGAAGCAGAGTAAATCTGTTTGGTGTTAGTCAACATAATTTTCTGTGCTGATGTTTTTGCCACTTTGTAATAAAATGACTTCGGGTTAGATTAATTAAACCCTGAATAGTATGTGAATTTCTGTGCAAAAGTTTGCAAACTACCTTTTGGAGGTGTTGGGCATTGTTCCCACTGTCGGTATTCAAATACATTTCTAGGTGTTATAGATTTGTGTAAGAAATGATGACCATAATGTTGGTAACAGTACAATGTATCATAGTCTGAAGTACCTTCTAACATTTCATTGTTCGGAAATGCTGCAGTTTTTTCTAAATCAGACATCATATTGTTTACAGTTTCAGTGTCCCAATCATCAGAAAATGTACTGGAGGTAATGATATCACTTAAAGAATTTTTAAATACATGTTTAAGCTTTAAAAGTTCAGTCGGACCGAATATATCAAAATCAACTTTGTCCCATACTATACCGTCCGGTATAGGAACTGCTGTGATGTTCACTGAAGACAAGTCTCTTGGTTCACGATGTGAAGACTGGTGTGGTTTTAAAATCAAATTGACTCTTTGGGCTGTAGAGCTCTGCTGAAGGTATCGTCCATTAATAAGCATACTAAAAGTTATAATTGAACCTAGCCAGAAAATAAAAAATAAAATCCCAGTGATATACCATAGTTCTATCCAAGGTGACACCAGGTAAGTCTTTCTAAAAAAAAGTGCAAAAAGTCAATGAGTTTCTGTTTGTGAGATTTTTTGGCTGGCGTCGTTTCCGGCTCGCTTGGATCCAGTGAAAATGTATCAAAGTTCATGAAATAGCCAGAAGCAGTTCGATCAATTGTTGGAATTGCATCGGGATTTGTTGAAATTGGATTTTGCTCTTGACGAGGAATGTTGACATAGACGTCTGTAGTTGGTCTTAATGCAACTTGGTTGTTAAGTTGATTTTCATTTTGAAGTCGAACTTCTTGTTGAAGTGGAAGGAGTTCCATAGCATTGTTGCTTAGTCCTTCATTCTGTACAGGGGGCTCTTCAAACGTGATGAGTCTTTCTGTTTGAACTTCTTGGATTGTAGCGAGAGGAGGGCGTCTGCTACTGTGAAGTCCACGAGGCCTACTGTTTAGTATCGGCCACATAGTGTGGTTTGATTAAGTTGATTGAGACGAATCTTTTCTCCTTTTTCCCGGCAAGAGGTGGCAGAAGTACAGTTCTTGTGCCTTGCATTGCTAGGACCGGTACAGCTGTTCTGTAAGATGGTCCGAATTCTTTCTTATCTGCAATCTTTTCTCTGACCAGATCCCCGACTTTTGGGATCCAGACAGGTCTTGCCGTTACTGCCTTGACTTCCTCAGTGGCAGTCTGTTTTAAGTGGACGTTGCTCTGTTGTGTCCTGGATTCATTTAGATCTTGTAAAACAGCCAAACGATCATGGATGTCAAATGGTTTTTCATCCGCCACTGTGCCTTCACAATCAAGATCAGGTACCCACATTTTTGTCCCAAATAGGACCTCGTAAGGAGTGACACCCCCTAGAGAGCTTCTTGGCTGATTGTTTATTGCTCGTTGTACCCCATAAAGGTGATCGACCCATCTACCGCCTTTGCCTAATACCCTAGCTGTTAAAGATTGCTTTAAGTCACGGTTTTTCCTCTCCACAACGGAATTTCCCTCAGGATGGTACAGAGAGGAGTACCGCAATGCTACGCCCATTCCTTCCATGGCCTCTTTGTAAGCCCGAGAGCTAAACGCCGGGCCACGGTCAGAATGTAATGTGCCAACTGCGTATGTGCCGATAAAGACTCGCAAATCTTCTATAACAGTTCGAGCGTCAGCTGAGCGCTGAGGCCAGACCTTGAGGACACCTGAGCTGGACGCACATGGACAGACAACCTGATGCTGTCTAATAATGGTATCTGTACCGGACGTGTTGTGGTGAACCCTTTCATCTGCTTGCAGATATTGCAGTTCCAGACATAGTCTCTAATCTGCCTCCTCATTACAGGCCACCAGTAGCGTTGCTTCAATAAAGAAACAGTCGCCCTAAGTCCCGAATGTACAGAACCTGTCCCTTCGTGTGCTGCCACAATTAAACTTTGTCTACGATCCATATTTGGTATTACTCTATCCCCCACTCCAGGAATCTGAGCATATGGAATGTTTTGTGCATCTAACTTGTAGGAGTACTTGAGTGGAAATTTTTTAGGTACTGCTGTTCTGCCTTTGCGTGAAGCATTGACAGCTACCATAATCTCGCCGTCTATTCTCATTTTTGAACGAGTGATTGCAGCTACGGAAGCCGTGAGAACAGCCCCCTTTGCGGCTTCATCAGCCAATGAATTCCCTTCAACGTGAACGCCATCATGCTGATGACTCAGTGTATGTATCACGTGAGCCCTTGGTAGTTCGTTTCTCAACTCCACTCCCTGTTCTCATAGCATTCTATGCTTAATTGTGCCACCTTTTGCGTCTTTAAACCTCTTTTGTTCCCAATGATGTAAGTATTCATTGTATGACTGTACACAGTAAAAGGAATCACACACAATCAGTGTGGGGAATTCGTGTTCCGTATTTACAAGTGCCAGTATCAGTGCTTTTAACTCTGCCAACTGAGCTGTGCAGTCTCTTAAAGATTGCGTTTTAGTGCAACTTGGATGGAACTTTCCATCGTGCATGCGACCTTTAACAATCGCACACGCTGCGCTGTAAGCTTGCTTACTACCTATGGCCGGTTGAGCAGATCCGTCTTTGTAAATAATATATTCATACTGACCTAGAGGCAAAATTTCATTTGGGAGAGGATATTCTTGTTCGTATTGCAGAAATGCTTGTGTTTTTAAACTTGCATCAAATCTGTATTCAACATCCGTTGCAGTAAGAGAATTAGCCCATTGTATCGATCTTGGATGTAAGGCTTTCGCATTTGGAATGCTAGCCTTTGTAACAGCTTCTAAGGCTGGTACTGGGATCACGACAATTATGCGTTTACCCTGAGCCAGAGCTCTTTCTCTTGCTACAGCGGTCTGCACTGCTGTCAGGATTTTTTCTGTTGAAGTGAAACGCATCTCTGCGTTTGTGTACAGGTGTGATTTGTATGCGATCGGTACTGTTTTGCCTTCATTGAAAGTCAAATAAGTGTACCCGCATTGAACCGCTATTACTCGGATCACTAAGTTGCGTACGTTTACGCGTGTCTGTAAATGTTTAGAAGCT
Organism: Calotriton arnoldi; assembly: GCA_963921515.1. NCBI lineage: Eukaryota > Metazoa > Chordata > Amphibia > Caudata > Salamandridae > Calotriton > Calotriton arnoldi. The sequence continues at coordinate 361,038 of CAWUFW010014285.1, read as the reverse complement.
ATCATGTCTTCCTGTAGGGAACGCGGGATATTTGTATGTTCCTGTGTCCATTGTCTGACTGAAAAATCAGGTTTTATTAAGTCGTAGAAAGGTTTTACTCTTTCTGCGTAATCCAGAATGTATGTTCGACCAAAATTTAGGAATCCCAGAATTGATTGTAAATTCTTTAATGATTTTGGAGGTTGGAGCAGCGCACACTTTTCTAAAAAGTTAGCTGCTAAGCTTTTCCTTCACTTGACAGCTCGTATCCTAAAAATAGGACACTGAGGTGGGCAATTTTTGATTTTTAAAATTAAATTTATAGCCCTCAGAGGCGAATCCCATAATAATGGTGCTCACCCTGGTCAAGTGCCTCGGTAAGTCATCGTCCATCAGATAAATATCATCCACATAGGACAATGCTTCTTCATCCAAATTTTGGAGTAACTCCGTTACCCTTGCTGAAAATACCCCGGGGCTATTTTTATACCCTTGGGCTAGTCAACAAAATTGTCGCTGGGACCCTAACGCACTGAATGCTGTCAGATACCTGCTTTCAGGCGCTATATTTTGGCAGAAAAATCCATTTGAGATATCAAGTGTTGTTTTGTATTTTTAGCGCACAATGTTATTCATTAATGCGGCACTGTGTGCATTTTGAACTGCAAATGTCTTTGTGCAAGTGTTTAAATGTCTGTAATCCAAAACTAAACAATATGTGTTGTCAGGTTTCATTACCGGAAACAAAGGATTGTTCATAGGTGAAGTGCAATTTTCAATCACCCCCTGGTATTCTAGTTGATCTAGGATCTCCCTGACTTGTTTTTTAGCTTCCTGCTTTATAGGGTACTGCCTTTGAGCATTTGGGGAAACTTTTAACGGGATCACATGGTGGGTTGAATCCTCATCCCAACCAACATGATTTTTGTACAATGCTGGAGCTAGGGCAACCGCCCACTCCTGCGCATAAGCATGTTTTAGATGTATGGGAACTGGGTCAGAAAAGGCTGGAAAAATTACAGTTTCTCCCCTAGGGCACTTCATGACGAATGCTGGCGGCCAGTCTTGTTCTGCTAATAGAATGTCATATCCAGATGACAGATTTTTCCAAAAGAGACCTTTAACTTTTCTGGGCTTGTCCCCCTCCATCCGGAGTGTTATCTCATGTAACATATGTGGGACACTTACCCGAGTATCAGGTGTTTCCACCGTGATATACTCACTCAACTCCGCTGTCACCAGAAATTCCTTCAGGTTCTGGCGAGCTAGCGTTACTTCTGCCGCGCTGTCTAGCATCGTCAGAGCCCATTCCCCGTTCAGAAGCTGTGTCCTCAGAATTCTGGGCATGTCTGATCTTGAGACCTGTTGCCTTCTTCTTTTTGAACTGAGGTTTTGATTTTTGCTTATCTTCTATTTTAGGTGCGTAGTCCGCAGCACGTTGTGTGTCTCTGGACTTTGTATGCTCCTCTGACCGTCCTTCCCTCTCTGAGTTTTTTGATGAACCCTGAAAGGAACCAGGGGAACGAGTATCAATATCCTGATACCTGTCAGGTTTTTTAATATTATCCCTATTCCTCAGGTTATACCTCCTTTCAGAGGACTCCTGTTGAGGAGACCTATCTCTGGATTGAGATCTGTTGTCTTTAGACTTTTGTTGTTTTTTATTTTCCCACTTCTTTTTAGAAGAAGTAGGCGTCTGCTTTGTAGTGTCCTTTTCAGGACTGCCCACTAGTTGTGGTTTTAATGCTTTCCCACCTAAACTGTCTCTGCCTAGTTCTGCATATGCAGTTTCAATTATTTTGGGTAGTTCATGTTGATGATCCTCTGGACTGAACTCCCTTAGGCGTTGGCGGATCGCCACTGAAGCTGCCTCCCCTTTAATATTAGCTAGTATTATGGCTGATACCTGGTCAAAGTTATTTAGTAACTTCATCCCTAAGTTAAGGGCAGGCTCTGCTCCCTACTCATTTTGTATCTGTCTCAATACGTCAGGTACTACTGCTAAGGACGGGATACCATGTGTTCTGGTATATATGGCAGCAAAGACTGAACCCCAAGAGGTGCAGTCCTCTACTTGTGGTGTGATCCCCATGGGCAAGCAGATTGTTAGTATTCTGTGTTTATCACAGGTGGTAGTATTCGGGAATACCGCCTCAAGCGGAGTTATTTTCTGAGCTATCCAGAATGGTATTTGTTCGCGTTTTGCGGGCATTTTGCCCATTACCGTGTGTAATGTTTGAGGAGTAATTTTATTTCCTGTACCCTGAGTCGGAGTACTGTTTGCTGCACCTGCTGGTGCAGGTTGGATTGTTAAAGTCCTCATGACAAATTGTGCCAGGTTTCTGTAGATTTTAATTAAATCTCTGTGTTGTACTAGTAAGTCTGACTGTGGCATTGTGTTAATGCCAGGATACGGTGTGTAAGCCGCTAGTATTAGCCATGTGGCCCATCCCCTCCGAGCGGGCCTAATCTTACTCTTTCTCGTACGTGGGGTAGGGCGCCATTAAACCAGTAATGATGTTCCTGGTAAGTGAGTGGAATCTCTATGTCCTCAAACGGACAATATTCTCATGGTGCATCTCCTTCTATATAGTAGTGAAATGTATTTGTTATTGCATTTGCTGCTGGGAGTGTAACCCATGATTAGAATACCTCTGTTTTGTTTGATTTGTGTGCCTCAATCACGAAAACAACCATGCCTCCCTTGGCTGGTAAGCCATTTTCTAATAGTCTTAGGGTGACTGTCCTTCTGAATTTTGGTGCAATCTGTATTGCATCCTCAGGATCTTCTCCTCCCAGGTCAACTCTCTCATCCCCTGAACCAGGTATGTTTAGAGGAGGAAGTCTTCAAAGGGAACTCAGGTGAGGTGTTATGCACAATTTAGGAACTAAATGTCCTTTCAAGCTTGATTAACCAACAGCCAATAAATAGTATTATTGTACTACTCAGCTGCGGTGGATTTTGTGCCCACCCACTCCAGACGTCTCTGGGGTTTTGTGAGTAGGTTCTCTGAGAATAGCACGACTGAACTACTCAGATTCTACTGTTAAATAAGTACCAAACCAACGTTGGGCGCCATGTCGTGTAGTTCCTATAGTACCCATGCAGGACCTGCGCGTTTGGATAACATAAGCTGTGGGCTTGGTGATAGACTGGCTCTGTGCACCCCCACCGCGTATGTTAGCCGGATTTGCATTAGCTAGCTCACAGTGCCACTAGAATCTCCTCTTATCGGGGAGAGATTAGTTTCTGGCAACCTTAGATCATGACAACCCTGATCCCTCAGAATCGTGGAAACAATATACTACTTTTCGCTCAGTCACTCGTGCTTACTTATTCGGTTTGTCTCAGAGAGTTACACAGAATAAACAGTCTGGGCATTTCAATAAGTATTTATTGAACAGTTGTTATTCTAGTGTAAAATATATGTGCTGCAGAAACCAGCAGACAATAGCAGAGATATATTATCAGCAGTACGATAAAAGCGAAGGGATAGAACAGTTCTACCATATTGCAATAATCATGAATACATACATGAATATAAAAAGCATTATGAAAAGTGCGCGTACTCCTACGATGCCTAACTAGATGTACCTGAGTGTACCTAGCATATGTGTAGGTCTAAAAGCCTAAGAGCCAAGAATCCTTCTAGGATTTAGTCGAACTCCCATACCTGAATAGAGAGAGTTTGGGACCCCGTCCTGGTCTCAAGTTGGACACCCCGCAAGGGCTGTGTTAAACTGCTGTCAGCTGGAGCGACTGCATGCAGGAGCCTCAGCGTCTCTGGTCAGTGTGTCAGCATGGAAGTCTCGGTTCCCTCTATCTTACCGGGGTAAGATGTGGTGTATTTATACCCTGAAGACTCTAGTTGCTTCGTATGGTTTGTATTGGCCCTTGTTAGACTTGAGGAAGACGTCAGGGGTGAACTTTGTACATACATATTATGCAGGTGGTGTATTCCTAGAGAGCCATGCATAATTGATGAGTACAGTGTGGGCCTGTGTTTGGGAAAAACCCTGCTGTATTCAAAACCACAGAATAGATAACGTTCAGCCCTCAGAGCTCGTTGTGTACTAGCGAGGACCAATATAGGGGAAAGATCATGCCTATATAAGGAATCATGACTATAATAGGACATGTACAGTTATGACCGGAATAGGGCATATGCGGCATTGACCATAATAGGGCAAGTATGAATATGACCGTATTAGGGCAAATACGAATACGTCCATTTTAGGGCATGTATGAACGGGTCTACATTAGGGCCTCTATATGGGACATAACACCACAACTTACCAAGAACATAAAAATTGGTCTGAAGGCGCCCTGCTACATACAAATAACAATGGTAGACAAGGTCCCCTTAGCAATGAGGGAGCAACATGGCCATTCTTAGCTGGTTACACACCATACCCAGATATAGATAATCTGACAGCTTCAGAACTACGTGCATTATACACAGATCTGGTTACAACATAGATGTTTAACACAGTTTGTCATGTGAACAATGACATTATATCCTGCGAGTGCTTCTCAAGCTGCACAACCACAATTGACTACACCTGGAATTATTCTGAAAACAATCAATGCAGCCATGGGTTAGATTCCCATCAGACAGGAGGACATACCATTCTGTATTGCACAAAAAACAAACCAGCTTGAATCAGTGTTTCCCTATATGGGTCCTCAGGAAAACACAGCATTCTCACTATATGCTTTCCAATGGGGATGGCTCCCCCTCTGAAAGACTGTACCACCTGGGGTACAGTCTTTGCTGCAGTATTTACCAATAGACATGGTATACCCTCATTAGCTGTTTTGCCAGAGGTGCTTAAACAGATCCAAAATGAGTATATGGCAGCCACTGCCCTGGATTTGGGGATGAAACTGATGGGAAACTTTGCCGCAGTATGCACTATAATGTTAAGTAACATTAAAGGGAAAGCAGCTACATTGGCGGTACGCCAACGACTCACTAACTTGACTCTGAGAGAACAGGAGCACGTGTTACCAAAAATTATTGAGGAAACCTATGCAACAATAGGTAGAGATAATTTGAGAGCCAGACCTAGTAAACCTCAAATTAAGAGTAATTCTGAAAAGGATAACTCAAAGCAAGCACACAAATTTTTTAAGAGGAAGTGGGATAGTAAGAAACATAAAGAAAAGACTAAGTCATGGGGCAGATCTCCTCAACAAGAGGCTACTGAAAAGCGCTATAATCTGCATAACCGTGATAATATTAAAACGCCTGACAGGTAATCGGATACTGATACACGTTCATCTCGTTCCTTTCAGGATTCATCTGAAAAACACTCGGAGAGAGGAGGACGGTCAGAGCGTAGATCAAAGGAGTATGTGAAACCGAAGAAGAACTCTAAACGCTCTCCTGACTTCATAATAAAAAAGGAAGATAAACCTAAGCAGTCCAAACCTCAATTATAAAAGAAGAAGATAGCTTGCATTTAAAGTCAAGCATGCCACGGATATTGAGGACACTGCATCTGAGCGGGGAGTGGACTCTGACCATGCTGGACAGCACAGCAGAAGCCAAGATAGTTTGCCGGAACCTGATGGATTGTCAGGCGGCAGTAGCATTCAGTTACTATGTCCAGGTGGAAACACCAGACACAAGAGTAAGTGTCCCACGTCGTTTATACGAAAGGCAGCTCCAATTGGACAGTATTCAATAAATGTTCTCTTTTGGGAGAATTTGTCATATGGCTAAGTTATTATCTTGGCCGAAAGGGATTGCCCACCAGAATTTGTGATTGATTTCCTCGAGGGAGAAACAGTAATTTTACCCGCTTTTTACAACCTTGTCCAAAATGCAGTAAAACTTTCCTACGCCAGGGAGTGGGCTTTAGCACTAGCTCCTGCATTATACCGCATCCCTGAAGGGTGGTAACAGGGTTCCTTTTATCACGTTGTACCAGTGAGGTCAACCCCACAACCTCAAAGATAATACCCCATTATGGTGTAATAGAAAGTTGCACCTCCCCAATGAATAATCCTTCTATTCATATTGTCTAGTATTAGATACCAGACACTTGAACACAGCCTGACGTACATTTGCTGTACAAAATGCGATTAGCGCACACTAATAAACAACATAGTGCAGAAGAAATATAAAACAACTCTAGATATTTCAAATGGATTTTTCTGCCAAAACATAGCGCCTGAAAGAGGAGAGGACGTCGTGGGCAAATATTTGAGCGCAATTAGCGTGCTTAGATCTCAAAAGCAGTATTGTTGATTACCCCAGGGGTGTAAGAACAGCCTAGGGTTGCGTTCAACCCAGGTTACAGAACTTTTGCAAGATTATGATGATCAGGCATTGTCATATGTTGTGACATATATCGGATGGATGATGACCTTTCAACATACTTGGCTAAAGTTAATTGCATAATATTGGGATTTGCTCACATGGGCTACAAATTCAAAAATTGCACACCTCAATGTCCTATTTTTAGGATAAGAGTTATCAAGTGAAGGCAAAAGCCTGGCGACACATTTCCTCCAGAAGTGTCTACTACTACAACCAGCGAACACTTTGAAGAAGCTCCAATCCATATTTCCTGAATTTTGGCAGAACATATATTCCAGACTACACAGAGTGGGTAAAACCGTTCTACGATTTGATACGTCCAGACTTTTCAAGCACACAGTAGACAACTGAACACACACAACTCTTACATTCAGTACAAGCTAGCATGCTAGCTTCAACACACTTACACACACGTGTAAACACCACCAACCTGGTGATCCATCTAATAGCGGGTGCATCAGAGTACACCTATATTACATTCAATGAAGGAGACACTGTACCAATTGCATATATAAATTGCATTTATGCACCAATGCTGAGATGCGTTTCGAACCAACAGAAAAGATTCTGATGGCGCTGCAGACTACTGTAGTGAGAGAAAAATCCTTGGCTCAGGGGAAACGCATTATTTTCCTGACTCCGGTTGCAGCCCTAGAGGCTGTCACAAAGGCCAGCGTTCCTAATGCTAAGGCTTTACATCCAAGGTGGATACAGTGGTCCAACTCTCTCACTGCAACAGATGTAGACTTCAGATTTGACTGTACATTACAAACACAAGCATATCTGCAATATGAAAATGAATATCCTCTGCCTAATGAAATCATGCCTCTTGATCAGTAAGATTTACATCATCTATACCATGGCTACTCACAATGTTTCTCTCTGGGGCCATAATTAAAGTGTGGTTTGTGGCCGAGGGCCGCACAGGTAGGGGCTGGGTCAGTGGGGCGCGGGGCTAGAGTAAAGAAAAAAAAATCACCACCTTTTCAAAACATTACTAGATAATGTATTTTACTACCACCTGGTCATTATCTCTCCCATACTTTTTGGCATATATGTTAATAGTTCGAATTACAACTTTTCCAAACAGTTCAATGGTAATATGTTAAAAAATGTGCTTGGCTCAAAATGTCTTTTTCAAACCTGTGCCTCACTCTGCTTCCACATACCCCACTGCTCTTCCACCTGCTCCTATACACCCCTATGTATCTGCTTGGAAGGGGTGTGACCCCGTACATTCCCTTATATACCTTGTATCCAACCTTGCCTTTTCCTATCCCTAGCCTTTGGCTTACTGCCCGCTTCTTCTGTAATGCTTATTTTCATTTTATTTTTTTGGGTCAGTACCCTTTTTCTTTGTTTTGAACATATTTTATGTTCTGTAATACGGGTTGCAGAAAATATAGTTTGGGGGAGTAATCTGCTGGCTATCTCCATAAGAATGAATATATTTTGTTTAATCTGGATTCCTGACATTTCTTTTTTCCTTACTGATTGTGCTTGCTATTGATTTTTCAAAACCAAAAAATCGAACCTTATTTTTAGCTTTACTCCAGTGAAGCAATGAAACCTGGCAGACCTGACTGTGAATGCATCCTGGAAATGAAGGAAGGGGCAAAATGTTCTTAGGCGCTTCACTAAATCTGTGTGCTCTATTAAAATTTGAGGTGAACAAAATGTGTGGATTTTGTACTAAAAGAACCGAAAAGTTGCACATATAGGGCACAGTAAGAAAGAAATATACAAAGGTGGCATAGAGGGGGGCGGACATGGGCAACATAGGCACAGGGAGGAAGGGAGAGAAGAGAGAAAGAGAGCAAGCAGCAGGATAGGAGAGAGACATTCCCAAACGGGAGAGAGAACAGACCCGTGGATGACAATAGAGAGAGAGAAACAGACCCGTTGAGGACAAGAGAGAGAGAGAGAAACAGACCTGTGGAGGACAAGAGAGAGAAACAGAGAGAGAGAGAGGGAGGGATAGAAGCATGGCAGATATCCAGAGAGATGGGGGGGAACAATGTGAGACAGGCTGGGAGAAAGAGGAAGAAAGATGATGCAAGTCTTGAGCCGGAAAGAAGGCACAGGGTGAAAGAATGTGAGAAAGTCAGATACACTTGGAGAATGTAAGGAAGAGACAAATAGAGAAACACAAAGTGATGAGAGACCCTTATATAAGATCCCCGGGTCCTGTGCTTACCTCTCACGATGCAGCCGGTACCACAGGGTGGGCCTGCACACCCGTGGCATGGAGGCCCCCTGCTGTAGTCCTAATGGAGTCGGAGTGCAGCCGAGAGCAGGCTGCAGACAGTGGTGGAAGAGAACTAAGGTACGGTGGAGAAGGTCATCAAGCTGCGGATGGAGATCGATCTGCGGGCAAAGATCTAGCTGCGGGCCAATGGAGATCAGGGTGCAGATGGAGATTCAGCTGTGGGCGAAGATCAAGCTGTGGGTGCATGGAGATCAACTAGAGCGGAGATCAAGCCTCAGTGCGGAAAGGACTTCGTTGGCAACAAGGAAGCAGGAAGCTTTCCTGAAGGCCCCGTAAAAGTGAGCTGTGAAAGCGCATCAGCTGACTTTTAAAGGGCCTTTGCTTCCCGCCATGTGTGACGTCACAGAGGCGGGCAGTAAACACAGAAGAGGGCTGTTGGAGCATACATAGTGAATACATATTGAATCTAAGCAGGCTCTGGCGGCCCTCTTCAGTGTTTACTGACACTTTTGAAAAAACATGGGCACATTTCCGTCAAGGCTGCGGGCCGCAAAGGAAGGCCTGCCGGGCCGTACTATGAGTACCACGGATGTATACTGACAGTTCTGCACAGCCTGCCATAGGGACAAAACATCAATACTCTGCAGCATGTGCCGCTGTCAAGGGTAGAATTGATGAATGTGAATTCTGCCCTCATAAGACCTACACGCAGTCACTAGGTGATTGCACAGCGCAGCTGTCAGAACTTAGAGCTCTAATTCTGTCACTAGAGAATATGGATCCTGGATTCCCCACACTCATAGTGTGTGAGTCTAATTATTGTGTCCAATCTTACAACACTACTGGAGCCAGAATGGATTCAGAAATTGCAAAGGGTACACCATAAAGCACAAAACGCTTTGGAGACAAGTGGAAATGCTCAAAGAGAGCTTGCCACTGACTCATGCAATGTCATGTCCTTTAGGTTAGTTCCATCATGTACATACCAATTACATACATTGTGTCCCATCCACACGACATAATGGTCTTACACATGTGACCTTTTACCCAGTAGCTTACTTCTGTCTCTCCGACATCAGGCTCTTGGTACCATATCTTAATCCCTGTACCTGACGTACACAGAACATGAACCCAGGCACGGTAGATTTATTCTGTACAAGGGTCACCACTTTTTTCATTCATGGCCAACAGCCAGCTGCATATGATCATGTTTGTTTAGAAAAGAATAAGCAGGGGATTAGCGAATGTTTTCAAAACATATTGATTCTAGAAAAACCCCGGAGTGACCATTTTAGTATAAAAGACCCTCTCTCCCCCTTAGACAGACAGAGGAGAAATTCCTTCCAAGCTGAGACGAGGCTCTGCCAGCTGATCCTTCGACAAGCAGAGATCTGACATCCCTTGCAGGTGCCATCCTCGACACAGAGACGGGGTCCTTCATTCAGAACTGTCAGGTGTGGGGTTAGCACTTCCACTGGGCATTCTTGGCTCCATTAGGTTCCATTAGGACATATCTTAGCACTTACACATACATGCTTCACCTACACCTCTAGGCTAGGCACGGCTAGGTAGGATACGCATCGTAGGAGTAGGCCAATGCTATTGTTTTATGTAATATGCTTTTATTCATCTTATTAGCACTATGGTAGAAATGTATCTAATTTTTACGATATTGGTACTAGCGATTACATTTGTCTGCTCCTGTCTTTTGATTGTCGCAGCTAATATGTTTCATACTAGACTGACACTTGACCAATAAATAATTATTGAAAACGTGCCAATCATCATTCTATGTATTCTGAAAAAAGCAAGCACGAGTGACTGAGCGAAAGATACCGTATTGTTTCCACGATACCTGAGGAATAGGGGTTGTCACGTTCAGTGGTTGCCAGAAACTACCTACCGCACTGTAGAATACATAGGGGTGATAGTGGCACTGAAGAGCTCGCTGGTCTAACGGCTGACTCATCCTGTGGGGGTGTCCAGATTCTGTCTGCACACCAAGCCCTCAGTTTAGGTCATCCAAAACTCGCAGGTCCTGGGGGGTCCTAGGCACTACACAATAACAATACACATCGGCGTGTATGGATACACGTTGAGGGGAATTCCATAGCTGATCAAGCCGTAAAAGCAACAGTGCAAACTGCTTTAGTCACTGCAATTACTCTTTCAAGTATGAGGATAGAGGGAGACATCATGGTGGCTGTCAATGCTGCACGCAATGGCTCCCACTTGCTGAAAGGCTTTCTAACAAAATACTCCTACCAGTTAAGTGTGCAAAACATTCAATTTTCCCCTATTCCTGCAGTGGGGAATTTAGTGATACCAAATCCAGTTTGCAAGTTACGTTTGATCCTGGCAGCAAATGAGGGCCTAGCATCTGCTCACACAGGGGTCGCAGCTACAATTTCATTATTGCAGCAACGCTATTGATGGCCACGTCTCTACAGACAGACCAAGGACTTCATCCTTAAATGCGACATCTGCCAGCAGATAAAGGTTTCCACAGTAGCACGTCCACCACAGACACCTCTATTGATCTCACACAAGCCTCTTGCTTGTGTTTACCTGGACCACTGCGGCCCTTTACAGTCAGACAAAGCTTACAAATACATCTTGGTAGCAGTATCAATCAATCAATCAATAAAGTCTTTATTTCGATTTACAAAATCATAAAAGACAGGAAACATCAGTAATTAAGAAAGAATTAGGAATATAATATACAATCATCCAACTTGTAAAAACCACATATATTTTACAAATAAGTTAAAATCATTGTTTAAAATAACAGGATTCTAAAAATTAAAACACCTTTAAAATGCCCTTATTTCGAGGTCTTGGACAAAAATTTATTTTGTCCAACAGGCCCATTCCGTGCAATCTCAACCCACAAGGTTAAAAATGTCAAAAATTAGTGTACCCTCATCTTGTTAGCACGGATAACCCACATCCAGCTCCAAAATTTTGCCACAGCTACCACTATAGAATCTTGAGTGTTTGTCCTTAGGATCCTTAAGGCATCTATAGCCAGTCTTGTGCCCAAATTCTTACAGATAGGTTTGAGCCATTTGGTCCTAGGTAAATCGTAGGCTGGGCATATGAACATAATGTGCGCTAGTGTCTCAGTTTGGGCCGGGCACGAAATACATTTATCATCCGTTGGCAAATGCCAACTACTAGTAAAAGCTCTTATTGGAAGTGTACCTACCCTGAACTGGTGATACAGTTTCTTGTCTATTGGCCTGGTGATAACATCCCAATATGTTTCAAACTTGGTCTCGTGCTTAATCTCCAAGAATTCTCTAGTCAGGGTAGGTCTCGTAATAGATGAGAACCGCATGGTTTTAACCATGCTCCAGTAAGCTGCTTTGAAGTTCTTTTTAGATGGAAATAAAGCAGCAGCTGGGTCCTCCCACAGGGTGCTCATCCCCATATTAACCAGGGTGGTCTTGATGTTATTAAACCAGGGGATCTTGTGTAGACGGCCCAACCCCCGAACTTCGAGGAGAGCTTTAGCATACAGAGAAAGCTCAGGTGTGGTCCAGAGCCTTCTCCAGAATGCTACAGGTCTGTAGCGTGCCAAGTCCTCAATACTATAACAACCCAGGTCAAGATAAAGAGGCATAAGTGGGGTAGATTTCGGAAGGCCTAATAATATTCTAACAAATTTATTTTGGGCTAAAGTCAATGGTGTTAAATCCTCAAAGCCCCAAAGTTCAGCACCGTATAATATTGAGGTACTGATTTTTAGGTTGTAGATCTTAAGGGCGGGGGCTATGGGTTTAGTCTGAGAGAGCCTCTGCTCCTTTATCAATACACCGGCTAGTTGTGCATGTTTTAAGGCCAGCATGTCGATCTGAGGTTTCCATTGTAGTTTCCTACCTAGTGTTATGCCCAGATAGGTAAAAACATCGGTCTGTTCCAGGGGGACATTGTTCATATACACTCTCGCGGTTATGGCTTTAGATTTGTGGAGCACCATGAACTTTGTTTTCTCCACATTTACCACTAGTTCATGGTCACGGCAGAACACCTCGAAACGGGACAGAGAAGCCTGCAAGCCCTGTCGTGTCTTGGATATTATCAAGGTGTCGTCCGCGAACATGAGAAAGGGTATTTTCATGCCCGCTAACACTGGAGCGTCTGTAGGATAGGTAGAAAAGTACTGTACAACCCTGTTTATATACAGTGAAAACAGGGTTGGGGCTAATACACACCCCTGGCGCACCCCTTGGAAACCGGGAACCTCTCAGTAACATTTCCCTGCTTTCCCCATCGGACTTGTGCATAATTTAAATTATGCAATTTCATTAAAATAGCCAACAATTCCGGTGGCATCCCCATATCCACAAAAGCGCTCCACATTTTTGTGCGGGGACTAAATCAAATGCGGATTTTAAATCAATGAAAGCCGCATAGATTGCACCCCCTCCTATGATAACCACCCGCCAATAGATAAGCACAAATCTAAGAACCTGATCTAAAGTACTAGTGTGTGGACGAAACCCCGCCTGAAAAGTTGTCAGAATTTCTGTTTCGTCTATCCAGGCCTGTAATCTGCCAAGAACTAGCCTGGCCACAATCTTCTGGATGGAATCGATAAGACTAATTGGCCGGTAGTTACCTGGTAGTGAGCGATCACCCTTTTTATAGATAGGTATGATTTCGGCACCTAACCATGTTTCAGGAATGGAAGCACCGCTAGCTATGGCGTTTGCCAATAACCTAATGTAAGATACCCAATAGTCCTTGCCATGGACAAACAAATCTGCGTGGTATACGATCTGGGCCGGGGCCCTGCCTCTCGGGATCGTTTTTAGCACTGATTCAACCTCTAAACTAGTAAAACATAGGGTGGTTATTGGAGTAGGCCATGGCGGTAAATCATCACTGCCATTAGTGGCAGAGAATTGAGCCTCATAATGTAGAACCCATTGTTCAGGGGCAACATAATTAGTGGGTGTCTGATTTAATTCTCCACTGCCCCATTTAACAAGCTTCCAAAATTGGATCATATTTTTCTCCTTACTGGCAGAGACCAAATCTTGCCAGCGGTTCTCATCCCATTCCTTCTTCGCTTGTTGCTGGGCTTTCTTATACCTTACTCTAGCCTTTTTAATGTCGCCCACAACTTTGAGTCTAATAGCCCTGGATAAAATCTTGTAGGCCTGTCTGCATGTGCTATTGTACCAGGAAGCCGCCTTTGCATAAGATTTTTACTTAGTTGACTAGGTTTGATAAAAAAATATTTCAATTGTTTAAACAGGTCGTTGTGAACCTGGGGGATAATAGAATTAATGTCCTTCTGAGAATCACAGTTAAGAAGGGAGGCGGTCGAACAAGCCACCAATTCCTTCATTTCTTCCAGGGCACCCTCGTTTTCAATAACCCTAACCCATTGAACTCTCCTCAAATCGTTAGTGAGCATGGCCTCTGCTGTTACATATTCAACTACCCTGATATTTGGATTTGAAAAGGTCGAAGCATACAATTGTAAGACCAACGGATTGTGATCACTTTCGGTCCGCCCCTGCACTTTCATATCCACAAGAAATGGCCAGTATTCTACATTCAGAAGGATATAGTCTATGCGACTACTACGAAGGCCATTATCGAAAGTAGAAGCTCCTATCCTATCCGACTGCGTCCGACCATTAACTGCCCTTAGTCCCTTTTCCAGACACAACCCTTTTAACTGTAGTACAGCCTCTGTCCATTTGTTAATAGGACATAATTCCAATTGCGGGATATTCCACTGTGCATCCTCCTCTGCGCTAAGGTTTCCATCTTCGTGGTCCAGTGGCTCGAAACAACAGTTAAAATCGCCTGCAATTATCAAGTTACAGTTGCCCCTTGAACTTTCCAAATATGTATCAAGGGCAGTAACCACACTTGATCCCCTACCCCCGGCTGACCTCTTGCATATACGTTGACAATCAGGACATCAGGTCCATGCTCCCCAGCAATCCGTATGGCCATGATGTCCGGACTATCGATGAATACTTCCTTTACCAAAATGCCCGCTTGCTGTCTAACCCAACAAGTCAACCCACCTATAGGTCTCCCTCTCTGTCCTCCCAAGGCGGCCTTCGAGAAGTTCAAAAAACCTGGGTGATAAATTTTATCCAATGACCAAGTCTCCTGGAATATCCAGACATCATGACTGTCGATGTAAGTTGACCACTCTGTTGAGATGGTTTTAGAAGATAGACCTGCGATGTTCCAGGAGACTATAGACATATGTGTTTTTGGGTGCCCCTGGGTGGCGTTACCGCTATTTGCTTCGGGGCCAATTGCGTAATCGTTTTCCACAGTTACCAAACTAGAAGTACTTGGTGGAATGAGAGATCTTGCAAAAGTGTATGGGATGATATGTTCTTATCCACCCCAGTTATAAGTTTCGCTCTGGGATTTATACACACCCCTACAGTGACAACGCTGTTAGCTTGAATGGCCTTACTTCTGGTCGCAGATGCAAATGCAGATGTTACACTAGGGTCAGGAATACACAGTCCTAGGGTAGACCCTCTCTGACCCATAGATACTGGTGTTCCAATTAGAGGAGGGTTTGTTGTATTGCCTAGTCAATCTATATCCTCTAAGGAAGAGAAAATTTCGAATCGATTTCTTGTGGTCACCGGTCGATCATGTTGACTATATGGTCTAATTAACCCCTCATCTCGCTGCACCCAGGGGTGCTGGGTGGTTGGTAAAAGAACCCCAATGGAAGGATGTTAATGTCATCCTCCTTAGTGAAGCGATTACCCGCCCTCTCTAGTATGTGCTGAACCAGTCTTGTTGACCTAAAACTTAGTACTACACAATCGCCAAGTGAAGACTTGCGGGATTGCCCAACCCATGGAACTCTACGAACCATTTTAAATTCCGAAAAAAGATGGTCCTTTAGGCCGATCCTGTTACCCAGCATGTATAAAGCCTTGTTTCGTAGTGTTGACCAGTGCTCCTGTGCATTAGATGGAAGCACAGGAACATTGACCAAAACAACTGTGTAGGGAGTGGATTCCGGGGGGAGATGAAGGGAAGTGTGATAGTTCTCTGCACTGCCAGCATGGTGCTCGGGAAATCGTCCGCTAGACCCACTCTTTCCTTGATGCGAGATTGATGGCAACAGCATTCCTACCTGCGGGGCATTAACGGGTTTGGTGGCCTCCAAAGTTGTTACTAATGGCTTAGCTGTGGATGGTAGAGAACAACATGCGTTTTCTAGGGATCCCTTTGGTACTGATATGTTTCTCCTCACCGGTTGGGTTGTAGACCCAACATACGTCGACCCATTAGCATTATCAGGGGGGCTACTAAAAAAGCCCTGCTCTATTTTGCTAAGTCTATCTTCGATCTGGGTCAACTTCTTAAACAAGGGGTCAATCATAGTTTCCAATTTCAGTTCTATCCGTGAACAGAACTCATCCATATTAAACACTGGCGGTAGGTGGACGGCACTGGTAGGGGAGCTTGTATTGATAATTGCCTTATCTTTGAGCTGTTGACTCCCATTATTTCCATTGCCTTTTGCAACTACCTTACGTTTTACTACCCTAGGAGATGGGGGAGTTGGCTTCAATGCACCACGGCCTTTCCTTTTTTTCGAAGGTGGTTCGCTACCTACGGCCCCAATGAGCTTCTTACCCCTGGTGATAACCGTGGACGTATTAATAGAACAGTCCAGGTTAGGAGGAGTAGGTGCTATAAGTGGCACTGGTTCCAGTTGTATCGTCGGAGACTGGCTGGGATGCAATACCAAGTCATTGGTGCAGCTTGTCAGCAATTGGGGGTGGCCTATAGAGCTCTGTGAGCAACGAGATGTTTGAGGCTCGAGTGACAACCTGCGCTCAGTGATTTGGATCTCATGCATTAACGCTGACTCTGCCCTAGATAGAAAGGCGTCGAGCGTACCCACAACCCCTGCTCCCACCTTCCGTTTACTCATGTTGCTAAACCCTGACCTCCAAATGACACACTTCTAACAATATACCGTTATACCCCACGGTGGCTTACTGTACAGACGTTAGAGAAGTGGCCCAGCCCAGCCTCTTCCAGTCACTGACGGGCAAGGACGGGCCCGCCCTTGGCCCGGGCTTTGCCCGGGCGCAGCCCGCGCGCGTCCCGCGCTGCGGGTGTCACCAGCGCCTTTTAGCGAGTGTCTGTGGCGTGGCTCCTCCCTCCTGGGAGAGCTCGGGGTTCTGGTCAGTGAAGTCCGGCGGTCAGAGGCAGTAGCAGCGTCCCGCGCTGCGGGTGTCACCAGCGCCTTTTAGCGAGTGTCTGTGGCGTGGCTCCTCCCTCCTGGGAGAGCTCGGGGTTCTGGTCAATGAAGTCCGGCGGTCAGAGGCAGTAGCAGCGTCCCGCGCTGCGGGTGTCACCAGCGCCTTTAGCGAGTGTCTGTGGCGTGGCTCCTCCCTCCTGGGAGAGCTCGGGGTTCTGGTCAGTGAAGTCCGGCGGTCAGAGGCAGTAGCAGCGTCCCGCGCTGCGGGTGTCACCAGCGCCTTTTAGCGAGTGTCTGTGGCGTGGCTCCTCCCTCCTGGGAGAGCTCGGGGT
Organism: Calotriton arnoldi; assembly: GCA_963921515.1. Classification (NCBI taxonomy): domain Eukaryota; kingdom Metazoa; phylum Chordata; class Amphibia; order Caudata; family Salamandridae; genus Calotriton; species Calotriton arnoldi. Next base: position 343,968 of record CAWUFW010014285.1, on the reverse strand, counting down.
TCTGGTCAGTGAAGTCCGGCGGTCAGAGGCAGTAGCAGCGTCCCGCGCTGCGAGTGTCACCAGCGCCTTTTAGCGAGTGTCTGTGGCGTGGCTCCTCCCTCCTGGGAGAGCTCGGGGTTCTGGTCAGTGAAGTCCGGCGGTCAGAGACTGTAGCAGCGTTGGTAGCAGTAGATTCCTGCTCTCGATTCCTATGGTTTGGCTACAGTGATCGACTGAAGCCAGAACTGTTATAAAAGATCTTCAAGTCTTTATCGGGATATATGCAGTAGACACAGTCCATTTGAACCAGTGGCCGGCATTTGCCTCAAGGGCTTACAGAGACACCATGGGAAAATTGGATGTGAGTGCACGGTACTCTTCCCCCATCATCCCAAGGGAAACGCTGTAGTGGAGAGGAAGAACCTGGGACTCAACGCCGTCTTTAACAGCAAGGGTATTAGATTCAGGTTGCAGTTGGGTTAATCACTTGTACGGGGTCAAGAGTGGCCTAAACAATGTGCCTAGAAAATCCCTGGGTGGTCAGACTCCCTAGGAGATCCTGTTTGGGGTTAAGATGTGGGTCCTCAACCTCAACAGTCCCAGTACAGTGGCCACTGAAACACCATTTGACATCAATGAACATTTGGCTGTTTTAAAAGGAGCTGAATGACTTTCAAAACACTCAGAGTAGGTCCAGCTGAAACGTGAAACGAGACAGAGCAACTTGATCGGTGGAGAAACTGGATTAATGCCCAGAGCATATGGTAGAGTTGTCCCCAGGGTTAGGGCAGTGATTACTATGTAATTAAGGTAAAAAATGATTGTGGAATGATTGATCGGAACAAACAAGCTGGACTACCTTTAGAATCATAATACATTTGGGGGCATATTCACAAGGAGCTATCGCCGAATTAACGGCACTGTATCGCAGCCAAAGTCATGATAAATTTACCTCCCCATTCACAAGCCAGTGTTAACAGCCCACAGCACCAGTTTACCTGCGATAGCAGCCGCAAAAAACATCGCCACAGAGGACCGCCGCAAATATCTCTAATGAGATGCAGAGTAGGCGTTCCCGTGACAAAAGCCGAGACAACAGCACACCTCAACATTCACAACCACCAGCCACATCCGCGATAGAAAAAAAAAACAGGCGATAAGGCGCGTTAGCACCAGGAAATTACACCTGCTCTGACCTGGTGTAAAGTCGGACGGCAGCCAGCACCACAAAAGGGAGCACAGCCCAGGGCCACATCCGAAGGGCAACAGATGCCATGGAGCAACTCATCATGCGGCCCGGACACCCAAGAGGGCCACAACACCCACCGCCACCACCCCAGGACCCCAACTCACACCCTGAACCCCCCCACCCTGGGACCACCCCCAAACCCGGACTAAGAAATTGCACACCAACACCACGAATCCCAAAACAAACATTTTGCCTGATGTCGCACAAGCAGGAAAATAAACATACATGCGTGGCGAGAATATGGAGACTCAGTCATACAGCAATGCAACCACCAACACAAAATACCATACAAACAAAAGCAGAAACAACTCTTAGGATGAGTCCTAGCTGCTCCCACTGGACAATCCGTAGCACACAGCCCGGGAAGACCAAATCCAAGAGAAGAAGGTGTGCCATGCGCCCAACAAAGGAAAGAGAGGGAGAGAGCGAGGGAGAGAGATGGAGTGAGATCGCACAAGCAGCGCAAGGCCGCTCGGGCACCTGGCTCCACATGCCAACATGTGTGTGTGCATCACCATCCGTACACCATGAGCCCAAGGCCGTGTCCCAATCTCAGCGCCAAAGCCACATCACATTCCGAAAATGAAAGTAGTAGTCAGACAAACATCAGGGATGAAAGCACCATTGTCCCAATGCAGAAGGCGGGAGGACACCTGCACCTCTGACCTTCAATCAATCAATCAATCAATCAATCAATCATGTCACTTATAAAGCGCACTACATACCCGCGAGGGTCTCAAGGCGCTGGGGGAAGAGGGGGGTGGTGCTGCTACTGATCGAAGAGCCAGGTCTTGAGGAGTCTTCTGAAGGCCAGTAGGTCTTGGGTCTGTCGGAGGTTGGTGGGGAGGGTGTTCCAGGTCTTGGCGGCGAGGTGGGAGAAGGATCTGCCGCCGGCGGTCGTTTTCCGGATGCGGGGGACTGTGGCGAGGGCGAGGCTGGTCGAGCGGAGCTGGCGGGTGGGGGTGTAGAAGCTGAGTCGTCTGTTGAGGTAGGCTGGTCCGGAGTTGTGGAGTGCTTTGTGTGCGTGGGTGATGAGCTTGAAGGTTATCCTCTTGTTGACAGGGAGCCAGTGCAGGTCTCTCAGGTGGGGTGTGATGTGGCTGCATCGGGGGATGTCGAGGATAAGACGTGCAGAGGCGTTCTGGATGCGTTGCAGCCGTCTCAGGAGCTTAGCCGTCGTTCCTGCGTAGAGTGCGTTTCCGTAGTCCAGCCTGCTGGTGACGAGGGCCTGGGTGACTGTTTTTCTTGTTTCGGTGGGGATCCACTTGAAGATCCTGCGGAGCATTCGGAGGATGTTGAAGCAGGATGAGGAAACGGCGTTGACCTGCTTAGTCATGGAGAGGGTGGGGTCGAGGATGACCCCTAGGTTGCGTACGTGGTCGGTGGGTGGCGGGGCTGTTCCCAGTGATGTTGGCCACCAGGAGTCGTTCCAGGCTGAAGGGTTGGAACCAAGGATGAGGACCTCCGTCTTGTCCGAGTTCAGCTTCAGGCGGCTGGTCCTCATCCATTCGGCGACGGCCTTCATTCCTTCGTGGAGGTGGGCTTTGGCGGTGTGAGGGTCTTTGGTGAGGGAGAGGATCAGCTGGGTGTCGTCGGCGTAGGAGATGATGTTGAGGTTGTGCTGTCGGGCGACGTGGGCGAGGGGTGCCATGTAGATGTTGAACAGCGTTGGGCTGAGGGAGGAGCCTTGGGGTACGCCGCAGATGATCTTGGTGGCCTTGGATCGGAAGGGGGCGAGGCGGACGCTTTGTGTTCTGCCGGAAAGGAAGGATGTGGTCCAGTCCAGGGCCTTCTCTTGGATCCCGGTGTCGTGAAGGCGTGTTCGTAGTGTGTGGTGGCAGACCGTGTCGAAGGCGGCTGATAGGTCCAGGAGGATGAGGGCTGCTGTTTCTCCGTTGTCTAGCAGGGTCCTGATGTCATCGGTGGCGGCGATGAGGGCGGTTTCGGTGCTGTGGTTGCTGCGGAAGCCGGACTGGGAAGGGTCCAGGATGTTGTTCTCCTCGAGGTAGCGGGTCAGTTGTTTGTTGATGATTTTCTCGGTGACCTTCGCGGGGAACGGGAGCAGAGAGATGGGTCGGAAGTTCTTGAGGTCCTTGGGGTCTGCCTTGGGTTTCTTGAGTAAGGCGGTGATCTCGGCGTGCTTCCAGCTTTCCGGGAAGGTTGCTGTCTCGAAGGAGATGTTGATTATTTTCCGGAGATGGGGCGCGATGGCTGTACTGGCTTTGTTGAAGATGTGGTGAGGGCACGGGTCTAGCGGTGAACCGGAGTGGATGGTGTTCATGATCTCGCTGGTGTCCTCGTCGTTGATGTTGGTCCAGGAGAGCAGGCGGTTGGTGGTTGTGGGGGCAGTGGTCTCGGTGGTTGCCGGGGCGGTCGTGGTGTTGAAGCTGTCGTGGATGTCGGCGATTTTGCGGTGGAAGGAGGTGGCCAGTGAGTCGCACAGGTCTTGCGACGGCTGGATGTCGTTGGTGTTGGAGCTGGGGTTGGAGAGTTCCTTCACGATGTTGAAGAGCTCTTTGCTGTTGTGTGCGTTGTTGTCTAGGCGGTATTTGAGTGAGGCCCTTTTGGCGGATCTGATGAGGTGATGGTGATTGCGGGTGGCGCTCTTGTGAGCGGCGTAGCTGTCCGCTGTCCGTTCGTGGAGCCAGATCTTCTCCAGTTTTCGGCATGTTCGTTTGGAGGCCTGGTGGTCTTCGGTGAACCAGGTGGCTTTCTTGCTGGTGTGGCTGTTGGGCGGATTCTTGAGCGGGCGAGGGTGTTGGCGCAGTCGTCGATCCACTGTCTGAGGTTGCGGGCGGCGGTGTCGGGGTCGGAGGGTTCGGCGGGTGGGCTCAGGGCGAGGGTTGTGGTTAGCTGGTCTTCCGTGACTCTGGTTCGGTGCGGTGGTGCGTGGTGGGCTTCCTGTAGGTGAAGTGGATGCAGTGGTGGTCAGTCCAGTGGGGTTCGGAGGTGTGGTTGAAGGAGACGTGTGGGCTTGCGGAAAAGATGGAGTCTAGCGTGTGGCCGGCGGCGTGGGTGGGTGTAGTCACGAGCTGTCTGAGTCCGAGGGTGGCGAGGTTGTCGATCAGGGTGGTGGAGTTGGTGTCCTTGTTGTTCTCGAGGTGGAAGTTCAGGTCCCCGAGGAGGATGTAGTCCGTGGAGGCGATGGCGTGTGTGCTGATGAAGTCAGCGATGGAATCGCTGAACTGTGGTCGGGGTCCGGGGGTCTGTAGATGAGGGTTCCTCTGAGGGTGGTGTTGGGATCGGTGTGGATCTGGAAGTGCATGTGTTCGGCGGTGCTGAGGGTGTCGTCGGTGTTGGTTGAGACTCTGAGGGTGTTCCTGTGGACGATGGCGATGCCTCCTCCGACTCCGTTGGTGCGGTCCCTGCGGGTGATCTTGTATCCGTCCGGGATGGCAATGGCGATGTCGGGGGCTGAAGCGGGATTCAGCCAGGTCTCCGTCAGGAATGCGACGTCTGGGGAGGTTGAGTCGAGAAGGTCCCAGAGTTTGATGGCGTGTTTGCGGGCGGAGCGGGTGTTGAGGAGGATGCATCTGAGGTAGTTGGGTTCTTTCCTGGGCGGTGGTTTGGCGGGGCGGGTGCTGGCGAAGCTGCAGTTCCGGCAGGTGAAGGGCCCTTGGGTGCGCTTCGGGGTGGCCTGGTAGCAGGCGTGATCTTTTCCGGGGTTGAGTGCGTGGAGGGTGCTGGCGTCGTATCGGCGTCTGTTGATGTGGCGGGCGCGGGGATGCCCGGACCAGGGGTCTGGCGCTGGGCGCGGCCACGGCGCGGACGGGCGCAGACGGGCTTGCCTTAGGCGCGCCTTTGGCGCGCCAGTGCGCGCCCGCTGCGCACGTCCGCTGCGCGGCCGCACAGCGGCCGCCATAAATGGGGAGGTGGGAGGGAGGAGCAGGGAATGGGGCAGCGAATGGGCAGTGAGGGGGTGGGGCCGCAGGCGCAGCGGCGGGAAACAGGCACAGAAAGGAAAAACGATCACAATCAGTGGCAGCAAGGGGGCACAGAAAGGAAAAACGATCACAATCAGGGGCAGCAAGGGGGCACAGAAAGGAAAAAAGATCACAATCAGGGGCAGCAAGGGGGCACAGAAAGGAAAAACGAGCACAATCAGGGGCAGCAAGGGGGCACAGAAAGGAAAAAACGATCACAATCAGGGGCAGCAAGGGGGCACAGAAAGGAAAAACGATCACAATCAGGGGCAGCAAGGGGGCACAGAAAGGAAAAACGATCACAATCAGGGGCAGCAAGGGGGCACAGAAAGGAAAAAACGATCACAATCAGGGGCAGCAGGGGCAGCAAGGGGGCACAGAAAGGAAAAAACGATCACAATCAGGGGCAGCAAGGGGGCACAGAAAGGAAAAAACGATCACAATCAGGGGCAGCAAGGGGGCACAGAAAGGAAAAAACGATCACAATCAGGGGCAGCAAGGGGGCACAGAAAGGAAAAACGATCACAATCAGGGGCAGCAAGGGGGCACAGAAAGGAAAAAAACGATCACAATCAGGGGCAGCAAGGGGGCACAGAAATGAAAAAAACGATCACAATCAGGGGCAGCAAGGGGGCACAGAAAGGAAAAACGAGCACAATCAGGGGCAGCAAGGGGGCACAGAAAGGAAAAAACGAGCACAATCAGGGGCAGCAAGGGGGCACAGAAAGGAAAAAACGATCACAATCAGGGGCAGCAAGGGGCACAGAAAGGAAAAACGATCACAATCAGGGGCAGCAAGGGGGCACAGAAAGGAAAAAAACGATCACAATCAGGGGCAGCAAGGGGGCACAGAAAGGAAAAACGATCACAATCAGGGGCAGCAAGGGGCACAGAAAGGAAAAACGAGCACAATGAGGGGCAGCAAGGGGGCACAGAAAGGAAAAAACGAGCACAATCAGGGGCAGCAAGGGGGCACAGAAAGGAAAAACGAGCACAATCAGGGGCAGCAAGGGGGCACAGAAAGGAAAAAACGATCGCAATCAGGGGCAGCAAGGGGGCACAGAAAGGAAAAAAACGAGCGCAATCAGGGGCAGCAAGGGGGCACAGAAAGGAAAAAACTAGCACAATCAGGGGCAGCAAGGGGGCACAGGAAGGAAAAACGAGCACAATCAGGGGCAGCAAGGGGGCACAGAAAGGAAAAACTAGCACAATCAGGGGCAGCAGCAGGGCACACAGACGGAGCTGTGTGGTGGGGGAGCGACCTACCAGTCCAGAACGTGCCTGGAACACCCTGATAGAGATGCAATGGCAGATGGGGACGACTCCCACACCACTCATTCCGCAAATGAACTATCCGACTCATCCACAGCCCACACACAGAAGCCCCTGCCTGTGGTACCCCCGCATGGGATGCCCTTGACACTCACGGAAACAGCAACCCATAGCCAACTACGTTGCACACACATTCGAATCATTGCTCAGAGCTGTGGCATATCCTCCACACAACTGCCGCAGTCCAGAAGAGTGCCTGTTCACGAGACGCACCAACGCAATGGCAGGCCATACCGGGCACATGCACAACCCCCATCACGTGGAACAGTACCGTGCACATATGCTGCATTTACTGGGCGCACTGCCACTGGCAGTGCTGCGGATCAGTTACAGGCTCAGCTTCCGCATTGCCCACGTCACCTGCGTCCAGCCCTGGTTCCACTGCCGAACATGCACATTCGAGTGTCCCATGGATGTCTGCCTATCCAACACAACTGTTGATGAATTGGACTATAACTTGTGTCTGCGCCCCCTGTTGGATCACGAACAGGAGTGTAACCGAGACAGCCGTGCATGGGATGCCTTGACATACTGCGTATGTATTGGTAGTTGTGCATGGGAGATTGCACAATTTCTCATGTGCAGTGACCACATCAAGGCGCTCCCCTATTGGGCTGTGTTGCGGATCGGTGAGATGGTGTGGGCTGAGCACACCTGCCCGGGCCACCTAATGGATTGGCTCACCCTGGTGTTCCTTGAACACGACAACAACGTACTATTGGAACACATTGCACATGAAGCAGCACGGGCATTCATGGACGAGTAACTACGTTCCTGCAGCCACATCCGATTGCCACCCACAGCACATGGCCCAACAACTTGTTGCACAGCGGGGATTGCTCACATATCCCACCAAAACAGAGGACACGTCTGCCTTCGGTCGGGCTCTGGATGCATGTGCGTGGAATAACGCGTGTGCACACACACCTGTGCAAGGCGACGCAGGTCCATGGTCGGAGCAACACAGCGTCATCTGGCAACGTTGCCAATTCGGACACACTGCTGGGTGAGAGCACACACATGGCAATGTAGCACGACATGTGAACCTGTCAGACCCTCACACCTGATCACTGTCGGCAGAGCAGACAATCGGCGCACCCCGGAAGCAGAGCACCATGCAGACCACACGTGCAGTGAGTCATGCCCCCTCACACGGGGCAATGTGCAGACGCCAAACAACACATGACTCGTCCAGCAAGGCAAGGTGGGCTGTGAGCATTGCCATCTATGATGAATGTTGTCCATTTCAGCCCCAATATTATCTGCCCCTCGACATGCTGCGTGTAAGTGTCTTAAGCATGTCCCTGCCTGTTGTGGCCGTTGCCTCGTCCGTACTGACACGCACATGCCAATAAAGCCTATGCCACTCCACTGGTATCTAATTGTGAGGTGTGTTGTTTAGATTGTCCACTCATGTGCCACAATGAGCCTCGTCCCAACACAGGGAGGAACTGACTGACGCATGTGCAATGGGGGTGTGTCCCTTTGGCAAGCTCCGCCTCTGTGAGCCAGACATTGTTTTTGGATAGGTGCTGGACGACATGTGCACTTACATCACTCCAGCTATGTGTGTATGGTGTCCAACCTCTGCCCATGTGGAGCAATGTCATACATCACAACAGAATGTGTCCACACAGATGTGTGTAAGTCGGTATGCGACGTGAAGTTCTGCTGTCACACGTGGTGTGGGATGCCACTCCTGGCCTGCCACCATTTTGGGCACTCCTACACACGGCCCTATTCAACACATGGACGTGTGCCTACGTTGGGGTGTTGTGAGATTGCTGTTGATGTGCAATGGGGTCACAGCTAGTACTCACCTTCACAGTCATCCAATTGGCCATGTGTCTCAGGGATAGACATGCGCATAGATGTCAGTTACCAGGGTGTACCTTCATGTGCAATCATTGTCCCTACATCCAGCCATACTTCCATACGTGAGTGAACATAGTGATGACACATCTGTGTGATTCAGAATGTTTTATTCACATTCAGGTGATTGACGGAGCTGGAGCTGTACCTGGCCATCCAAGCCCACAACACATGGAAGCCCAGTGGTGGCCCAACCAGAGTCCTTTGGGGATTGCACAGTGATTGGGAAGAGGGAGAGTGCAGTCCGCAGCAGGATTGCTGTGTGATTGTCCAGTGGTGAAGCAATGGCAGTCCGTGTCGGGGTCCGGGTGAATGTCGCAGGGTGTTCCGGAGGTCAGTAGGAGGTATTTCCCAGGTCATGATGCATAGGTCATGACCAGGCAGGGACAGGCCATATGGCGGTGATGGATGCTACTGCCTCCTTTCTCACACAGTAGTTCCCATCCCCTTCTCACTCCCCTGATACGGGTTCTGTGTCCGGTGTGTCCGGTGTGTGGCGGGGTGATGGCTGCATGGCTGTGTGCCCCTGACACATCAGACTGCGTAGGTGATGGGGCAGCATCACAGTGTGTCAGGGACACATCAGGGTTCGGAGCTGTGTGTGTCGATGTTCCCGCTGCAGTCATCTGGGAACGCCTCAGTGGCAGCAATGGCAAGTTGGAGTACTGCAGGGCGTTGCTGTTCCCAGCCACTACTCGCTGGTGTCCAGCCGTGGCAGACATACTTCCAGCCTGCATCTGCTCCATGGTGTCCATTGCCCTCCGCATCTGTGCCAACTCTGTGCTATCATGGCTGGTGCCTGTCTGACCAGACAGTGCTTGTATTAGACTCATGGCAACAGCGAGGTTAGCCAAGGTCTGTGGCGGAGCATGGTGCGTACAGGGGGTGTCCGATAGGGACTGTACGTGGTCCCTGATGGGACTCAGACACCCACGTATGGCATCGAGTTTGGCTGCCACGAGCTCGAAACCCACCCGCAGCCGATGAGCCAACTCCACCTGGCAACCTAACACACGACGTTGGAATTCCATGTATTGGTCGGGGGGGGGTCCTGGGAGACAGCCCTGGTGGTGTGTGTTTCCTGCTGTGTGGTCTGTGCAGGGGGTGGGGTCACCTCGGGGCATCTGGCCTGGCCTGCTCCTGGGGGTGGGGTGCAGAGGCTGTCCAGCATCCGTTGGAGGGTGTCTTGACATATGTGCAGGTTGTCCTCTTCATCATCAATGGTGGGATGTGTGGTGTGCTCTGCAGGGGGTGTTGTTTGTCCCTCTGCAATATAAAGAGGAGATGCAGGTTAACAGAGTTTCACATGTATGGTGATGATTTCCAGATGTTTACATTCAGACTGCATGCCAATGTACATTGTGACTGTTTGGGGGGAGCTGGCTATTTGATGGCAGTCAGTGTGTTTTTCGACTACATGACGGATGTGTGGTAGTACCCGTACATTATCATCACACAGTGTCAGGCAATGCCAGATGTGGGTGGACAGTTACTACGCACGAGCGGAACCTGTTGTGAGCTCTGTCCTGTGGTGCTGGTGTTGCACTTTGTACCACATTGCCTTCATTGCTGATGTTCTGTGATTGCTATGTGTGTGTGCTGCATTGTGGGTGAGTTGCCCCTGCAGCTCTGATTTCGTGTAGCCTTCTCCCTTTGAGGCGGGGTGCCTTTGAATTGTGTGCTTTTCGAGGCCTGATTTGCTTTTGACTTGGGTCATGTGTGCTCGCGGACTGTTTTTGTGGCCTGGTGCATTGTTGGTCTGCTGCGTGTATTGTAAGGCATGGGTTTTGGTTGCACGTGGACACGTCAGAGTGTGACCTGCTCCTTTAAGGATGTGATCCTCACTTGGCTACCTCCATGTTGCTTCGTGGGCCATGTCATTTTTTTGGGGCAGCTGCCATGCTATCCGACATGCAGTGTTACTTGCATAGTCAGTGTGGGTCACGGAGCTGCTGGTTTGCTGGATTCAGCACATGTGCACGGGTCGGTTGTGATATTGGTGATAGGGGGGGCCCCTCTGTGCACATTGTGGATGGGGGCCTACTTGGCGTTTCTATGTGTGCTACAGTGTGCCAAGGCATTCAGGGACATGTTCCAAGGTCATTGTGGGTGTGCTGTGTGCTGCGCGTAATTGTGCATGTGTGCCATTGTGCCCATCTCCCCCCGTCCCCCCGTCCCTGGTCGTTACTCACCCTGTTGCTGTTGGGTCAGGTCATATCATGCTGTGTCCAGGCCCCCCAATCCTGCCACCGTCTCCTCACTGCTGACTCTGGCCACCATTTGCTCCAGCTCATCCAGCTCCTCATGTGTCGCAGGACTCCCACCTCCAGTCGCCGTTGCTGCCTCCATGTTGGCGTCGAGCTTATGTTTGGTCTGCCTTTTCAGATCATGCCAGCGCCTCTTGACCTCCCCCAGTGACCTCCTGGACACTCCGACTGCATTGACGTTGGTGAGGATGGCCTGCCATATTTCGGTTTGGGTTGCCAGTGCCGCAGTGGAGGTGCCGAACAGTTGTTGATGGTGTTCGGTCACCCCGGTGACGATGATCTGGTCTTCCTGCGGACTGTACCCGGTCTTCCTCTTGTCCTTGCCCTTCCCCAACAGCGGTGTTCCTGGATGGTCCTCCGTAGGGCTTGTGGTGTTCGGCTTGTCCTCTGCACTTGTTCCGGGTGCATCCATGTTGCTAAGCAGTTTGAATTGTTTTTGGGCTTTTTTTTCCCTTTCTTTTATGGTGCTTTTTCCCGCCGGACGCGTGGGATTTACAGGCCTGTAGCTGGTGTTCGCTGATTTCTGTACCGCGATTGGCCTCATCGCATGATTTCTCGCGTTTCGCATTTTTTCGGCGTGGCGTTGATTTTCTCGCTGTCATTTGACGCGTTATCTGGTGACTATCGCATGGTACCACCTTGTTGTGAATTCCACGTTGACACAGGGTTATTTTCCCGCGATAGGCTGCGTTATTGAAAGTTGCGCTGGTCTCCTTGAAAAACAACAAGGAAATAGTGATCAAGCCAGCAGATAAGGGCGGCGCCATCGTTGTACAAGATGTCACAAATTACAAGACAGAAATTATGAACCAGCTACAAGATGGAGTGAGCTACAGGAGGTTAAGATCAGACCCTTCCAAGGACCTCGCTAAGGATATATTGACCCTGACCACGTATGGCCTTGAACAGGGTTTCTTGACAAGCCATGAGTTCCAGTACCTCAATCAAAAACATCCACGGCTCCCTACCCTGTATACTTTACCGAAGATCCACAAGGACACACTGAAACCACCTGGACGTCCCATAGTCTCTGGATGTGGATCCATGCTCGAACCATTATGCAGATACATTATACACCAGCATACCCCAACAAGCTGCTCTGGATATAATGGCGGAGATATTGGACCAGCGATCGGCACCCATGTTTGTACCTACAGAATTCATCATTGACCTACTACGCTTAGCAATGATGAGGAATTTCTTCTTCAATGGCCATTTCTATTACCAAACCAAAGGAGTAGCAATGGGGGCTGCCTTTGCCCCGGACTTGGCCATTATTTACATGGACCATTATGAAAGATCCTTTGTTTTCAGTGAAGTCAACCCCCACATCTCAAAGGTGTCCTTTTGGAGACGGTATTTAGATGATATACTGATGATTTGGACAGGGAATTCTATGGAACTAAGCAGTTTCCACTCCTGGCTTAGTGGAAGAAGTCCAGACATTCAGTTCACAATACACTCAGACCCTAATGAAATTGATTTTTTGGACTTCACAATCAAGAATGAAGATAACCATCTATACACAACTCTGTATCGGAAACCGGCGGAGAGAAATTCCTTACTAAGATATAATAGTTACCATCCGCGAGGACTCACAGACAATCTACCCTTCAGACAGTTCTTGCGGATCCGCAGGAACTGTTCAAAGAAAACGGATTATTTAATACAATTAGGTGACCTAAGCCAACGACTGGAGAAGAGAGGCTACCCAAGGAAGCTGATAAGAAGAGCACAGAAAAGGGCATGGTACAGCCCTCGCGAGAACCTGCTGACACCTAAAGATAAAGCAGAAGAATCCATGCAAAGAATGATATGCGTCACCACTTTTTCAACACAAAGTCATGCAATCAAAAAGGTGATCAACAGATATTGGGGCCTGATATCAGAAGACATTGACCAAACCAACCTACCTATGCACTCCTTCAAGAAAGCTAAAAGTGTAAAGGACCAGATAGTGAGCTCCTTCTTAGAGACCCCTGAGGCGCCATCAATCCAATCAATGTGGAACCTGCCACCTCCACTGGGGCACTTCAAATGCGGACAATGTAAGGCATGCCGAACAACAATTCAAACTAAAGAATTCACATATAAACATTATGTAATTACTTTGAAGTCCCTCACGAACTGCAATTCGACAAATGTCCTCTACGGTATCATGTGTCCTTGTGACCTTTTGTATATAGGTCAAACGCAACAGAAAGTGAAGGCCCGGATTCTGCAGCATTGCAGTCGAATCAGATGTGGGGTCCAGGGTGCACCTTTGGTTGAACACTTTCGCAATGGAGATCACAGCCCAGACGAACTACGTTGGTTGGTCCTTGAGAAGGCCTCCCTTGGCCCTAGGGGAGGTAATATTGGAGCAATACTGGACGTAGGGAAATGCAAATGGATGTCCCTCCTGGACACCATCCATAATTGTTTGAATGAATCTGAAGTCAGCCATGCCCAATTAGCGTGTCTCACACGAGAATGACGACACAGATCACTGATTACTGTTATCGGCACATAATGGCTAATCTAACCATGTCCTGAACATTATGCACATTGGTAACGCTGCTTCTTTCCCATCAGGGTCTAACACCTGTGTCCTGTTGTAATTTGTACATAGGAATTAATACGGTTAATCCATGATGTCCATTGTTTGTTTCTATAAATTTGTTTCCCCTATGTAGGCACAACATGCGTGTCATGACATCCAGCCAATGTAATGCAGTGTGTATCCATATATGTTGGAACTTGTGTCCTTTCATTTTGGCTTTGTTTTGTTTAACCAGTTTTGTGTAGGTTCTCTATGGGTGCAGTTTTTTCCTGACACTTCAGCCCTGTTAATTTAACTGTGGCCCAAACATCCCCGCAGTCGTCTGCTATTTTTCATTTTCATCCTCGGCAGACGAGCAATTAGTCTGTCTTCCCTTACACATTTCAATATGAGTCAGCGCCTGTAGTTTGACACGTACGCGCATGTAATTGACCGGTCAAAACCTGCGTACTTAAACAGCAGGATTCAGTGCTCTGGTTCCACTTGGCGGACCGAAACGTTTCATGAGCAGCGGTAAGCTCTTTCCTTGCAACACGCTAAACCCCCAGCAGGCGCACAGTTATTTTGAACCATTGTTCCGACTCTGGCTTTAACACACAGCAAGCGTTTTTACGCGTATAATATTGACTGTTGGAATCTTGCTTATTCGACCAGCAGGATTCAGCCCTCCGGTTCCCTTTCCGGACCGAGGCGCTTTTACTTAAGCAGCGACAGGCCTTTATTGTGCTCATGTTATTGATTGTTGCGATTTTGTATATCCAGACAGCAACACACTAGACCCCCAGCAGGCGCACAGTTATTTTGAGCCATTGTTCTGGCTCTGGTTTTAACACACAGCAAAAGGTTTTTTACGCGCATAATAATGATTGTTGGAATCTTGCTTATTCGACCAGCAGGTTTCAGCCCTCCGGTTCCCCTTCCCGGACCGAGGCGCTTTTACACAAGCAGCGGCAGGCCTTTAATGTGCCCATGTTATTGATTGTTGCGATTTTGCACATCCAAACAGCACGATTCAGTCCTCTGGTTCCCTGATACGGACCGAGACATTTTTCCTTAAGCAGCGGCAGGCATTCTTGGTGTAAACGCTAAGCCTTAGGACATGCGCAGATAATTTCATTAACTTATAGCCTCTGTTTGGAGTCGGTGTAACTGACCGGAACTTCATTCCCCTTATTCCCCCTTTTTCAGAGGCGACTAGCAACGGAGCTACTTTGGCCCGATTTCTTGAATACACAAGGTAACTTTTCTAATTTATTAACACCAGCTGCTTCCAGCACTGATGTGACAATCATGTATTCTTCTGGCCCTGTCCAACACTTCTCCCCGAATTTATCTCCATTTACTTCTAGAATTGAAGGAATTCCAAGGCCCAGCAGATTTTTCATGGTTGGCCTCCTTTCACTCATTCAGGGATTAATACCCTTTCATGTAAGTAGATGAAGCAGGCCCAATCTATTTCTCTGGACTGAGTGGGCCTTTGATCCATTATTGAACCTGCTTATTATTTTTGCAGGTGCTTGATCTCGCTCGCCTAACTGGAGCCTACGCGCCCACACTCTCCCCTCCAGGCCCATTTGAAGGCCTTTTCATGGTAAAATATTGGGCTTAGACCCTTGATGTATTCCATTTCCCTTATGGAAATTCGTAGTTCTCAATGGTTTTTTATGCTCTTTCCCCAGGTAACCACCCCCCTCTCCCCCACTACTGTCCTGAGGAAGACCCCGGCGTAAGGGACACAATAACCTACTATTCTCTAGGGGTCGAAACGTCGACATCTGATACACTGGCCAGTTTTAACAACAGCGATGAATCACTGTGTTTCTGTTATTGACCATGGCTATTTAAATTTTGGATATTTTGTGAATAACTTTGCTTTAAATAGGAGCCCTCTTGCTTTGTAAATAATAGACTTTGTGATTCGCACTTTGTTTCATTCACTCCCTCATCCTCACTCCAATCACAATACCCTCACCTTTCCCTTCCCCTCCTGGGGCACTGTTTTAACACTGTGTTAACAAATGTTATGAATCATTGTCAGTCCAGTGTGATTAAACAACACTGTACACTAAACATAACACGTTACTTTCATCTCTTGTTTTAAATTTCAAAATTTATTATTTCTCTTTATGTATATTCAATTGTTCACCGGGACCACTGTTCCAATGTACTGTTTGATACCCAGGTCCCAGTGACTTTATTTGGGTTTACCCTTTTAGGTAACTGTGTGTAGAAAATGGCCATTCGCTTTTGGCATAGCAGGAAACTGTGAGATGACAATGTACAAGTACAACCTCACATCCCTGATGGTGTAGAAATGTCAACTGTCCCGCATCACATAGGCATCTCCTCACAAACAGTCACAATGTACATTGTCATGCAGTCTGTAAGTAAACTTGTCCAATGCGTCAACATACATGTGAACACAATGTCAATCTGCATCTCCCCTTCACATTGCAGAGGGAGAATCAACACCTCCTGCAGAGCAGACCCAACAACTCAGCACTGATGATGAAGAGGACCTCCCCAACATCAACACCGATGCCCTCCAACAGCCCATGGACAGCTTCGGCACCCCACCTCCAGGAGCAGTGCAGCCCAGCTGCATTGAGGAAACCCCACCCCCTGCACAGACCACACAGCAGGAAGCACCCACCACCTCAGCTGTCTCCCAGGACCCCCACGACCAACACATGGCATTCCAACGCCGTGTGTTAGGGTGCCAGGGGAAGATGGCTGATCAGCTGCGGGTGGGGTTCGACCTCATGGCAGCCAAACTAGATGCCATACGTGGGTGTCTACGTCCCATCAGGGACCACTTACAGTCCCTAATGGACACCCACTGTCCGCTCCATGCTCTCCAACAATCCATGGCTGACACCGCTGGAGTCATGACTCTGCGCCAAGAACAACTGTCTGGTCAGAGTGGCTCCAGCGATGTCAGCTGGGAGTTGGGACACATGCGGAGGATCATGGTGAACATGGAGTGGATGCAGGCGGAAAGAATGTTTGCCACGGCTGCACACCAGCGAGATGTAGCTGTGATCTTCCATGCCCTGCAGATCCTCATCATTGCATTGCCGCCACAAGGCCTGGCGCGGATGAATGCTGCTGCTACTACTCCATCCACATCTCCGCCCCCTGAAGTGTCAGTGCCACACAGTGATACAGACTAAACACCACCACCCACCTGTGAGGCACCTGACACATCAGAGGACGAAGATGATGATGAATCTGGCTTTGTGGTAAGAATGAAGTGGTAGCATTCATCTCCGCCATATGGCCTGTTTCAGCTTGGTTCTGCCCTCTGCATCATGCCCTGGAATAACACCTTCCACTGTCCCCCGATACACTCAGCAACACTCACCTTGGACCTCGACAGGGACTGCCATGTTTGGTTTGGTTACCAATGACACAGCAATCACACTGCGGACTGAAGTCTTCCTCTTCCAATGAACTTGTCAATCCCTAATGGACTCCAGCTGGCCCTCCACGGGGCAACAATGTAAAGTGGGGTTTACATGGCCCTGTACTGCTCCAGCTTCAACACTCCACTGAATGCAAATAAAACATTCTGATTCACACAGATGTGTCGTGGCTATGAGCAATCAAGTATGAAAGTATGGATGAATGTAGGGACAGTGATTTCACAAAAAGGTACTCCCTGGGTAATGCTATCAATGCGCATGTCTGGCCGTGACCCAGATAGGCAGTGAGACACACATTGTCATTCAAATCAACATTCATCACAGTTGAATACAAGTGAAGGTGCTTAGACTTTATTAGCATATGGGTGTCAGTACGGGCAATATAAGTGCCACAACATGCAGACCAATGCAGCAGTATGTCAGGATGAGGAACGTTGCCAAGCGCCGCTGTCCACTCCGGGGGAGTGCCTCACCTTTCACAGGTGTGTGTTAACCCGCGTTGTTGTCCGCTCATGTATTCGGAGTCCAGGCGAATGCAGCCATGTTCACTGTTGTTGTGGGACATGTGACCAGATCTCCAAGATGCAACAAGGTGTTGGGACATGTGCAATGGGTTCCAATCTGTTGTGGCTGCAGGTACGTAGTTACTTGTCCATGAAAGCGATTGCAGCTCCATAGGCTATCATTTCCAACATGAGCTCGTTGTCAACTTCATCAAACAGGACGGCGAGGCGATCCATTAGCAGGTCCGGACAGATGTGCTGCGTCCACCCCCTTTCACCAATTAGCACTACAGCCCAATAGGGGAGCGGTTCAATGTGGTCACTGCACACCAGGAGTTGTGCAATCTCCCAGGTCCAGCTGCCAGCATGCATGCCAAGTATCAAGGCATCCCATAAACGGGTATCACGGTGACACTCCTGGTCGTGGGCCAACAGGGGGTGCACACACATGTCAAAATCCAGTTCAGCTACCGTCCTGTTGGATAGGCAGACATCCATGGACCACTTGAATATGCACAATCGACAATGCAACACAGGCTGAACGCAGGTGACATTGGCAAGGCGGAAGCTTAGCCGGTAACTGATCCGCAGCACTGCCAATGGCAGTGCCCCCAGTAAACGCAGCATACGTGCACGGTACAGTTCCACGTGACAGGGGTGTGCAAGTGTCCGGGATGTTCTGCCATTGCGTCAGTGGCTCTGGTCGAAGCGGCACTGTTCTGACCTACGCCAGTTCTGTGGATGAAATGCCACAGCTCGGATCAATGAGTTGTTTTAGGGCCTGATTCACAGAACTAACTTACGTCAAAAACGTAAAGTTAGTACCTTTTGGTATTCACAGAATACACTTACTCATTTTGGTATTCACAGAATACACTTACTCATTTTGGTATTCACAGAATACACTTACTCATACTAACTTTATGTCCGCACTCGGGCCGGAGATTCCGGCCCGGTGGTGGAGATTCCGGCCGTTTGTGGAGATTCCGGCCCGGAGGTGGAGATTCCGGCCCGGAGGTGGAGATTCCGGCCGTTTGTGGAGATTCCGGCCGGAGATTCCGGCCGTTTGTAGAGATTCCGGCCATTTGTGGAGATTCCGGCTGGTTGTGGAGATTCCGGCCGGTGGCGGAATCTCCACAAACGGCCGGAATCTCCAAACGGCCGGAATCTCCACAAACGGCCGGAATCTCCACCTCCGGGCCGGAATCTCCACAAACGGCCGGAATCTCCGGCCCGAGTGCGGACATAAAGTTAGTATGAGTAAGTGTATTCTGTGAATACCAAAATGAGTAAGTGTATTCTGTGAATACCAAAATGAGTAAGTGTATTCTGTGAATACTAAAAGGTACTAACTTTACGTTTTTGACGTAAGTTAGTTCTGTGAATCGGGCCCTTAGTGTGCAACGGTTGTACGCCTGGGATGGTGTGGGAGTAAGTGTGAAGGCCATTCCATGCAAGATAACTTCGAGCAAGGACTTCTGTGTGTGGGGTGTGTATACGTTGGTCTTTCGTCGGGCTGTGCGTAGTGTTGGAGTCATCATCAGCTGCTCTAGTATCTGTCAGGGGGTGCCGGGCACATGCAATTCCGAGGTTGGAGGTGCAGATATGCTTCCACCTGATAGTCCAGACAAAGGAGATTTCATCCCTGATGTTAGTTTCTCATCTGCTTGCATTCAGGAAATGTGAAGTGGCTTGTTGGGGGTGGGGTGGGATGTGTGCGACTTTGGGATTCATGTTTGACATGTCTTGCATGTGGCAAATGAGCGGCATCACTGTGTGTTACGTTGCCTCACAGCTGCTCCTCCCTCCCCCCGAGCCAATTTACTTGTGTGCGCTGCGCGGTTGCATCACTTGCACTCCTACGGCACACCATTGTCATGCCTGTCTGCGCATGTCCACAAGCCTGACAACGACACTGTGATGTTGGCCGTTGAAGGTGGGTGGCCACGTGAGTGTAGGCCTGTGGGAAGGATAGGGCGGACACAGATGTAGAGTTCATGCCTGGCTGAACTCGCGCTGCGATTAAGGCTAGGCATTTGGCTCATGCTAAGGCAATACAGATACACACAACACTTGGCATGTATGAGCCAAGACCCTGAGCGGTCTTGCGCTCCTTCATTGCTCCGTTCGTGCGAGCCCGCCCTCCGGGTGCATGCTACATTGCAACATTGTCGATTGCGGACTGGGTGGCGCCGACACTACAACAGTGACACACTCATTAGTTACTTCCTTGTCCAGGCCAGAACTGAACCACGCTCAGAGCCCTGGGCAAATCCTTCACTCCCCTATGCTGGCTTGGCGTACGCCGGCCCAGCCCACTCCGCTTACGCTTCCAGGGGGGGACAACACAGCTACATGACCGAGGTCTTCCTCACTGCCTGAGGTGACATGGTTGCGTCCACTGTACACACTACACACACCATCAGTATATGTCCACATGGACATGTCTGTGCTCTGCATACTGAAGTCAGTCCAGCACATCACCGCCACACTTGGCACTGTGTACATTCTTATTGATGGGTCACTTGCTCCTTCGCACATACTTGGTTCCCACCTCTCCCCACATTCTGCAATTGTATGGCTGAGGGGCCATGCCGTTTTTGGAAGGTCAGCTGTCTTGTTCTGCGCTGCCTCTGTGGTAGTCCGGGGGAGGGCCAGGGGGAGGGGCCTGGGGGTGGTGGAGGTGGGTGTTGTGGCCCTCTTGGGTCTCCATGCTGCATGGTCAGTGGCTCCATGACATGTGTTGGTCTTCAGATGTGGCTCTGGGCTGGGATCCCTTTCATGCTGCAGGTTGTCGTCCTGCTTTGCACCAGTAAAAGGCAGGTGTTAAGTCCCTGCTGCTAACGCACTTTATTGCCTGTTTTTGGGTCGCAGCGCAGATCTGGCTGGTCGTTGAGAATATTGCAAAGTAGTGTTTTCGTGTGTTTTTGCATGGGAACGCCTACTCTGCATATCATTAGTGTTAGTTGTCGCTCTCATCCGTGGCAATGTTTTTTGTGCCAGCTATCGCTGGTGAACTGGCGATATCGGCAGTTTGCACCAGCTTGAGAATAGGGTGATGAACCTGTCGCCACTTTTGCGGCGCTGATGTGCCGATGAATCGGCGATAAGTCCTTGGGAATATGCCCCATAGTATATAAGCGATACAAAAGGGGATGATGGACGGAACGTTTGAGCCAATTAAACACTCACCCCCAGTCAACTGATCTGGGTTTAATCCATCATCATTCTTTAGCTCACTCCACCACCCCAGTTCAGACATGGCCATATGCAAATCAGTCTGACCCTGTGCCTCATGGGAACAGTCCAGCCCGAACTGCCAAGCCATGTCTTCCCTGGACCGGAAACAAGCATCCTAGGACCGGTTTCTGGCATTTCAGCCGTCATCAGCCAGGCTTGCTTGAATCCAGTGGCAAAGTGAGCAAGGGACCCACGTCTGGGCATACCCCCGCCAACTTAGGGCGACCAAAGCGATACAAAAGGGGATGATGGACGGAACGTTTGAGCCAATCAAACACTCACCCCCAGTCAACTGATCTGGGTTTAATCCATCATCATTCTTTAGCTCACTCCACCACCCCAGTTCAGACATGGCCATATGCAAATCAGTCTGACCCTGTGCCTCATGGGAACAGTCCAGCCCGAACTGCCAAGCCATGTCTTCCCTGGACCGGAAACAATCATCCTAGGACCGGTTTCTGGCATTTCAGCCGTCATCAGCCAGGCTTGCTTGAATCCAGTGGCAAAGTGAGCAAGGGACCCACGTCTGGGCATACCCCCGCCAACTTAGGGCGACCAAAGCGATACAAAAGGGGATGATGGACGGAACGTTTGAGCCAATCAAACACTCACCCCCAGTCAACTGATCTGGGTTTAATCCATCATCATTCTTTAGCTCACTCCACCACCCCAGTTCAGACATGGCCATATGCAAATCAGTCTGACCCTGTGCCTCATGGGAACAGTCCAGCCCGAACTGCCAAGCCATGTCTTCCCTGGACCGGAAACAAGCATCCTAGGACCGGTTTCTGGCATTTCAGCCGTCATCAGCCAGGCTTGCTTGAATCCAGTGGCAAAGTGAGCAAGGGACCCACGTCTGGGCATACCCCGCCAACTTAGGGCGACCAAAGCGATACAAAAGGGGATGATGGACGGAACGTTTGAGCCAATCAAACACTCACCCCCAGTCAACTGATCTGGGTTTAATCCATCATCATTCTTTAGCTCACTCCACCACCCCAGTTCAGACATGGCCATATGCAAATCAGTCTGACCCTGTGCCTCATGGGAACAGTCCAGCCCGAACTGCCAAGCCATGTCTTCCCTGGACCGGAAACAAGCATCCTAGGACCGGTTTCTGGCATTTCAGCCGTCATCAGCCAGGCTTGCTTGAATCCAGTGGCAAAGTGAGCAAGGGACCCACATCTGGGCATACCCCCGCCAACTTAGGGCGACCAAAGCGATACAAAAGGGGATGATGGACGGAACGTTTGAGCCAATCAAACACTCACCCCCAGTCAACTGATCTGGGTTTAATCCATCATCATTCTTTAGCTCACTCCACCACCCCAGTTCAGACATGGCCATATGCAAATCAGTCTGACCCTGTGCCTCATGGGAACAGTCCAGCCCGAACTGCCAAGCCATGTCTTCCCTGGACCGGAAACAAGCATCCTAGGACCGGTTTCTGGCATTTCAGCCGTCATCAGCCAGGCTTGCTTGAATCCAGTGGCAAAGTGAGCAAGGGACCCACGTCTGGGCATACCCCCGCCAACTTAGGGCGACCAAAGCGATACAAAAGGGGATGATGGACGGAACGCTTGAGCCAATCAAACACTCACCCCCAGTCAACTGATCTGGGTTTAATCCATCATCATTCTTTAGCTCACTCCACCACCCCAGTTCAGACATGGCCATATGCAAATCAGTCTGACCCTGTGCCTCATGGGAACAGTCCAGCCCGAACTGCCAAGCCATGTCTTCCCTGGACCGGAAACAAGCATCCTAGGACCGGTTTCTGGCATTTCAGCCGTCATCAGCCAGGCTTGCTTGAATCCAGTGGCAAAGTGAGCAAGGGACCCATGTCTGGGCATACCCCCGCCAACTTAGGGCGACCAAAGCGATACAAAAGGGGATGATGGACGGAACGTTTGAGCCAATCAAACACTCACCCCCAGTCAACTGATCTGGGTTTAATCCATCATCATTCTTTAGCTCACTCCACCACCCCAGTTCAGACATGGCCATATGCAAATCAGTCTGACCCTGTGCCTCATGGGAACAGTCCAGCCCGAACTGCCAAGCCATGTCTTCCCTGGACCGGAAACAAGCATCCTAGGACCGGTTTCTGGCATTTCAGCCGTCATCAGCCAGGCTTGCTTGAATCCAGTGGCAAAGTGAGCAAGGGACCCACGTCTGGGCATACCCCCGCCAACTTAGGTGCGACCAAGGCGATACAAAAGGGGATGATGGACGGAACGTTTGAGCCAATCAAACACTCACCCCCAGTCAACTGATCTGGGTTTAATCCATCATCATTCTTTAGCTCACTCCACCACCCCAGTTCAGACATGGCCATATGCAAATCAGTCTGACCCTGTGCCTCATGGGAACAGTCCAGCCCGAACTGCCAAGCCATGTCTTCCCTGGACCAGAAACAAGCATCCTAGGACCGGTTTCTGGCATTTCAGCCGTCATCAGCCAGGCTTGCTTGAATCCAGTGGCAAAGTGAGCAAGGGACCCACGTCTGGGCATACCCCCGCCAACTTAGGGCGACCAAAGCGATACAAAAGGGGATGATGGACGGAACGTTTGAGCCAATCAAACACTCACCCCCAGTCAACTGATCTGGGTTTAATCCATCATCATTCTTTAGCTCACTCCACCACCCCAGTTCAGACATGGCCATATGCAAATCAGTCTGACCCTGTGCCTCATGGGAACAGTCCAGCCCGAACTGCCAAGCCATGTCTTCCCTGGACCGAAACAAGCATCCTAGGACCGGTTTCTGGCATTTCAGCCGTCATCAGCCAGGCTTGCTTGAATCCAGTGGCAAAGTGAGCAAGGGACCCACGTCTGGGCATACCCCCGCCAACTTAGGGCGACCAAAGCGATACAAAAGGGGATGATGGACGGAACGTTTGAGCCAATCAAACACTCACCCCCAGTCAACTGATCTGGGTTTAATCCATCATCATTCTTTAGCTCACTCCACCACCCCAGTTCAGACATGGCCATATGCAAATCAGTCTGACCCTGTGCCTCATGGGAACAGTCCAGCCCGAACTGCCAAGCCATGTCTTCCCTGGACCGAAACAAGCATCCTAGGACCGGTTTCTGGCATTTCAGCCGTCATCAGCCAGGCTTGCTTGAATCCAGTGGCAAAGTGAGCAAGGGACCCACGTCTGGGCATACCCCCGCCAACTTAGGGCGACCAAAGCGATACAAAAGGGGATGATGGACGGAACGTTTGAGCCAATCAAACACTCACCCCCAGTCAACTGATCTGGGTTTAATCCATCATCATTCTTTAGCTCACTCCACCACCCCAGTTCAGACATGGCCATATGCAAATCAGTCTGACCCTGTGCCTCATGGGAACAATCCAGCCCGAACTGCCAAGCCATGTCTTCCCTGGACCGGAAACAAGCATCCTAGGACCGGTTTCTGGCATTTCAGCCGTCATCAGCCAGGCTTGCTTGAATCCAGTGGCAAAGTGAGCAAGGGACCCACGTCTGGGCATACCCCCGCCAACTTAGGGCGACCAAAGCGATACAAAAGGGGATGATGGATGGAACGTTTGAGCCAATCAAACACTCACCCCCAGTCAACTGATCTGGGTTTAATCCATCATCATTCTTTAGCTCACTCCACCACCCCAGTTCAGACATGGCCATATGCAAATCAGTCTGACCCTGTGCCTCATGGGAACAGTCCAGCCCGAACTGCCAAGCCATGTCTTCCCTGGACCGGAAACAAGCATCCTAGGACCGGTTTCTGGCATTTCAGCCGTCATCAGCCAGGCTTGCTTGAATCCAGTGGCAAAGTGAGCAAGGGACCCACGTCTGGGCATACCCCGCCAACTTAGGGCGACCAAAGCGATACAAAAGGGGATGATGGACGGAACGTTTGAGCCAATCAAACACTCACCCCCAGTCAACTGATCTGGGTTTAATCCATCATCATTCTTTAGCTCACTCCACCACCCCAGTTCAGACATGGCCATATGCAAATCAGTCTGACCCTGTGCCTCATGGGAACAGTCCAGCCCGAACTGCCAAGCCATGTCTTCCCTGGACCGGAAACAAGCATCCTAGGACCGGTTTCTGGCATTTCAGCCGTCATCAGCTAGGCTTGCTTGAATCCAGTGGCAAAGTGAGCAAGGGACCCACGTCTGGGCATACCCCCGCCAACTTAGGGCGACCAAAGCGATACAAAAGGGGATGATGGACGGAACGTTTGAGCCAATCAAACACTCACCCCCGTCAACTGATCTGGGTTTAATCCATCATCATTCTTTAGCTCACTCCACCACCCCAGTTCAGACATGGCCATATGCAAATCAGTCTGACCCTGTGCCTCATGGGAACAGTCCAGCCCGAACTGCCAAGCCATGTCTTCCCTGGACCGGAAACAAGCATCCTAGGACCGGTTTCTGGCATTTCAGCCGTCATCAGCCAGGCTTGCTTGAATCCAGTGGCAAAGTGAGCAAGGGACCCACGTCTGGGCATACCCCCGCCAACTTAGGGCGACCAAAGCGATACAAAAGGGGATGATGGACGGAACGTTTGAGCCAATCAAACACTCACCCCCAGTCAACTGATCTGGGTTTAATCCATCATCATTCTTTAGCTCACTCCACCACCCCAGTTCAGACATGGCCATATGCAAATCAGTCTGACCCTGTGCCTCATGGGAACAGTCCAGCCCGAACTGCCAAGCCATGTCTTCCCTGGACCGGAAACAAGCATCCTAGGACCGGTTTCTGGCATTTCAGCCGTCATCAGCCAGGCTTGCTTGAATCCAGTGGCAAAGTGAGCAAGGGACCCACGTCTGGGCATACCCCCGCCAACTTAGGGGCGACCAAAGCGATACAAAAGGGGATGATGGACGGAACGTTTGAGCCAATCAAACACTCACCCCCAGTCAACTGATCTGGGTTTAATCCATCATCATTCTTTAGCTCACTCCACCACCCCAGTTCAGACATGGCCATATGCAAATCAGTCTGACCCTGTGCCTCATGGGAACAGTCCAGCCCGAACTGCCAAGCCATGTCTTCCCTGGACCGGAAACAAGCATCCTAGGACCGGTTTCTGGCATTTCAGCCGTCATCAGCCAGGCTTGCTTGAATCCAGTGGCAAAGTGAGCAAGGGACCCACGTCTGGGCATACCCCCGCCAACTTAGGGCGACCAAAGCGATACAAAAGGGGATGATGGACGGAACGTTTGAGCCAATCAAACACTCACCCCCAGTCAACTGATCTGGGTTTAATCCATCATCATTCTTTAGCTCACTCCACCACCCCAGTTCAGACATGGCCATATGCAAATCAGTCTGACCCTGTGCCTCATGGGAACAGTCCAGCCCGAACTGCCAAGCCATGTCTTCCCTGGACCGGAAACAAGCATCCTAGGACCGGTTTCTGGCATTTCAGCCGTCATCAGCCAGGCTTGCTTGAATCCAGTGGCAAAGTGAGCAAGGGACCCACGTCTGGGCATACCCCCGCCAACTTAGGGCGACCAAAGCGATACAAAAGGGGATGATGGACGGAACGTTTGAGCCAATCAAACACTCACCCCCAGTCAACTGATCTGGGTTTAATCCATCATCATTCTTTAGCTCACTCCACCACCCCAGTTCAGACATGGCCATATGCAAATCAGTCTGACCCTGTGCCTCATGGGAACAGTCCAGCCCGAACTGCCAAGCCATGTCTTCCCTGGACCGGAAACAAGCATCCTAGGACCGGTTTCTGGCATTTCAGCCGTCATCAGCCAGGCTTGCTTGAATCCAGTGGCAAAGTGAGCAAGGGACCCACGTCTGGGCATACCCCCGCCAACTTAGGGCGACCAAAGCGATACAAAAGGGGATGATGGACGGAACGTTTGAGCCAATCAAACACTCACCCCCAGTCAACTGATCTGGGTTTAATCCATCATCATTCTTTAGCTCACTCCACCACCCCAGTTCAGACATGGCCATATGCAAATCAGTCTGACCCTGTGCCTCATGGGAACAGTCCAGCCCGAACTGCCAAGCCATGTCTTCCCTGGACCGGAAACAAGCATCCTAGGACCGGTTTCTGGCATTTCAGCCGTCATCAGCCAGGCTTGCTTGAATCCAGTGGCAAAGTGAGCAAGGGACCCACGTCTGGGCATACCCCCGCCAACTTAGGGCGACCAAAGCATACAAAAGGGGATGATGGACGGAACGTTTGAGCCAATCAAACACTCACCCCCAGTCAACTGATCTGGGTTTAATCCATCATCATTCTTTAGCTCACTCCACCACCCCAGTTCAGACATGGCCATATGCAAATCAGTCTGACCCTGTTCCTCATGGGAACAGTCCAGCCCGAACTGCCAAGCCATGTCTTCCCTGGACCGGAAACAAGCATCCTAGGACCGGTTTCTGGCATTTCAGCCGTCATCAGCCAGGCTTGCTTGAATCCAGTGGCAAAGTGAGCAAGGGACCCACGTCTGGGCATACCCCCGCCAACTTAGGGCGACCAAAGCGATACAAAAGGGGATGATGGACGGAACGTTTGAGCCAATCAAACACTCACCCCCAGTCAACTGATCTGGGTTTAATCCATCATCATTCTTTAGCTCACTCCACCACCCCAGTTCAGACATGGCCATATGCAAATCAGTCTGACCCTGTGCCTCATGGGAACAGTCCAGCCCGAACTGCCAAGCCATGTCTTCCCTGGACCGGAAACAAGCATCCTAGGACCGGTTTCTGGCATTTCAGCCGTCATCAGCCAGGCTTGCTTGAATCCAGTGGCAAAGTGAGCAAGGGACCCACGTCTGGGCATACCCCCGCCAACTTAGGGCGACCAAAGCGATACAAAAGGGGATGATGGACGGAACGTTTGAGCCAATCAAACACTCACCCCCAGTCAACTGATCTGGGTTTAATCCATCATCATTCTTTAGCTCACTCCACCACCCCAGTTCAGACATGGCCATATGCAAATCAGTCTGACCCTGTGCCTCATGGGAACAGTCCAGCCCGAACTGCCAAGCCATGTCTTCCCTGGACCGGAAACAAGCATCCTAGGACCGGTTTCTGGCATTTCAGCCGTCATCAGCCAGGCTTGCTTGAATCCAGTGGCAAAGTGAGTAAGGGACCCACGTCTGGGCATACCCCCGCCAACTTAGGGCGACCAAAGCGATACAAAAGCAGCAAATGGCGAAAAGAGCTTAACTCTAAAATATGTAAAGTGACAACAAAAAAACACTGGGGCATATTAGCAAGACCCACGTTAAAATTATCGCCGTTTTAGCGGCAGGAAACTGCCGCTAAAACGGCGATAATGGGGTTGCTAATATGCGTTATAGAATTCCAATAGAAGCCCAGGTTAGATGTGCAGGTCATCTAACCTGGGCTTCTATTGGAATTCCATAACGCATATTAGCAAGCCCATTATCGCCGTTTTAGCGGCAGTTTCCTGCCGCTAAAACGGCGATAATTTTAACGTGGGTCTTGCTAATATGCCCCACTATTTAATAAAAAAGCCCTCTAAAAACAGTTGTGTGGAACAGCCAAGAGTCACAGAAAGAGAATAAAAAAAGTGATAGCAAATAGACAAATATTAAGAGTGTGAAAAATAGTTAACAGTAAGTCTAGACTAATGCCACTTACCACCATGGGCATGGCACTACTGTAGTTCTATAGCATCCATCTGCAGGCACATTCTGGAATACACCAGGCAACTAGACTGATCAGCTGTTGAAAATGGCTGCTACCGATTGCACATTCCCCCTTCAACATATCAGCCACCGCGTGGCAGTAAGTGCAGAAGCAAATGGCAAAAAAGCTTATCACTATAGTACCTCATTTACAAATAAATTACGTAGCGCGGCGCCGCAAGCCATTTTGCTGTACTGAGCTGCGTCATTTTAAGAGTGCTGGGCTGCGTCATATTAACAACTATACGATGCATCTGCGTGCTTCCCCTGTGCTTGCGCTCAATTGGCTGGCATGTGCTTGCGCAGGCCCCCTTGCGTCATGTTGCAAGGGTGCCTGCGTTGCGGGGATGATTGTTTTGGTGCACGGTCATTGATGGCATTTTCCACTTTCTATGCATGCTGCAGAATGCAGCTCGCACAGAAGGAGGAATAAACAAGAAGAAATAAAAGTATTTCTCCTCGTTGCACCACTCCTATGACTCCCCTGGGGAGGCGTAGAGTTCTAGCGTATTCCCAGCTTTACAAAACTTTGTAAATCTGGGAATGTATCAGGTTCCATGGATGTTGCCTGGTAACACCCACAGCAACACCCCTGGAACGCCCCTTTCACGCAGAGTAGTGTGTGAAAAGGGCCCATATTCACAAGGCCATGAAAAGTCACGCTGGGTGACTTTACGTGGCCTTGACGGTGCGTCCAAAAACTAACACACCGTGACGCACCGGAGGCGCAATGGGCTTGTAAATGAGGCCCTTATTTTTAAAAACATAGTAAGATAGAGAACGTTTGATTGTGGCTTCACTGTTCGCCATGCAATAGGGGGTGCAGTTTTTCAGTCCACATCCTCTCCAAAAGAGATTTCTACCCATCAGTAGATAACAGCCAGTTAATATGCTGACAGCCTCCTAGAGGGAACACACTTCCAAGTGGTTATTACAATTGCTACTTTTACTCAAAATACCCAGGGTTAGAGGTTTTTTTCAATTGCGTCTGCAGAGAACATGATTCCTAATGTTGAGAAAACTTTACACACATAGAGAACTGCTCACAAACAACGGAGAAACATTTAAAAGACAAATGTTTACTGAATACCATTAATCCCAAATTCCCTTCTGTTTGATTGGTTAATTGAATTATTTCATGATATTTTGAATTTGCTTAATAAAAAAGAGCACCAGTGGGGTACACGAGAGCTGAGCATCACCACTTCTTTATATGTTTTAATCTGCCCTCCACAGCACTGCCAAATGCCAGGCATCTAGATTTAGACTAACTTTTGTATTTTTACTCCGCATCACCACAATGGCACAAGGATGTCACTCTCAGCACGTTCGATCTTTTAGTCCCGGGCAGTGTGCAGAACATCTTATCTTCCTAACTGGTAATCTGGGAGTAAAAAGACCTCTTCTTAGCTTGCCGGGCTACTTCAGGTTGTCTCCCCTGGCTACTTTACAGATGCAGTGGGCTGCATTCTCCTAAACTGTTTTCATGAACATGCCACAGGGTGACTGCTCGATCCCAGCACCACTGGAGCATATTGTGATGGAGACACATTAAGAAGAGACACAGACAAACTCATCCTCTCAACTACATGATCTATAAGGAAAGAGAACCACCTGAAATATGGGTTTCCACTTGGCAAGATTCATTGTTCAGACCCAGGCCACAAACGTAAGGGGCTTATTTACAAGCCCCTTGCGCCGCCTGTACGTCAGTTTTTCCCATTTTAAAAGTGACGCACCGGTGACGGAAGGGGTTTGTAAATAAGCCCCTAAGTGTCAGAGGGCCTCATTTACAAGGCCATTGCGCCACTGGTGCGTCACTTCTTTTGACGCACCAGCGGCGCAGTGTGTCTGCCCATATTTACAGGGCCATGTAAAGTCACCCTGCTTGACTTTTCATGGCCTTGTAAATATGGGCCCCTTTCACGCATTACTCTGCGTTAAAGGGGAATTTCATGGGTGATGCTGTTGGTCTTCCCACACAACATCCATGGAACCTGACACATTGCCAGGTTTGCAAAGTTTTGTAAAGCTGGGAATGCTTCAGAATCCTGAGACATACTTTTATTTCTCCTCATTTTTCCTCTTTCTATGAATTCTGCCGCACACATAGAAAGAGGCAAATGCCATCCTGCACAACAACAATCATCCTCGCAACGCAGGCACCCTTGCAACATGACACAAGGGTGCCTGCTCTGGCGCATGCCAGCCAATTGTGCGCCAGCGCAGGGGAAAGCACACGGAAGCGTCTTGTTGTTAATACGACCTATCCCTGTGCTTTTAAAATGATGCAGCTTGGCGCAGCAAAAGACGCTGAGTCATTTTTTCATAAATGAGGCCCAGAGTCTTTAGAGAGTCATGGGCCGGGCCAGCAGAGGCTGCAGTGTGCAGGTCTCATACATTTAGTCTCAGCTCATTGAGGGCCTCATTTCCAAAGAAATTACGCAGCGCGGCTCTGCAAGCCATTTTTGCTGAGCCGAGCTGCATCATTTTAAAAGCACTGGGATGTGTTGCAATAACAACAATATTATGCATCCGTGTTCTTTCCCCTGTGCTTACACAGGGGAAAGAACACGGATGCATAAGGCGCCAGCGCAGGCACCCTTGCCTCATGTTGCATGGGTGCCTGCATTGCAGGGATGATTGTTTTTGTGCAGGAAGGGAGACCTTCCTGCACAAAAACAATCATTGATGGCGTTTTCCTCTTTCTTTGTGTGTTGAAGAATGCAGCACGCATAGAAAGAGGAAAAAAAGAGGAGAAATAAAAGTATTTCTCCTCGTTGGGCCACAAAGTTTTGTAAAGCTGGGAATACCAAGGGAGGCGTAGGATTCTGATGCATTCCCAGCTTTACAAAACTTTGTAAATCTGGGAATTTGTCAGGTTCCATGGATGTTGCGTGGGAACATTCACAGCATGGCTTTCGATCTTTGCATTCTACTGAGTCGGCCTTGATTATAGCAACAGAGGAGATCCGGAAGGTGATGGACGGTGGTGGAAGGGCCGCCCTAATATTGCTCGATCTGACAGCAGCCTTCGACACCGTAAACCATGCGGTACTAGTTCGAAGGCTGCAGGATGTTGACATCAGTGGTCAAGCATTAGCCCTTCTTACCTCTTTTCTGTCATCCAGGGAACAATTAATCCTCTGGGATGGCCTTCAGTCTGAAGAGTTTACCCTCCCTGGTGGAGTTCCCCAGGGCTCGGCCTTATCCCCGACTCTATTCAACATATACGTTGCCCCCCTGGCTAGACTCATAAAAAGCTATGGTTTCATGCTTGTGTCATACGCGGATGACACCCAGTTAGTGGTGTCCGTAGCACAAACCGTGGATGCAACAGCTGCCCGGTTCCACAACTGTCTCTCAGCATTGATGTCCTGGATGAATTCCAACTTCTTAAAACTGAACGCGGAAAAAACAGAGGTGGTAGAGTTTGGACAGAAATCACCGGTCTGGAGCCAATTATGGTGGCCATCTGTAGCCGGTACTTGCCCGCTACCGGTGAATAAGGCAAGGAACCTAGGTTTCCTGATCGATAAAGATCTAACCCTGGCACCACAGATTAATCAAGTCTCCTCATCCTGTTTTTTCACGCTGAAAGTCTTAAAAATGATCCTCCCGTTCATCCCTTTCTCCCTGAGAAAAACGGTGGTAGGAGCCATGGTCTTATCGAGAATAGACTACTGCAATGCTCTTTATTTGGGAGCAGGGGCAGCTCAATTCTCCAAACTCCAATCAATTCAAAATGCGGCAGCGCGAGTACTGCTCAAGTTACCCAAACACCATCCCACCTCCGCTAGCATTAAGCAACTCCACTGGCTTACAGTAAGACGCCGGGTTGACTTCAAGGCACTTTGCCTAGTACATAAAGCCCTATTTGGAGGAGGGGCAAAGGATGTGCAATCCTTGTTTCCTCGCAATGTACCGTCGCGCCTACTAAGATCTTCTGTTTCTGGATTGGTACACCTTCCAAAGATTAAAAAAGCAAGGTGGGGAGGAAAACGCTTCTCCTTCTTAGCGGCTAAGTTATAGAATTCC
The DNA here is from genome assembly GCA_963921515.1 of Calotriton arnoldi. Taxonomy (NCBI): domain Eukaryota; kingdom Metazoa; phylum Chordata; class Amphibia; order Caudata; family Salamandridae; genus Calotriton; species Calotriton arnoldi. The sequence goes on along the minus strand of CAWUFW010014285.1, from coordinate 311,921 downwards.
CTTCCTGTACAACTGAGACTTCAGCCCAGCAGGTCGCTTTTTAGAAAAGAACTAAAAACCTGGCTCTTCACTCCTCCCTGAACCTGCTAGCAGCCTCCCTGCACACTCCTTAGCGCCAAGACGCCTCAGCAATAGTGCGCTCTATAAATAATTCAGTCAGTCAGTCACCCATGGAACGCCCCTTTCATGCAGAGTAATGTGTGAGAGAGGCCAATATTTACAAGGCCATGAAGAGTCACGCAGGGTGACTTTACGTGGCCTTGCAATTATGGGCAGGCACACTGCGCCACCGGTGCGTCAAAAAAAGTGACACACTTGCAGCGCAATGGTCTTGTAAATGAGGCCCTGAGTCTGGGTCCGATGCTTGTTCTGATGGCACTCACTATGCACACACACATTACACATGAAAATACTTGCCATATTAGTGAAGAACATTCTCTCCATACCTTCACTTACTCCCACAGAAGAGCCTAATGTTCTGACTAGTCTCCCGCCCATAGCTATGGTGATTCCTGAGGCCCACTCACTTGAAGTGCAGGGGCAATATGGCTCAAGCTCTAAGCATCTGGGAGACAGACCACTCAGAAGCAGCCGACTGTGTGCCAAGATGTCTTTGGGCAATCGATGCGCTATACAAGTCACCTCATTTATTCATCCATGATTTGGATCCTCACACAAGGACACTGAGAGATGCCTGTGCAGCTTGCACATCCGATGCAGTATTGTGGGTAGATGCTCATAGAAGGGTGGAGTGGACCGGCTAAGGGATGAGCTTGTGCCAGTGCTACTTGCATTTTGCATGAAGCGCTAATTTAACAGCTCCGTCTGCACCATCTTTTCATTGGCCTGCTCAGCCCAGCACAGCACATGGCAGGTGCACCTGTTCCTCTGCAGCACCATCACTGCCACGTCCTGAGCAAGAGAGGGGGCACAGGGACCACCTCCAGTTCCAGATTCATTGTTACTGTGTGACTGCTGGTCCCAAACTCGGGCGCAATAGAGACGCCATCTTGAGTCCTTTGAGAAAAGCAAGAAGTACACAAACAAATCATAGCTAAATAAAAGCCACAGCAGACTTCACACGTGCATGAAATGGTCTATGAAGGCCTCCTTCCTGTACTAGACTCTACATAAGATGGACAAGTTAGAGGAGAGGTGTGGCGCTGCGACTAGGGCGGCTGCCTCCTGAGCGCGGGGTTCACGTTTCGATCGCCTGCGGCAGCTCAGCTCAACACCATGTGACTCTGGGCAATAGCTCACTTAATCTCCCCGACGGCCCACAGCGCCTTGAGACCCTTAGGGGTGATTAGTTTGGGCTTTACTAATACCGGATTTATGATTTTATTAACGTTATGACTCAACTTATCTATACTAGTGTTCAAGCGATGGTTATTCAAATACTAGGAACTTTCAAGTGTCAAGAAAGAATGCATTTTTGTTTTCAGTAAGGTGGACTTCAGGCCATTACGAAAAGAAGAAGCAAGATATTTTATTGAGTAAAATGCATGACATTGCAACCAAGTGAACCCATGATGTTTTGTGTGACAGCTTGAGCCAGCCCATTTTTTCTAAGCAACAACACATGGTGCTCTGGGGCTAGTCTCCTTTTTGCACTCTTTGGGTCATATTATCAAGCCCTTTATCGCCGCGTTAGCTGCACTTTTCTGCCGCTAATGCGGCGATATTTTTATCACACTATTAACAAGCTGCAGCTAACGTGCCTTAGTGTGAGTTCATTAGCGATAGCGGCTGTTTTTTTACCTCTAAGCATGTCAGCGATAAATATCGCTAATGACATGCAAAGTTGGCGTTCCTGACTAAAACTCCATTGAAACAGTCGCAAACACAACTTCCCCCTATTATCAATGCCCGTGAAGCGATAGGAAAATTCGCGCTAACCGCGCTTATCGCTGGAATTTAACGCCTGAAAAAAACGTGCCTTAACCATCTTGTCAATGGGGGGTGGTTAAGTATACACTTGCCTATTATCAAGCTTTTCATTAGCGCTGTTAATTTAACGCTGGAATTCTCACGCTATTGCTGGTTTTACACGCTATCGCTGGATTTCCTATCACCTTTGCGATACGCGTTGATAATACCGCGCTATCACGGCGAGGAAATCCAGCGATAGCCGGCGATAAAAAAAACAGCGCTAAGCGCGCTTTGCGATAAATATCGCAGATCCTTGATAATATGCCCCTGAGCCTTTTATCTTTCCAAGGTTTAAAATCACAAAACCTGTTTTATGGCACTAAGAAAAAGCAAAACTGTAGTACCAAGAGCTATATAGAATATACTTCCCATGGATGTATGTATTGGTTCTAGAAGATCATGATCCTAAACTTACACCAAAAGTGGCTAAGGAGGGACTCTAGACATGGGTGTAACACGGGCCCCTTGCAGCCCCTGCGTTACAGGGGGCATCCTGCAGGGGGCCCCATCAGGCAAAGACCGGTGAATACATGTCCGAAAAGGAACTCTTGAGGGTTCCTCACCACCTTCTACAACGGGGCGCCAACACTTAGCTTTATGGCACTGCAGCAGGACTACAGACTGCTGCTCTAACAGGGCACAGCTAAATCGTTCCTGACAGGTAGGTGCTATGACAATGATACAACAGCAATTCTGTAAAAAGTCAGAACGTCTATTCTGTTGCCTGAAGCTAAATATAAAAAATGAGAGGTGAGCTAAACTAGTATCTAAAATTTAAGTCGCTTTTCCTGTTCAAACCTGTCCAAAATGATGCACCCCGTATATGATAAAAATGACAAACTAAAGCGTATAAATTTCCCAGCTCCAGACAGTATACGATAAGAATTAATTTGGATTAATCAAGTCTGTGTGTGCGCCACAAGCTGTACCTGTTTCTAAGAGCCCAGTGGTGATCTGGACCCTAGGGCAGCATTGAAAAATGGGCCCATGACTGATGTTTGGGTAGTAAAATAGAAAAATAATCAGATTTCAGTAGGCCCCTCGGGGCCCTGGATCACTGCACCTGCTACCTCATTGTTAACTACAGTGCTGAAAACATCCCGAAAATAATCCACACTTTCTGATTGGTAGCACTACAAATCCTGGCCCTTGACGAGCAAGTCTCCCTTCTACACATTAAAAGCATGTCTTTTAATTAGTGCTCGCCAATAAATAAAACTGTACTTTGGACCTTCAATCTACTAGGGTTTGGTGGCCCTTTTCCCACTGTATTGGAATAAACAGGGCCCGATCCACAAAGGTAAACTGAGATGAAAGTCTAACTTTCCGACTTTCCGTATTCACAAAGGACATTTACGAGTATTAAAGTTATAATTTTGTCTCAGTCAAACTTAACACCAAAACTTACGTTTAGCTCTGACAAAAGTCTAATTTTACTACTCGTAAATGCTCTTTGTGAATACCAAGGGCCTCATTATGATGGCGGGCGGATCGCCACCGCCCGGCCGGCAGTGGCGATCCGCTCACCATCACAACATAATTCACCCCCGCCATATTACTATGGCGGGGGGTACCGCGGCGGACGGACCCAGCACCGCTAGGGTGGCGGGCGGACTTCAGTCCGCCCGCCATCCTAATAGGCCCCCAAAAGTTGTAAAGATAGACTTTCATCTCAGTTAACCTTTGAGAATCAGGCCCATGGTTTTGAATGAGAGTTATACACCTTTTATTTGAAGTGTTAGTATCAATGCCCCTTCTTGGAGCTACACTAAGGAGCCACTGCTGCAATGAGTCTGTTGATCAATGGTATACTTTCAGTGAATAGTGTACCCAGTACCCCCCATAAAGTGTAAACCTACAAGCCCCAAAAAGCAATATGCTGATGCGACTCAGACATGCTGAAAGTTTCACACACTAAGGGGTATGAGGCAACTTTTGGAAAGAAACAACAACTTATCACAGCTCGTCTCTTCAATTGCTATTAAGTAATACTGCTACAAAGCAGAAGGATATTCCTTGCAAGGCAGCATAACAAGTTTGTTGTGATGTGACTGAGGCATGAGCACTTCATGAGAATTACAGCAATTTTAAAGCCATTACTAGAGCCTCATATTGCACACAAGGGCTTCCGTTGTAAAATGTGTTTTATTACAAATACTATAACTGCTTATTTGTACTCCTGATAAAGTGTCATTCAAAATGTCACAAATAAGGCATTGAAAAGTCGACCGTCTGGAAAAGTTGCAGCTTTGCGTGCTCATGTAACATTGTAGTATTTTTGTTACTAGCATTTATGGAAAGTAAAAGAATACTGTTTTTTGGTAAGATGATATAGTTTGTGTTGTGAGGAAAATTTTACATTTGTGAAAAGGAATAAAGTTGAACAATGCACGAGGAGCAGAATGTGGGTCCTGTGCCACAATGAAAGAAAGCAATGGTTAGCTGGTTTCAAAGCATGAAAAAACATTTGAGTGTAGGGCATGTTAATGAAAATCAGAAGATCTATAGAATAAATACTACTGTACTATCCATGTATGAAAAAGTCATTTATGTGTAGCTATCATGTTCTAATGTAATGGTGTAGCAGTGAATGTCATGATGTGGTTCACTGATAGAATATCGACGCCCAAAATATCCCCATACACAAATATCAAGTCATAAATATCGATGTCAAAAATATCGACATCCTATATTTATAATAGTAAGTATAAAAATATCGAAAAAAATATAGATGTAAAAAATATAGATGTACAAAATATCGTTGTTTTTTTTTTTTTAAACATATTTTATTAAGCTTTTCCATCGCATACAGATAAGACATAAATAGCACATCCTTGTGTCTGTGATAAACCGTTACAGTAATGGGACTGTGCTTTTCGAGGTATGACAGCTGTAATTTACAGAACTACCGTATTCCAAAAGCTTAGTATCCAGTTTACATTCGCAATACACCTTAAGAGGTGATATTCTGCATAATACGTAACTTTAGTACATCTGGATGAAACCGCCCCTCCCAAAATATATCACTTAATTATCCGTTGTCTAACCTAACTAACTAAACATTTCCTTACAAACTTTACCCCCCCTCCCTCCCAGTTCAGCCACATTATTGGTCTATGCAGGTACAGCGGGCAATTTCTTCAAGTCATTCCTCCACATTTTCTTAACTTCTGCCAATGATTTTACCTTGTTGAATATCAATGCATCCTGTACATACTGTTGGTATGCCTGTTCCCCCTCTGTATAACTACAAATCAGTAGCATATCTATGTTAGTGTTGCGATGTCAATCGCTTTAAATTCCTCCATTATTACATTCCAGTCTAGTGATATAGGTTTTTTCCTCAACCCACGTCTTTCCTCTCTTTGGATTTCTATACCTTCGGCAGTGCCCCATCGAATTGCATCCTCATACCAATCCCGTATCGTTGGCGCCTTCCTCGCTTTCCAACGCTTTGTTATCGCTCTCTTCGCTATGATTAGCATCAAGTTAAGGAAGCGAGTTGTAGGATTCCCAGCCTTGCCTGTGAGGCCCATGCCTAACAGACAAGATTCCCAGTTAGTCAGCCTCCTCCCTGGTGCCAATGTTGTTAATATTTGTTGTACTGTAGACCAATAACTTAAAAGGCGTGGGCATGACCACAGCATGTGAATTAAATCGGCCTTCGACCCCTGACAACGCGGGCATTCATCCGCCACCCCGGCAAATATCGTATTCAATCTATGGGGGGTTAAATATGCACGGTGTAATATCATTAATTGTATGAATTTAAATTTTGGATTTCGCGACACCTTCCTGGGGTATTCTATAGCGAGTTTCCATTCCTTTTCTGTAATGGCTCTCCCCCTCTCCACATTCCATCTTTCTCTCAGGGACACTAGTGGTACTGCTGTATGTGTTTTGATCCCAAGCGCTAGCCATTTCGTTAGATGACTGCCATTACCCATGAGGTATACCATATTCATCAATTCATGCGTCTGTGGTTCTTGTCCATCCGGTGCCCACCTGCGGCATACAAACCTTAATATATGTGTGTGTGTCAGAAAGAGAGTATTTGGTACTCCCCTCTCCCTCACAAATGCATCGTGGTCTACTAGTGTACCGTCTACAAATAGCATTCCCACTGTATCCACCCCGGCTTCCGCCCACACTGAGATACGTCTTCGCGAAACTATTTCTAGCTGTAGAGGAATGCCCATCAAGGGTATATTAGGGGCATACGGCCTTCGTTGTTTAGTGTAGCACAGTGTCTTCCTCCAATATTGTAAGGCCACTTTTAGGAGCGGACATGCTGTTGATGGCAGTCTGGCAGCCGGCATTAGCATTGCGTGCAGTGTACCCCGATTCCATTCCCTCTGTGTCATACCTATTTCCTGCAGGTTCCGGCCTGACAGCCAGTATGCCATCCATTGTAATTGGCTGGCATAGCAGTATGTCCTGAAGTCCGGGACTCCCATTCCTCCACTATTAGTACTGAGTTTGAGCTTGGGTAACCCTATCCTTCGCCGGCCATTGCCCCAAATTAACTCCACCAGGAGTGTATCTAGTGCCTTAAATATATGTGCTGGGATCACTACAGGTAGGTTCATAAAATAGTACAACAATCTGGGAAGCATCACCATTTTGGTGATAGCTATCCTACCCGCCACCGACAGTGGGAGAGACGTCCAGAATTTAATTTGTGATCTAAGAGAATTAACTGCCCTAGTAATATTGCCATCTATCAATTTGTCTAGGTCCCTGTAAATATGTATTCCCAGGTATTTAAAGGTGTCCTGTGCCATCTGGAAGGTCCAAGGACCAAACTGCAGTGGTTCATGTACCCCGTTATGTCGGAATGAGTATGCATAGGACTTGGTATCATTAATAGAGAGTCCTGATAATCGCCGGAACTGCTCAAAAGTCTCCGGGATCAATGCCTGGTCATTGTACATATCTTCCAGATATAGAATAATGTCATCAGCGTAAGCCGAGACAATGTGAACGTCGTTTCCTAGATGTATTCCATATTGCGGCGCCAGAAGTCGTGTTTTAGCTAATAAGGGTTCCATAGCCAGGATAAATATTAAGGGTGATAGCGGGCATCCCTGTCTCGTTCCCCTTGCTACTACATATTGTGTGGATATGTATGGCCCAGTACGGGCACGTGCAGTTGGATTGGTATACAATAAAGTCATCCATTTTATATATTGATCAGGGATTCCGTATTTCGGTAGTACTCTGAACTTGTATGCCCAATGCAAGGAGTCAAACGCATGTTTTAGGTCCAGGGAGATGCAGCCTTGCGTTCCCCCTGGCGGGGTTGCACTCGTCATTAGTTGATATAGTCTGCGGATATTCAGTGCCGTACTTCTGCCTGGTACAAATCCGCATTGGTCTGCATGTATTAAGTGTGGTATGAATTGCTGTATTCTAATGGCCAATAATTTACTTAGGATCTTGTAATCTGTATTTAACAGGGACAGGGGTCTATATCCCGACATATCTATTCCATTTCTCCCTGGTTTCAGCAATGATACTACTATTGCCTGTAGTGTAGTGTCGGGTAACGTGCCGGTCTCCAGTGATGCCTGATACAGCTTTTTAAGGTGTGGTGTTATTAGGGGCATAAATGCCGCATAAAATTCCACAGGCAGTCCATCCGATCCCTGTGTTTTGTTTCTAGGGAGTGCTCTAATTGCCGCCCTAATTTCCGCCTCTGTTATGGGTTTCTCCAGGTCTTCCTTATGCTCTTCCAATAACTGCGGGAGCTGAAGACCCTCGAAGAAGTCCGCGAAGTCACTGTTAGATAGTAGAGGAGGGGCTGCGTACAGAGCCTCGTAATATGTCTTAAATGCTGTATTAATATCTAGTTGGGAGTCCACTACCATCCCTGTCTGATTGGCAACCTCCAATATAGGAGTCGCCAACTGTGTGTTTTTGAGAATTCTTGCAAGTAGCGGCCCCGCCCTATCCGCTTCCGTGTGCTGCTTTCGTGTATATGACCGGTAATCCAGTAGTCTAAGATCTTCTAGCAATTCTGCATGTCGTATAAGTGCTTCTTGTAAGTCTGTCTGGCGTGTATCATCAGTCAGTGTTGCCTTTTCTAGGGTACCTAGCCTATTTTCTATTCAATAGGGATTTGCGTTCTCCCACCCCTGTGCTTATAGCAACTCCTCTTATTACGGTCTTAAAAGCATCCCATTCTATTTGGCGTGAGTTAGTTGTGTTGTCGTTTTCTACAAAATAATTGGTAATGCCCGTGCCGAGAGTGCTGTGAAAAACGGTATCTTCCAGCAATGAAGGGTGTAACCTCCATGTGGGTATTGGCGTGGGTATCCTACCCCATGTTATCATGACCTCTATCGGGTTGTGGTCTGAAAGGGTCTTCCCCAAGTATGTGGCAGCGAGCACCTGCAGGAGCAGCCCTGCTGAGCAGAATATCCGGTCAAGTCGTGTGTGCAATCCGTGTGGAGGTGAGTAGAACGAATATTCCCTACTCTCAGGGTTTTTTGTACGCCAGGCGTCTCGTACGTTCCATGCCATCGACCATGTCTTCAAGGCCTCCGCCTGCTTCCTACTGTTAGTGCCTTGCAGGGGCGGATGCGATCTGTCAAGGTCCACATCCAATACAGCGTTAAAGTCCGCTCCAATCATCCACGGGCAGTCCTCCCATCCCGTTAACATCACAGATAATGTCTCCAGAAAGAGGTATATCGATTTTTTTATATATGTAAAAAATAATGTTAAATATATTAAATAATAAAATTAACTTTAAAAAAAATATTTGGATTTAATATACATTTCAACAAATATAAGAAATAAATGTAATTTAAAAAAATTAAACATACATATATAAAATGCAATATATATATCAATCAATCAATCAAAATACTTTATTCGGCTTTAGGATTAAAACCATAAAAGTTACACAACTCCATATAACAGTTAAGACATATAATTCATAACAATAATGTTAAAACAAATTGTCCCCTAAAATACAGAGATATATACATCTAATAAATAAAATTATATGGGGGGAACCACTACACCAGAGGACCAAATTACATCAATATGGATAGTAATGGGGGGTACCTACCAACGTTAGATGTTTACTATCTCTCCATACAAATCCTAGATCTCAGAGAGGATTTCAGAAAGCCTACTATAAAAGTCACACAGTCTAATTTCAACAGTTGTAAATAAAAAGAGCTGGGCGGACCTGAGTAAAATTCAACTTCTTTAAAAGGGGTGTTAAAAAATATCTGCGAGGTACATCATAAAATTTACAAAAAACATAAAGTGTAGCAAATCCTGAGGAGACACTCCGTCGCAGCCACAGGATGCTAACACCTGGCCTCTGCGGCTCCCTTTTGGGACAGCTAATAACAAATGAAAATAATCCAATCGAAACCTGGTTAATAAAAACCGCTCATGGGGCGACAATGGCCACAGAAGATAAGGCTCAATAGATGGGATTGTTTTAAGCATCACATATTTACGGACGCTTGATTTCCCAATTTCTAAATCGTCTCTACCATGCTTTTTAAGGTAATAAAGGTTTTTTTACAAATTCCACATCCTTCATGGTAATAGAATCAGGCTTTAAAAAAGGTCCGGCCGCCCCAGCTCTTCAAAACAACCCCTAATATATTTTAACCATGGGATACGAGACATGTAATCAAGACTCATAATTTCTCTTAAAATCTGATGGTTGAGAACTAACTCCTTGTTTAACCAACAATTGAGCCAAAACAACAAGGGGCGCATGGCCAAGGTGTCGCATAAAAATGGCAACCCCAGTTCTTCATGTACCACCAGATTTGATGTTCCAGTGGGCACTCCTAGGAGACGTTTTAGAAAGGTGTTCTCCACCACCTGTAGAGCATCGGTTGCTACATAGCCCCAGATTTCACTCCCATAGCCAGCTATAGCAACACTTTTGGCCTGAAATATCTTCAACATTGCGGCAATTGGGCGCTTACCCATCTTCGCTGCAAAGTTGAAGATTGCCGCATTCGCCCTTATAACCTCCCCTTTTTTCCTCTGGATCAGGGCACCCCAATTCAGACGGTCATCTATTAGAACACCCAGGTAAGAGAATACCGAAGTCGTTGGTACTTTCTCATTACCTACTTTAAAATGGAACGATTTCTTCGGGCGAATCCCAACCTGCATAATATAGGATTTGGAATTATTAATTGCCAAATCGCGGGCTTCCATAAAACTCCGAAAGGTGTCTAACAATGTCTGAAGTCCCCTTGTCGTCCTAGCAATGAGGACCGCATCATCCGCATATAGCAGGACGGGCAGACCTCTTTGCCCCACATATGGAAAATCAACCCCTGTTTTTATCAAAAATTTTTCCAGGTCATTGATATATAAATTGAATAAAAAGGGGGCCAAGATACACCCCTGCCGAACCCCCTCTCTATTTTAAAATCCCTGGATACACGAAGATCCTGTGCATATCTGATGTTAGCCTTTGTATCCCTGTGCAGATCCTCCAGGAAGTCAACCAAATTTTCCTCCACCCCCATGGCCCGCATTGATTGCCACAGTTTCCCCGATTGACACAATCAAAGGCAGAGGAAAGATCCATGAAGGCCATGTAAATTGTACCTTGGCGGGCAATTGTATACTTTCCCAGGATCAGATATAAATTAAGGCATTGGGCCAAGGTGGAGCGCCCTGGGCGGAACCCATACTGTATATCAGAGATGATCTCATTCTCTGCCGCCCAAGAGGATAATCTTCCCAGTAATACCCCACCCACAACCTTGACCACAGAGTCAAGAAGGGAGATCGGTCTATAACACAAAGTGCTATTACGATCGCCCTTCTTGAATACCGGCACAATGGTTGAGATGCTCCAGGAGTCCGGACAGCCAATCCTGGCCGCCGCGTTAAGGACAGCCATCAATACTGGGGCCCAAAAAGATGGATTAGATTTAAAAAGGTCTGGAGGTATACCATCCGGACCTGGGGCCTTATTACACGTTAGCCCTAAGATGGCCTTCTCCACCTCTTTCTGCTCAAACACTATTGGAGCAGTGATATTAACCCTACTTTGGGATTGATGAGGCTCCATGGGGCGTCTAAAAATAGATTTAAAATGAGACACCCATTCATCCTCAGATATATTAGTGCCTACTTCTCCATCCCTAGCCTTTTCAAATAAAGGTCGATTAATAATGCCCCAAAACCTTGCACTGTTCCCCAAAGTGCTTGCCTCCAGTAAGTCCCTCCACATTTCCTCCTTCAGTTCGCCCTTACGGTTAACCAATGCCCGTTTATATTCACGACGACGGGCACATATCAGAGACTGATTTCTCGGGGTAGCTTTTAGAGCATCTTTCAAAAGTTTAGCTGCCTTAGAACACTGTGGATTAAACCATCTAGGGTCAGATAACACCGTCCCATGAGAGGGGGCACTTAAAAGTGCCCCTATCTTTAAAACAATAACATCAAAAGCCCCAAGAACCCCCCCGGGTGGAAACCAAGTGACACACAAGAAGCTAATTCGGTAGCACACGCAACTTGTACCTTGCCAAAAAATGAGTCTGGGGATATCTGTGACCATTTTAGGCGGCGTTTACCATCCACCGGTCTCAGCATGCCTGGGAATGTCACCCTAGCTTGTGTTATCAACAGCCTACCTCCAAGGTGGACACAGATGGGATTATGATCGCTAAAAGCGCTATCCATGATGGTAAACCCACGTAAACTAGACTGGAGTCCGGTGGAAATCAAGATGTAATCTATAAATGAACCATCACTACATCCTTTAAAAGAAGGAACGGACTGTGTGCTAAGGGGGTTAACCAGAGACATAGATGATACCAAATCAAATTCATTAAGCAGACCATTCAATGCATCCCCTGAACGGAATGCTCAAAATGGAATCCCCGCATCCTGGCACATCCCATCTCAGCCATACATCTTATTTTAGGGTCTCCACAAGGATGAATATTAAAATCCCCTGCCACCATAAGATTATGAGCAACAGAGTCACAGGACTGTCTTATAAGGCAGCCTAGCTGAGCAATCTTACACTCCCCCAGCACACTTAGTGCATTATAAAAATTAATAATGCCCATACAATCATTTCCTCTCCCTAGGACAATTACTTGAGAGTCCTTATTAGCAGTAGGAAGTTGCTGAATCCTACAGGTCACAGCCAACGATATGTAGGTCACTAAACCACCCCTCGCTCTACCACAAGGTGACGGGGTTGCAGGGACAAAGAATGCTTTATATCCCTCCAGAAACAGGTTGCAGTTCACAAGCCAAGTCTCCTGGAGACAAATCACGGAGAATTGTCTAATGAACTGCATCCATACGGGATCCTGAAATTTTCCTAACAACCCTGCGATGTTCCAAGACAAGATATTATAAATGTCTGCCCTTTCAATCATCCCCTGTTGTACAATCAATGAAAGCACCTGCTGCTGAGGGCTAATCCTCCCAGACGGCTCCCCGGCACTGGGCACTATATTTCGCATAGAGATTGATGGGGACCCCTGTTGATGCGATAACTCTCCAACGGGCTCTGTGTTCATGTTCAGTCAATCTTGCTCATCCAACCTTGATAAAGCTGAAAATCTATTAGATAGCGCTAACCGAGTAGTAGGCTGGTGCGCGGTCGATCGAAATTGTACCCCCTGGGGCCGCGGATAACCTCCACCCGCAACCTCACGGGGTCCATGAGACCACCCATCACAAAAAATATTGGTGTTTGGGGCCCTATAGGGTCAACCTCGTAGAAGAAACCCAACGGGAGGACCTGGATGCCAGAATCACGATGTGCACGGTCAAAATAAGCATCCCGTAAGATTCTATCCACAAGGGGAGATCCATTGAAGTTCACAACAATACAATCCCCCCTCCGGGTTTCCTCCTGTTCCCCAACCAGCCCACGCGGCGCACCATAATAATATTACGTTCCACCATTGGACCTACAGAGGTGTTATTCGACAGCCAATGAGTAACCTTATTTTTGAGTTGACTGAAATCTTCATTGGACCCTGGCGAAAGTGGAGGAACATTTCCCAAAATTATTACGAGGGGTGTAGATTGAGGTGGAAGATTGATAACCACTGAGTTCTTTGTGGCATTTACCTGATGACCCTGTACCCCTCCATTGATGTTCCTGAAGTTTGAGAAATCAAACCCTGGGGATGAAAGTTAGGAGCCTGTCTTTCGCTTGAGGTATTTGCCAACCCCCCAGATCTTTAGGCACTATATTTACACCATGAGGCTGAATTCCACTGGCAGGCCACGGGCTAATACTAACCCAGGCGTAGATGTAATACCTGGGATTATGTTGTCCTTAGATGAGTTAGGGACCATAGGTTGAGTAGATTGGACAGGTAGAACAGACCTATTCTGTTCTGCTAAAATTTTCTCAATAAGATTTAATTTATCCAAAATGGGACTCAACTTAGCATCCAACATGCAACTCATGGTAGATTTAAAGGCTTCCATCAAGGCCGGGTGAACTGTGTTTACTACCGATGATACAGGTACCGGGATTTTAGGAGCTAACTTGGTGGATACATTTAGTTTGGTTTTTTTGGCTTGACTCCCAATGGACTTCAAATTTCTTTTTATACTCCCACGTGACCTTGGAGCCACCCTTGGTTGTTGTGAGGGGCCAACATTACGATGTATTTCTGGTGACCTATAATTGATAATACTGCCAGACTCTATCGCTTGTGTAAAAACACCCTCCTTGTTATTCTCAATAATTACAGCGGGAGAGAGTGGTCTATGAGGTACCTCACAGGAAATTTCTTGCAGAGGAGATGAAGCTACAATAATCTCTCGGTTAATACTCAATAGGAGGGGCGTGGGTGTACTCGATATTTCCATAACACCTTGCCTTATGGGATTAATAGAGCCAGCCAATAGGGAGGATAAGCCATTAGAGGGAGATCTAGAGAGACGCCTATTCACCATTTCGATCTCCTTATCAATAACAGAGGTAGCTCTCAATAAAAAGGCATCCATGGTTGTAACATTAGCCCTCGTTACAGCTTTTGTCCCTTCCTGGCTCTCTTGGAGCCTCCGCCTCCCCATATCACAATATCAATGCGTCCCCCCAAGTTTTAAACAAAAAAAGCAACACAACACCCAATACCCTGGTTAAAATGTAAAGAACAATCTTAACCTAATAAACCATTACCTGCCCCTGCAAAGAAAGGTCCCATTCAAATAATACTTCCCTATAGTATAGTACTACACCTAAACACTTCTCAAATCGGACCGCCAAAAAGTGCAAATATAAAATAGGCACAATCCCAAGCCAAAGTTTCAGTGGACCCCTGCTACTGCAAACAGGTTACTAAGAGGAAGGGCCCAGCCCAGCCTCCTCCGGACTCTGACGGGCTAAGACGGGCCCGTCTTGGCCCGGTCTTCGCCCGTGCCGAGCCCGCGCGCGTCCCGCGTTGCGTTGCCGGCTCTGTGCCTTGTAGCGTCCTCCAGGGAGCGGGGCTAAAGTGCGCTAGTGCAGGTTAGGGGCCAGGGACAGCGCAAAAGCACCAGGAGTAGTCCGTTGCAGAGCGGATCCCGCCGTCGCGGTGCCGGCTCTGTGCCTTGTAGCGTCCTCCAGGGAGCGGGGCTAAAGTGCGCTAGTGCAGGTTAGGGGCCAGGGACAGCGCAAAAGCACCAGGAGTAGTCCGTTGCAGAGCGGATCCCGCCGTCGCGGTGCCGGCTCTGTGCCTTGTAGCGTCCTCCAGGGAGCGGGGCTAAAGTGCGCTAGTGCAGGTTAGGGGCCAGGGACAGCGCAAAAGCACCAGGAGTAGTCCGTTGCAGAGATATATTTACTTTAAAACAATTAATAAATATATAAAAATTTACAAATAAATATATATATACACCTACACCTATAACATAAAATCTAATAAAAAAACATTATATTATAAATTAAAACTTTACAATATTTAATAGTCTTTAAACTTAAATTTTGCAATTCCATTGAGTGCAACAGTAGGGAAAGTGTTGGATAGTGGAGGGGTAAAAATAACTATTCCCACTCCAGTGAGTGCAACAGTACGGAAAGTGTTGGATAACGGAGAGGTAAAATTGCTATTCCCACTCCAGTGAGTGCAACAGTAGGGAAAGTGTCAATTAGCGAAGGGGTAAAAATTACTATTCCCACTCCAGTGAGTGCAACAGTAGGGAAAGTGTTAATTAGCGAAGGGGTAAAAATTACTATTCCCACTCCAGTGAGTGCAACAGTAGAGAAAGTGTTGGATAGCGGAGGGGTACAAATTACTATTCCCACTCCAGTTAGTGCAACAGTAGGGAAAGTGTTGGATAGTGGAGGGGTAAACCTTGCTATTCCCACTCCAGTGAGTGCAACAGTAGGGAAAGTGTTGTATAGCGGAGGGGTAAAACTTAATATTCCCACTCCAGTGAGTGCAACAGTAGGGAAAGTGTTGGATAGCGGAGGGGTAAAAATTACTATTCCCACTCCAGTGAGTGCAACAGTAGGGAAAGTGTTGGATAGCAGAGAGGTAAAACTTACTATTCCCACTCCAGTGAGTGCAACAGTAGGGAGAGTGTTGTATAGCGGAGGGGTAAAACTTAATATTCCCACTCCAGTGAGTGCAACAGTACGGAAAGTGTTGGATAGCGGAGGGGTAAAAATTTCTATTCCCACTCCAGTGAGTGCAACAGTAGGGAAAGTGTTGGATAGCGGAGAGGTAAAACTTACTATTCCCACTCCAGTGAGTGCAACAGTAGGGAGAGTGTTGGATAGCGGAGTGGTAAAAAATACTATTCCCACTCCAGTGAGTGCAACAGTACGGAAAGTGTTGGATAGCGGAGGGGTAAAAATTACTATTCCCACTCCAGTGAGTGCAACAGTAGGGAAAGTGTTGGATAGCGGAGAGGTAAAACTTACTATTCCCACTCCAGTGAGTGCAACAGTAGGGAAAGTGTTAATTAGCGAAGTAGTAAAAATTACTATTCCCACTCCAAAGAGTGCAACAGTAGAGAAAGTGTTGGATAGCGGAGGGGTAAAAATTACTATTCCCACTCCAGTGAGTGCAACAATAGGGAAAGTGTTGGATAGTGGAGGGGTAAACCTTACTATTCCCACTCCAGTGAGTGCAACAGTAGGGAAAGTGTTGTATAGCGGAGGGGTAAAACTTAATATTCCCACTCCAGTGAGTGCAACAGTAGGGAAAGTGTTGGACAGCAGAGGGGTAAAAATTACTATTCCCCCTCCAGTGAGTGCAACAGTAGGGAAAGTGTTGGATAGCGGAGAGGTAAAACTTACTATTCCCACTCCAGTGAGTGCAACAGTAGGGAAAGTGTTGGATAGCGGAGGGGTAAATATTACTAATCCCACTCCAGGGAGTGCAACAGTAGGGAAAGTGTTGGATAGCGGAGGAGTAAAAAATACTATTCCCACACCAGTGAGTGCAACAGTAGGGAAAGTGTTGGATAGCGGAGGAGTAAAAATTACTATTCCCACTCCAGTGAGTGCAACAGTAGGGAAAGTGTTGGATAGCAGAGGGGTGCAAATTAATATTCCCATTTAAATCAGTTCAACATTAAAAACAAAAATAAAATATCAACTACAACACAAAAGATTTATAAAACAAAAAAAGAAAACATATATAAAAATATTGAAAATGTACAAAAGATAAAAACATATTATAATGTTAAAAAGATCTAACAAATACCTGGAAAGATTTTTTTTTTTAATTTAAAAATAATTTACAAACACATAACTATTTTTAATAGAAATTATTTATAATCAAAAACATTAATTATTACATACATTTAATCTTTTATATTTCCTACCCTTTAACACCACACAATTCACAACACACATCTAAATTTAAAAAAAATGTACCTCCATAATTAACATAATTACATATCAATTAAAGAAATATAATTAATTAAAACAGATAAAAATTCATTTACTCCCCAAACGTTACCCCTATAAAACCGAAACCCACACACAAAATAAAAATAAACAATTACCATAAATATTTATGAATTGATGAATTAGTATTAATGATCAACTAATGATTAATTAATTAATTAAACATAAATTACTTTCCACCCTCTACCCCAATAAACAAAACAACTCACACCTAAAAATCATTACACAATTTCCATAACTAATTTTACATTAATAAATTATTATCAATTGACAACAACTGATTAATTAATGTAAAAGATTTTACTTCCCACCCTTTAGCACTATAAACCCCACAACTCACATCTAAAATTAATTACACAATTGCCATATTTAAATTTTAATTAATTAATTAGCATTAATTAACAAATAATTATTAATTAATTATGAATAAATTACTTCCCACCCTATTCCCCTATAAACCCCACCACCCACTCCTAAAAAATTACACAATTAACATCATTAATTACCAATTAATTAATAATAATAATTAGCAAGCAATTAACAAATAATTAATAATAAATGAATTCCCACAATTAACACTATAAAATATAAATTAAATAAATATTAATAAATAAAAAATATTAATAAATGTATTATAATTAAATTACTTCCCACCCTATTCCCCTATAAACCCACAACCCGCTCCTAAAAAAATGACCCAATTAACATAATTACCAATTAATTAATTAATAATAATTAACCAATTAATAAATAATTAATAATAAATTAATTCCCACAATTAACACTATAAAATCTAAATTAAATAAATACTAATAAATAAAAATAATAATTAATTTATTATAATTAAATTACTTCCCACCTTATTCCCCTATAAACCCACAACCCGCTACAGAACTAAAAAATGCAAAATTTAATTAAAATAAAATTAATAACTACTAAAAATTCAACACATATATTAAAAAACAAAAGCAATACTTATACAAAAAAATAGTTCACATACTTTTAAAATACATACTAAAATACATAACACTAATTAAAACATCGATATTTTAAACAACTATATTTT
The DNA here is from genome assembly GCA_963921515.1 of Calotriton arnoldi. Classification (NCBI taxonomy): domain Eukaryota; kingdom Metazoa; phylum Chordata; class Amphibia; order Caudata; family Salamandridae; genus Calotriton; species Calotriton arnoldi. Next base: position 294,042 of record CAWUFW010014285.1, on the reverse strand, counting down.
TGCAAACGATATTAATGACTTTGATATTTTCAAAAACGATATTTCTTACCTCCAAGTCGATATTCTTGACCACGATATTCTTGCTATCGATATTTCTGCATCACGATATTTCCTACTCGATATTTGTGTATGTCGACATTTAAAACTCGATATTCTGTCTGTGCACTGATGGATGTGTGATTGCGATTTGGGTTCAAGCTCTACCAGTGGATATTTCCTTTTATTTTTTTTATTTCTTATTTTGCCCAAGTGAAAGTGGGGCCTTTGGAAATCACGCAGTAGCACCATGTGAGAGATTTGTTGCATAATTAGTCATGCCACAACATGTGAGAAGTTCGTTACATACTGTGACATGAGAGGGGCATAGTCTGTTATGAAAGAAAACTCTTAATTTGTGGAATGAGTTATAGAAGAAGGGTCTGGGAGAAAAAGAAATGTGTGATGGTCAGTGCCACAGCAAAAAGGAGCACCGTCTAAGACATGAAAAACACTTGTGAATTTGTGGCATATAAGGGAAACTCATTATGGTAATAGAAGGGGGTCTACAGTAGTATCTAAATGTTAACACGTTTTGCCCAAAACTGAAGAGAGCATTGTGCAACAGTGGAGACTAACATGGTATAAGTATTATTTTTGACAAGCAATCAAGTAACATCTATAGATATTCCACTTTTTGATTTTTTTAAAATTATTTTTATTCATCCAAATGAGAGAGAAGCCTTTGAAAACACCCAATGGCACTGTCTGAGATGTTTCTTACACAATTAACCACGAAACAAAGCAATCTGTGACATGCTGTGACACATTTCACATGCCAGACTTTGGCTCTGTTAGAAATGGGGTCTCTAGTTGGCAGTCGGTATGCACCAAGTCCAAGTAGGGACCCTCACTCTAGGCAGGGTAAGGAGATCACACAGCTAAGATAACACCTGCTCACCCCCTTGGTTGCTTGCAGTCAGGATTCTCTCAGAGACAACGTGGCACTACAAAAGGAGTGCACCCCAGTTTAGACAAATAGTCAATATTTATCTGAATAAAACAAGACCGAAATGGCAAAAATCCAACATACACAATTAAAGATTTCACTTTTTAAAGATTAAGCAAATGTAGTCCATAGGAATCTATGGATGCGTCACTTTTAGCACAAAGTACCTTAGATGCGTTAAAATTCAAAGATGCTGCAAGGCGCAGGGGAGGTTAGGCGCCGGAAGGCAAAGTGATGCGTTGGTTCCTTACTCCCCGAGGAAGTAATGCATCTGTTCCTTACTGCCAGGGGAGGTGATGCGTCGGTTCCTTACTGCGGGGGAACATGATGCGTCGGTTCCTTAATGGAAGAGGAGGTAATGCATTGATTTCCGGACATGTGGCCTCGGTTCCTTACCGCTGGGCAACATCAATGAAGAAATTGGCACCCAGGGACGATGCAAAACTCCTGACGCGCTGCATCAATTCCACAGCTGTAAAGCAGGTGCTGCGTCGGAGTTGGAGCGGTGTGTCATGGACTTCAGTGAAGCAGTGCTCGAAACTCATCCTGCAGTGGTTCTTCTAATGCGCTGCGCTGGAAAGCTGGGGCCTGCGGTGAAAGCTGTGGTTGATGTACCGATCGGGAACCATGTTCTTGTGCTGGCAGTGGCAATGCGCCAAAGTTTGTAGTGATGTGTTGATAAAAACAGGCGCTGGGAGTCGATTCATGGATTTTCTCCTTCAGTTCACCAGATTCTACTTCCAAGGGCCAAGGAACTTGATTTGGCACCACTTGGTAAGTTCGGATTCTCAGCAGAAGAGCCCAGGCACTGGTAGGTGAAGTCTTTGATGACCCTGAGACTTCTTAACTGCCTAATCTTAAAAAATTAAACAGACACGTTCCATTTTTCTATTTAAAATGCATCCCATTTTGCTTTAAGGAAAACGGGCTGTATTTTTTTTTTTTAAAGTTGCTTTATTTAAAAGCAAACACAGACATGGTGGATTGCTGTCCCCCAGCGGGCCACCATCTCTGTGTTTTTAGTGATACCCAATGGGTCGAAAATTGCAACCTACTGAATATTAATGAGGTAGGTCAATTGTGATCCCATTGGGAATCACTAAATGTGTCTGAGACACATTAGTACATCTCATTTTGCGACACCCTAATTGCGAGTCGCAAAAAGCCACAACTAGGAACTTGCAAAATGCTTTGGTCATATGTATGGCCCTAAGAGGCCAACTTGCACTCAGAAAGATGGGAGTTTGGGCCCAAGGAGGTGGGCCAGCTTGGGTGTGCTGTGCAGATCATACAGCTACAAAGTGATGCACAGTCCACAGCCAGTCTTTTGCCCACTGTAGATGAAAGCAGAGTGTTATTAGCCTGTCCTACCTAGGTCATTTTCTGCACATCTATAAGTCACTATACTGTAAAGTACTTTAAAAGGTATACATCAATTAATACCCTTTATCAGCCCACAAAGCGCACAGATTTGTATTGGGTTCCGGGGCGCCTTTTCGCCTTGCATGGCTGACAAAGTCTTGGTTGTTGTTCCGTCTGTATGGAAGGTTTTGGGTGATGTGCAGAAGGTTCAGAAACATGCTCTAAGCACTGTGTGATTAACTTTTAGCAGCCCATAAGAGGTACAATTAGACAGTCATGGTGTATGCTCTATTGAGTTTAACCAGGAGCGACAGTAGCCCAATCCCTCCACAGGCACAGTTAAATAACCAGTCTACATGCTATGTGGAGTCTACTAGGAGCGGCAGAGACCCTGCCCCACCAGAGGTCCATTAAAAAAGCCAGGCAACCAGAGGTGCAGTAATAAGGCAGGCTACATATTATATGGAGTTAACTCAGGAGTGGCTAAAGCCCATCCCCAAACTAGGGTACTTAGAGCATTCACAACATATGCTATACGGAGTTAGAGCTGCAGTGCCCCAAATCCTTCCTAAAGCTCTGCCCCCTGTAGGCCGGAGGTGGTACTGCAGTCTTAAACACACTTAGAAATATAAACACACTTCAGTAATCTGATTTCAGTGTAGAATCAAGTGAAACATGTCAAGAACATGTAATACAGCCATTAGCCTTTATTTATGTGCTCAGAAATATACATTTTAATCATTTTGTTTTTCACAGACAGAATAGCATTTAAATTAATCTTTTGAATTTGAATGTAGTGTATTTTAGAAACTATAAAGTGCGTCTATGTAAAAGCATTCTAGTGCACAACTTGAACGTTCTAATATTACCAACTCACAATATCAAATCACAAAACACCTCCAGCTACAGCTGCAGCATACCAATTCCGCAAGTAAGCATACTAACTTCTTTCAATATGAATTTTGCATTTAAACAATTGGGGTTGTCTTTCAACCTTTAATCTTGGCCTCCCTTCACATTTAGATAGCAGCATGACGAATGTTGAGATCATTTTAGGGTAGCTTATTTGTATTTGTATCCACATGGTGTGATGGGAATGTTCTCTGCATGGTGCAGATTTGTGTTCCATTACCCTTAGTGCCTGATTGCGAGTATCTGGTATTTAGTTTTTTTTTTATTTTGGGACCAGCTTCACACTCATCCAGAGTGTGTGTGAAGGCCTGGGCCTGAGTCCTGACATGAGTGAGGTCCTGGACCTACCCAGTGGCCTGAAGGGCTGCACCAACAGTGCCCTCTTTTGTTTGTCAGTGAACTACCATCCCTGTCTCAGTAGTTCTGACTAGATCTTTTTATCTGTGTCACTGAAAGGAGGCCTTCTGATCCAATCATGTGAAATTCTGCTTCTTTGTGCTAACCCAGATCCTAGCGCTAACATACCATGTGTGTGTTATGAGTGTAGGGTACATGCCCTGCGTGGTTCTTGCATTATGGTAATGAGTGAACCAGAGTAATGGATGCCATTAGAATGTAGTCCTACACATATTCGTGTTTATGGAAGATTACTGGTAACTACATAAACATAAAAATTTAAGGGATAATGAAGATCCTACTGTAAGTAAGAGGTGCAAAAGGAACACTTAGATAAGGTCCGCATTAGTAGGAGTACTCAAATATTACTGTTTTATATGCCTGCATATATTCATTGCTTTAGCGCCATGGTAGAAATCTACCTACTATTTACTCTTTTGGTGCTTGTAATCTTATACATTTGCTTCCGTCTAATGATTGCTGCAGCACATATGTTTTACACTAGAGTGATGCTGGTTCAATAAATACTTATTGATAACGCCCCATCGTTTATTCTGTGTATCTCTCTGAGCACAAGTGAGCACGAGTGACTGAGTGAAAAGTACTGTACTGTTTCCACGATCCCTGAGGGGTCAGGGTTGTCATGTTCAGTGGTCACTAGAAACTATTCGCTCCTTGGTAAGGACTAGGGGGGCTTATAGTGGCACTGTAAGCTAGCAGGACTATAGGACGACATATCCTGTAGGGGTGTCCGGAATCAGTCTTGACACCAATCCCTTAGTTTATGTTGCCCAACAAACACACAGATCCTATATATTTTTAAGAACTACGCCACATGGCGCCCAATGTTGGTTTGGTTCTTTTTTAACTGTCAAATCTGAGTAGTTCAGTCATGCTTTTCTCAGAGACCCCTACTAACATTCAACCAGAGACGTCTGGAGTGGGAAGGGAAATCCGCTTCCGCTGAGTAGGTACATCCTATGTATTGGCTCTAGGTTAAATCAAGCTTGAAGGATTATTGTTCCCTACACTGTGCAAACTTTATGTCTTTCCCTTACCACTTCCTCCTATAATGTCTAACCACAGGGACGCTGAAACTGGTATGGAGGATGGTGAGCTGGAAGGGGCTCTTAACATTTTAGAAAATTGCAGACATGCAGTTAATTTGAGATTAATAAACCACCCCCTAACCGCATCAGGTGTTGGCGTTACCTTCGTGATTGAGGCACACGAGACATTCAGAACAGAGGTATTCTATTTGTGGGTTAGATTCCCACCTGCAGATGCACGCACAAAAACATTTCAGACTTACATTGAAGATGAAATACCTGAAGAATATTCCCCATGCGTGGACATAGAAGTCCTGTTAACGTACCAGGAACATATAAACTGGTTTAAAGGCGCCCTTCCCCACACCACAGCAAATGTGAGACTCGGTCTGCTCAGCAGAGAAGGAGCGACCTGGCCGGTCCTAGCTGCTTACACACCGCATCTGGACATTGAGGCATTGCCAGCAGCAGAATTACGTACACTGTACAGAGACATATTAAAACTGTACAGAAACCTCACACAGTTCGTCATGCGAACACTCACATTACAACCTGGCAAGACTGTTCCAGTTGTTCGTTCTCAATTGACTACCCCCACTATCAGCCCACAAACGTTGAACGCAATTATGGGAAGTATGCCCACCAAGCGGGAGCAAATCCCATTCTGGATCGCACAAAAAATAGCACAGCTGGAAGCAGTATTTCCCCATACAGGTCCGCAGGAAAAACACAGGATGTTAACAATTTGCTTGCAAATGGGGATGGCTCCCCCAATAGAGGATTGTACCACTTGGGGTACAATTTTTGCTGTCGTGTACATCAGAATCCATTTTAACACCTCAATAGAAGTTATACCCTATGTATTGAAACAGATACAGAATGAGTACGGGGCAGAACCTGCCCTGCACTTAGGGATGAAACTGATGGGCAAATTTGCCCAGGTATCAGCAATAATGTTAAATAACATTAAAGGAGAGGCAGCAGCGGTGGCTATACACCAGCGCTTAAGGGAATGCACACCTGGACAACAGGAGCGAGAACTACCAAAAAGTATTGAAGAAAGCTATGCTTCGCTGGGTAGAGATAATTTTGGATCCAAACCTGGGAAACCACAATGGTGGGTAATTCTGAAAAGGATAACTCGAAGCAAGCACCTGATTCATCTAAGAAGAAATGAGATAAAACAACCAAAAAACAATAATAAACAAAATTCACCAAGATCACGGTGTGGGTCTCCTCAACAGGAACCGTGATAACATTAAAAAACCTGACAGGTATCAGGATACTGATACACATTTCTATCGTTCCTTTCAGGGTTCATCAAAAAACTCAGAGGGGGAAGGACGGTCAGAACACAGATCAGAAGAGCGAGTCAAGCAGAAAAGGGAAACACAGCGCACTTCAGACTACATTATCAAAGAAGAAGGAAAACCTAAAACTAAATCACAATTTAAAAAGAAGAAGGTAGCTGGCCTAAAAATAAGACATGCCCAGACTACTGAGCACTCTGTTTCTGAACGGGGAGTGGGCTCTGACGATGTTAGACAGCGCAGCAGAAGTAACAATAGCTCACCAGAACCTGATGGAATTTCTGGTGACAGCAGCGTTGAATGAACATATTACGGTGGAAACACCTGATACTAGGGTAAGTGTACTTTATTGTTTACACGAAACAACACTAGATATCTCAAATTGATTTTTCTGCCTAAATATAGCACCTGAAAGCAGATATTTGACAGCATTGTCGGCCGTAGACACACAACGCCAATTTTGTAGACTGCCCCAAGGGTATAAGAACAGCTCTGGGTTGTTCTCAGCAAGAGTATCAGAGTTACTTCAAAATTGTGATGAGGAGGCATTGTCCTGTGTAGATGATATTTATCTGATGGACGATGAATTGTTGGATCACTTGAGCAGGGTGAACAACATAATTCTGGGGTTTGCCACTTTGAGCTACAAATTCAACTTTAAAAACTCAAAAATTGCCCACCTCAATGTCCTGTTTTTGGGATACGTGCTCTCAAGTGAACTGAAATGCCTGGCAGCTATTTTTTTTAGAAAAATGTGCGCTGCTCCAACCTCCAAAGACTCTGAAGGGTTTACAATCCATTTTAGGATTCCTACATTTTGGCAGAACATACATTTTGGATTACGCAGAAAAGGTAAAACCTTTCTACGCCCTAATCAGACTTGATTTTTCAGTTCACCATTGGACACAGGAACACACAGAAATTCTCTGTTCCGTACAAGCTGACATAATAGCTTCCAAACACTTACACACAAGTGTAAACTCCACGAACCTGGTGATCCGTGTAGTCACGGGTCAAGCAGGGTTCACCTACATCACTTTCAATGAAGGCGAAACTGTACCCGTTGCATACAAATCACATTTGTACACAAACAGCAGTACAGACTGGTGCAGTGAGAGAAAGAGCACTAGCTCAGGGGAAACACGTAATTGTTGTAACTCCAGTACCAACCTTAGAGGCTGTTACAAAGGCAATTGTTCAGAACACGAAAGCATTACATCCACAATGGATACAATAGGCTAATTCTTTCACTGCAACAGATGTAGATTACAGATATGATCCTACACTGAAAACACAAGCATTTCTGCAGTACGAACATGAATATCCTCTCCCGAATGAAGTCCTGCCTCTAAATCAGTATGAATACATCATTTACACTGATGGTTCTGGTCAGCCTGCTGTTGGAAGTAAACAGCAATACAGCGCAGCATGTGTGATTGTAAAGGGACATATCCGAGACGGCAAGTTCCGTCCAAGCAATACGCAGCTGCAGTTTCTAGGCGATTGCACAGCGGGCAGAACTAAAAGCCCTGATACTGACACTGCAAAATACGGATCGGGAATTCCCCACACTCACTGTGTGTGATTTGTTTTACTGTGTCCAGTCATATAATGAATATATTCACTATTGGGGCCAGAATGGCTTTAGAGATTACAAAGGTTGCACGATAAAGCACAAGTTGCTTTGGGAACAGGTGGCGAAGCTGAAAGAACTCTTGCCACGGGCTCATGTCATTCACACATTGAGTCATCAGCGTGTTGGTGTGCACAATGGAGGGAATTCATTGGCTGATGAAGCCGCCAAGGCGACAGTGCGAACTGCTGCCGTTGCTGCAATCACTCGTTCTAGCATGAGAATAGACGGACAAATCATGATAGTTGTCAGTGCCACGCGTAACAGATCTGCCTTGCCAAAAGGTTTTCCACTGAAGTACTCCTACAAGTTGGATGCACAAAACATTCTGTATGCTCAAATTCCAGGAGTGGGGGATAGAGTAATACCAAACATGGATCGCAGATTAGGTTTAATTCTAGCTGCACACGAGGGTCTGGGTTCTGCACACGCAGGGATCGCTGCAATGATTTCGTTATTGAAGCAGAGTTATTGGTGGCCAAGTCTTTCAAAACAGACTAGGAGCTTTGTTCTCAAGTGCGACATCTGTCAGCAGATGAAAGGTTCCACCGTAGCACGTCCACCACAAACACCACTACTAATATCAGACAGACCTCTCGCATGTGTCTATTTAGACCACTGCGGCCCCTTATAATCTGACGGGGCTTACAAGTACATCTTGGTTGCAGTGGATTCATGCTCTAGATTCCTGTGGGTTTGGCCTCAGCCCTCGGCTGACGCCCGAAGTATTATAAAGGATTTGAGAGTCTTCATTGGGACATACGCAATTGGCACATTGCATTCCGACCATGGCCCTGCGTTTAGCTCTCGGGCTTACAAAGAAGCCATGGGAGGTTTGGGTGTGGCCTTTCGGTACTCCTCCCCAAATCATCCCAAGGGAAATTCAATCGCGTAGAGGAAGAACTGGGATTTAAAGCAATCCTTAACAGCTAGGGTATTAGGCTCGGGTGGCAGTTGGGTCAATCACCTATATGGGGTCCAGAGAGCACTAAACAACATGGCAAGAAAGTCCCTATGGGGACGTACCCCATACGAGGTCCTGTTTGGGATAAGACTGTGGCTCAAACATTAAAGACCTGGCACTGCTGGGCACTCTCATCAACTTTTTATATATATATAGGATTGGTATGAGGAGATATTCTTATCTTCTCCCAAACTCAGATGCTCTTTTATGCACTCTGACCTAATCCCCTGTGCCTAATTGATTAATAATTTAAAACAACAGAAAAAAGAGAAGCCAGTAGTCAGTCACTCAACAAACAGCACTCTAACTGAGTGTATGTGTGCCACAAAGAAAAAGTGTGGAGAAATGAGAAAGTATCTCACGTGCGCACCACCGGAGGAGCTACTGGCAGGTTCTCACCAGCTTGCCCACGTACTTGTCATCATCGATAACTTTCTCATGTGAAAAGAAGTGTGTGTCCAGTGCGGGAAAGGTGTAGAAACTGAACATAAAGAAAAGACCCCATGAGAAATGAGACACAAGAAGTCTCTAGTAAAAATTGAGCAAAACTCACACGCGTTCTCATAACTTTTAATCCAAAACGTGAGCTTGCCCAATGTTGAAAACACGGCATGTTGTGAACCATTTCAAGGACGGCCAACATGTTTCATTGCCTATTATACAGTGGCGGCAAATTCATCAGGGCAACCGAGGTCAGCAATCACCTCCCTGGACATCTAAAAATGAGTTAAGAGTGACTGACAAACGTAGAAGAAAAGAAAAATAGACTGGTCAACTCTTTAGAGACACACCACCCAATTTAGGCTTTAACTTCAGTACAGGTAATAATAAAAACACGGACTTGACTACATTATAGCCCACCGTCCTATTCTGTAGGCAAATAATAATATTTACCTAGTGAGAGCCATGGGCCCACATACCAGCTCTCACTTAGTCATAGGGGTGTATATCATTTGTACTTCTCTTCCCCTTGAAATCAGCACATTTGTTGCTTATAGGTTCATCTGTGAAAATAGACATATCACATTAGGTCACTCCGGACTAAATGTAACGTCGTTCGCATAATATGCCATCTCCGGGTTTTACAAATTTGCTCCAAACCCAATTCCATGTTCAATATTCGATCGCAGCACGTAATCGTACATCATTTAAAATTGTATACAATCACTCTTACCAAGCGTCATCATATTTATAGTGCATATACCACTTCATGTTGCACCCAGCCCGAGAATGAGGCACGCTAAGGAACTTGCGTCTCTCTTTTAATTCATTACAGAATGCTAACTTACTCTAACCAGCATCCTCGCATACAGCATACTCTTACCACTTTCCGACTACCTCCATACGGTCACTCGTCCCGGCGTCTCACTCACACGAGAGCGCCTTCCATTTTTGAAACAGACGCGATCGTCATCCTATCGCGTCATGATGTTACGGCGGTCACATGCTCGCCGTCAGGCGCACCCTGAATGTCGGCAACAAATCCGCCATCTTTAACTTCCAATAAATCATGTATATCAACGCTTTATAACCAAATAAACTGTGATATTGTAACCACAAAGTATAATGTAAAATATTTTTGGGAAACAGAGACGAATTAAAATGCCGTTTATCTATTGTGTTCCATTCTCAGACAATAGCGGTACAGCTGCTAAACCACCCTCTGCTTTGTAAAGTTTAATCTATTCGTCGCCCAGCCCTCACTCATTAGTGTCAGTGACTATGGCAACATGTCAAGATGCTTTGATCATCCACAACACTAATTTGTGTCAGTGCTTGTACACTCACCCTGCATGCGTTGAGAAAAACCAGCATAACATGGCGCATTATACATTCCCCAGGCCATCGCAGATGGCGCGAGTGATTCAAACAACCTGTAAAAATGCTCCGATCATGCAGCCCGGTCATAAGCATCACTCCTTCGTTATTTTCACAGGCTCAATGCGAGTCATGGCATGGCAGTTTACTAACAAGTTGTATGCCTAATTCTGCCTCCTATAGTGTATTTCTGAACACGGTGGATCATACTTTTACCTACAACTTGGGCACCATCTTGTAAGCCTAATCACACAGTGTGTAAGTGTGTATTATGCCCTCAATGTCCATATTGTAGACTCCTTGAAAAAACCAACACCTACAATAATTAAGGCACAGTATCTGTGGTTTATCTACTATTCCGAAATACAACGATTTCACAATGTGGGAGCTGGCCTCAGGTATATACATACGGGTATTGTGCCCTACAGCCCATCAGGGATGCATATATGCCACCCCCATTGAGCACCAATCATATAGTTAGTTCGTCACAAGGTGAAATGGATTTGGATTAGGAATAGACACACCATCACTGTCGGCAAAGGAGAGCTCCCTCACATAGTTCTTAAAATGTCTCTATATCACTGTTTACTGATCTTGTTCCACTCAATTTGATCATTAAGGCCAATCTGGTCTGCTTTCTCAGAGTATATCCAACGAGCCTCCTTAGTAGCAAGTATCTTTTCCAAATTACTTGAATCACCCACTACTTTCTCTAAAACCACCCATTTCAATGCTCTGTGGTTGTGTTGATGTTCCTGGTAATGTTGTACCAAACGAGTGGTCAGTTTTCCTGATTTAATAGTACTCAGATGCTCCTGCACCCGGACCTTAATCTTCCGAGATGTGAGGCCAATGTAATGAAACCCACATTGGCACGTCAATCTGTAAATCACATTCACTGAGTTGCTGTTGCTGAATCTGTTAAGATGCCACGTTCTTCCGTTCAGCAACTGCACACTCGTAGTCTTTTCTGTTAAGTCGCATACTGAGCAGCCACCGCATGGGTAGTGCCCAGGCGGAATCGAGGAGCTCACAGTTTGCTGCACAGGTCTCATATGGACAAGCCTGTCCTTTAGATTCTGTGCACGCTTGAAAGCAAACCTAGGTTGCGGCATTTGATACTCTGTGGTGGACAATATAGACCAATGTTTTCTTATGGCCTGGCGGATTTTTGTGGACAGAGGGTCAAAAGTCAGTACGACTGGCAGGCAATCACTCAATTCTTTACTGTTTCTTTCAAGGAGCGCCTCCCGAGGGGTATTGTGTGCCATCTTACGAGCTCTGTTGACAATCCTCCTAGGATACGCCCGCTGCACTAGCCTCTCAGTCAAGCTTTCAGACTGTTGCAAATAGTCACATGTGGAGGAAAAATTCCTGCGGTATCGAAGAAATTGACCCACTGGGAGATTGTCCCTGAGTGCCCTTGGGTGAAACGATTGATAGTGCAACAATGAGTTCTTATCCGTAGGCTTCTGATGCACTCTTGAGCTGAGCTTATTGTTGATAACTCCAATATCCAAATCCAGATAAGTTGCGTTTTTGTTACTTATGCTCCATGTGAACTTAAGGCAGTCGTCCCGACCATTCAACCAATCCAAAAATTTGCGGAGTTGGCTCTCTGGTCCCGACCACACACACAGAACATCATCAATATACCTCTTCCAGAGGCAAATATGCCTCTGGAAGGGATTAGATGAATGGTACAGATGGTGCTCTTCAAACTGGCCTACATATATGCAGGCCAGACTGGGCGCAAAAGTTGCGCCCATCGATGTACCCGATGTTTGCAAGAAGAGCTCGTTCTTATAGCAAAAGTAATTCCGGGTCAACGCCACCTCAACACACTGCATCACAAAGGACTGTGGAGTGTCATAAAACCACTCCTGAGCCCCAAGAGCGCGAGCTGCTGCCACCAGTGTCGCCTCTTGGGGTATGCTAGTGTACAAAGATTCGATGTCGATAGTGACTAGGAACTGCTGTGAGGGATCAAAGTCCATTTCCTCAATGATGTTCAAGATGTCAGTGGTGTCCTAAACATAGGACGGTTGTTTCAACACCGACTCTCTCAAAAAGAAATCAGCAAACTGTGAAAGAGGCTCTAACACAGAAGAAATTCCCGAAACTATTGGGCGCCCAGGTGGTGGGCGTTGTGCCTTGTGAATTTTAGGCTGAATGTAAAACGCCGGTGTTCTGGGTTTTACATTGATTAAAAAATCTGCCTCTTTGCTTGTTATCCATCTTTTCTCCTTTGCTTGTCCAACCATGGCCATAATCATACTGAGAAGTTCATCTACCGGGTCTCTAGGAAGAGGTTGGTAGTTTTTCCTATCTTGTAACAGCCTCCTAACCTCTGTTTCATAGTCACAGGTGTTCATTAAGACTATGGACCCACCTTTATCGGCAGACTTTATCGTAAGTGAGGCATTGTCTTGTAGCGATTTCACTGCTTGCCAATCGCTCTGACTCATGTTATTAAAAATATGTTGTTTCTGTGATTCTTCCAACACCTTTATTTCATCAAGCACTTTCCTCTCAAACACTAAAACTTCTGGACCCACTGAAGAGCTGGGCGGACAGAACTGAGATGGACGGTGAAGATTGGTTGAAAAAACAGAAGAAGGATCTTGTTCTTTATTCGCAAAAAACTTTTTAATTTTTATCTTCCTCATAGTTTCCTTGTATTTCCATCCTACACTTAAATGGATCATGACGTGGGGTAGGGACATACCCTAAACCTTTATTGAGGACCCTTAACTCACAAGATGTTAATTGATGGCCACAAAGGTTAACCACAATGTTGTTCATATCGGGGTCCTGCCTCTGCTGCGGGTTACCCGTGGTGAAAACATCTGCCATGTCTGTTCTTGGTTCTGGTGAGCCCTGCCTCTGCCCCTCGTTCCTCCTCCTCTGTTTCCCCTTTGGGTCTGGGCTAAAAAAGAGCGTAAAAGCACTCCCAAATCCTGATTTGACTGTACCTGCGGGTTAAACCTCACTCTCCCTTGGTCTGATTTCTGTGCCCCCTCTTCTTCTTCACTTGACGTGTTGTCAAAAGCCCAATTGTTTGGGGTACGTCTAACTTGCTGTCGACCACCCCTCTGATATCTATTCTGTGGGGCCTGCTCGTTCCCTTGCTGGTAGTACTTATCTTCAGTGTATGGAAAGGCCCATTCATGGGAGTATCTCTCTAGATTTCTTCTGAGACCCTTTATTTTTTGATTCACCATGTAATTCTTATACTCACTCAGATCATCTTGTATTCTCTGTAGCTGCTTCTTTGCACCAACAATGGTTGTGTCTGTTTTTATACTCTCTTCAAAGTCCAAAATCTCTTTTAGCAACTCTTCACTCAATCTTTTAGCGGTCTGGATAATTAATATCAGCCAGTCCCGGGTGCACTTGTTGGCAATAAAGCTCCAATCCACCCGGAACTGCTTATCCTCCCAAAAAATTCTGGGCTCAATTCTGACCAACAGGCTAGTAGGGGCGGCGCCAGCTCGATAATATTCGGTCATTAAAGCCCCATGTAATGCCACCCTCACTTGCCGCTTTTTAGCATTACTTAATTTTTCCTATTCCTCCCTCGCTGTGGTGGTATTTGCGAGGGCAGAATCTGGAAAGAGTGAAGGACCAGAAAGTATAGCAGCAATCTGATCATCCGTGAACGCTAGACAATTTCTATCCATATCACACGGCTCAAAATCACGTAGTCTACAATTTCCACAGATAAAAGTATCAAGCACAATACTTCACAAAAGTGCTTACACCTGTCTGAATAACAAGTCTAGAGGGGTGGGTGTTCTCAAAAAAGATTCAAAAATACACTCAAAGGTGTAAGCTCTCACGGCTGATCCGCCGTTCAACACTATATTCTCAACGAGGAGCTACAGAGGGAATTTGTGTGCCAGATCTCCCTCCAATCAACATATACTCAAACATTAAAGACCTGGCACTGCTGGGCACTCTCATCAACTTTTTATATATATATAGGATTGGTATGAGGAGATATTCTTATCTTCTCCCAAACTCAGATGCTCTTTTATGCACTCTGACCTAATCCCCTGTGCCTAATTGATTAATAATTTAAAACAACAGAAAAAAGAGAAGCCAGTAGTCAGTCACTCAACAAACAGCACTCTAACTGAGTGTATGTGTGCCACAAAGAAAAAGTGTGGAGAAATGAGAAAGTATCTCACGTGCGCACCACCGGAGGAGCTACTGGCAGGTTCTCACCAGCTTGCCCACGTACTTGTCATCATCAATAACTTTCTCATGTGAAAAGAAGAGTGTAGAAACTAAACATAAAGGTGTAGGGTGTAGAAACTAAACATAAAGAAAAGACCCCATGAGAAATGAGACACAAGAAGTCTCTAGTAAAAATTGAGCAAAACTCACACGTGTTCTCATAACTTTTAATCCAAAACGTGAGCTTGCCCAATGTTAAAAACACGGCATGTTGTGAACCACTTCAAGGACGGCCAACATGTTTCATTGCCTATTATACAGTAGCGGCAAATTCATCAGGACAACCGAGGTCAGCAATCACCTCCCGGACATCTAAAAATGAGTTAAGAGTGACTGACAAACATAGAAGAAAAGAAAAATAGACTGGTCAACTCTTTAGAGACACACCACCCAATTTAGGCTTTAACTTCAGTACAGGTAATAATAAAAACACGGACTGGACTACATTATAGCCCACCGTCCTATTCTGTAGGCAAATAATAATATTTACCTAGTGAGAGCCATGGGCCCACATACCAGCTCTCACTTAGTCATACGGGTGTATATCATTTGTACTTCTCTTCCCCTTGAAATCAGCACATTTGTTGCTTATAGGTTCATCTGTGGAAATAGACATATCACATTAGGTCACTCCGGACTAAATGTAACGTCGTTCGCATAATATGCCATCACTGGGTTGACAAATTTGCTCCAAACCCAATTCCATGTTCAATATTCGATCGCAGCACGCAATCGTACATCATTTAAAATTGTATACAATCACTCTTACCAAGCGTCGTCATATTTATAGTGCATATACCACTTCATGTTGCACCCAGCCCGAGAATGAGGCACGCTAAGGAACTTGCGTCTCTCTTTTAATTCATTACAGAATGCTAACTTACTCTGACCAGCATCCTCGCATACAGCATACTCTTACCACTTTCCGACTACCTCCGTATGGTCACTCGTCCCGGCGTCTCACTCACACGAGAGCGCCTTCCATTTTTGAAACAGACTCGATCGTCATCCTATTGCGTCATGACGTTACGGCGGTCACATGCTCGCCGTCAGGCGCACCCTGAATGTCGGCAACAAATCCGCCATCTTTAACTTCCAATAAATCATGTATATCAACGCTTTATAACCAAATAAACTGTGATATTGTAACCGCAAAGTATACTGTAAATTTTTTTTTTTGAAACAGAGACGAATTAAAATGCCGTTTATCTATTGTGTTCCATTCTCAGACAATAGAGGTACAGCTGCTAAACCGCCCTCTGCTTTGTAAAGTTTAATCTATTCGTCACCCAGCCCTCACTCATTAGTGTCAGTGACTATGGCAACATGTTAAGATGCTTTGATCATACACAACACTAATGTGTGTCAGTGCTTGTACACTCACCCTGCACGCGTTGAGAAAAACCAGCATAGCATGGCGCATGATACATTCCCCAGGCCATCGCAGATGGCGCGAGTGATTCAAACAACCGGTAAAAATGCTCCGATCATGCAGCCTGGTCATAAGCATCACTCCTTCGTTATTTTCACAGGCTCAATGCGAGTCAGGGCATGGCAGTTTACTAACAAGTTGTATGCCTAATTCTGCCTTCTATAGTGTATTACTGAACACGGTGGATCATACTTTTACCTACAACTTGGGCACCATCTTGTAAGCCTAATCACACAGTGTGTAAGTGTGTATTATGCCCTCAATGTCCATATTGTAGACTCCTTGAAAAACCAACACCTACAATAATTAAGGCACAGTATCTGTGGTTTATCTACTCTTCCGAAATACAACGATTTCACAATGTGGGAGCTGGCCTCAGGTATATACATACGGGTATTCTGCCCTACAGCCCATCAGGGATGCATATATGCCACCCCCATTGAGCACCAATCATATAGTTAATTCGTCACAAGGTGAAATGGATTTGGGTTAGGAATAGACACACCATTACTGTCGGCAAAGGAGAGGGCGGTTTAGCAGCTGTACCGCTATTGTCTGAGAATGGAACACAATAGATAAACGGCATTTTAATTCGTCTCTGTTTCCCAAAAATATTTTACATTATACTTTGTGGTTACAATATCACAGTTTATTTGGTTATAAAGCGTTGATATACATGATTTATTGGAAGTTAAAGATGGCGGATTTGTTGCCGACATTCAGGGTGCGCCTGACGGCGAGCATGTGACCGCCGTAACATCATGACGCGATAGGATGACGATCGCGTCTGTTTCAAAAATGGAAGGCGCTCTCGTGTGAGTGAGACGCCGGGACGAGTGACCGTACGGAGGTAGTCGGAAAGTGGTAAGAGTATGCTGTATGCGAGGATGCTGGTTAGAGTAAGTTAGCATTCTGTAATGAATTAAAAGAGAGACGCAAGTTCCTTAGCGTGCCTCATTTTCAGGCTGGGTGCAACATGAAGTGGTATATGCACTATAAATATGACGACGCTTGGTAAGAGTGATTGTATACAATTTTAAATGATGTACGATTGCGTGCTGCGATCGAATATTGAACATGGAATTGGGTTTGGAGCAAATTTGTCAACCCGGTGATGGCATATTATGCGAACGTTACATTTAGTCCGGAGTGACCTAATGTGATATGTCTATTTCCACAGATGAACCTATAAGCAACAAATGTGCTGATTTCAAGGGGAAGAGAAGTACAAATGATATACACCCTATGACTAAGTGAGAGCTGGTATGTGGGCCCATTTCTCTCACTAGGTAAATATTATTATTTGCCTACAGAATAGGACGGTGGGCTATAATGTAGTCCAGTCCGTGTTTTTATTATTACCTGTACTGAATTGGGTGGTGTGTCTCTAAAGAGTTGACCAGTCTATTTTTCTTTTCTTCTATGTTTGTCAGTCACTCTTAACTCATTTTTAGATGTCCAGGGAGGTGATTGCTGACCTCGGTTGCCCTGATGAATTTGCCGCTACTGTATAATAGGCAATGAAACATGTTGGCCGTCCTTGAAGTGGTTCACAACATGCCGTGTTTTCAACATTGGGCAAGCTCACGTTTTGGATTAAAAGTTATGAGAACGCGTGTGAGTTTTGGTCAATTTTTACTAGAGACTTCTTGTGTCTCATTTCTCATGGGGTCTTTTCTTTATGTTCAGTTTCTACACCTTTCCCGCACTGGACACACACTTCTTTTCACATGAGAAAGTTATCGATGATGACAAGTACGTGGGCAAGCTGGTGAGAACCTGCCAGTAGCTCCTCCGGTGGTGCGCACGTGAGATACTTTCTCATTTCTCCACACTTTTTCTTTGTGGCACACATACACTCAGAGTGCTGTTTGTTGAGTGACTGACTACTGGCTTCTCTTTTTTCTGTTGTTTTAAATTATTAATCAATTAGGCACAGGGGATTAGGTCAGAGTGCATAAAAGAGCATCTGAGTTTGGGAGAAGATAAGAATATCTCCTCATACCAATCATATATATATATAAAAAGTTGATGAGAGTGCCCAGCAGTGCCAGGTCTTTAATGTTTGAGTATATGTTGATTGGAGGGTGATCTGGCACACAAATTCCCTCTGTAGCTCCTCGTTGAGAATATAAGACTGTGGCTACCTGATCTCGATAGTGGCAGCACAGTGGCGGATGAAAAAGCATTTGACATCAATGATCGTTTGGCTGTTTTACAGGAACTCAATGAATTATGGGCATCACAAAGCAACGTCCAAGTAAAACGCACCGCCTCTGGAGAAGTGAAAGCTGTTCCAGCAGGACCTGCCTGGATCCTGAAAGTTGGGGATCTGGTCAGAGGAAAGATTGTGGACAAAAAATACTTTGGGCCAGCATACAGAGCGCCTGCACCTGTCCTGGCTGTCGAAGGAACAGGAATAGTACTTCTTCCGCCTCTTTCCGGCTGCAAAGAAAAGAGATTCATTTCAATTGATCTGTTCAAACCATACTATGTGGCCGATTCTCATCAGTAGGCCTCATGGGCTCCTGTGTAGCCACTGCTCTCCTCTCGCTACCATACAGGAAGTTCAGATGGAAAGACTAATAACTTTTACCACTCCACAAAGTGAAGGAGTTACCAACAATGGAATGCAACTTGTCCCTGTTGAAATTGAACAACATCAAACTACAAATAAAACACAGATCTCAATTCGGCCAAATACCGACGTCTATGTGAATATGTCTCGAAACGAGTCATCTGCCAGTTCCACAAAACCTGCTAAACTGCCAAAGATAGATCAGACTGCGTCTGGCTATTTCATCAACTTTGATGACTTGTCATCGGATCTGAGTGAACCCGAGACACCGCCACCGCCTGTCCCCTACAAACCACGAATTTGTGAGTTCTACTTTTAGCTGAAAAGACTTAAATTGTTTATCCCTGGCTCCAGCTATGGCTTACAATTGGTCTATTTTTCCTAGTAATTTGGATTGGTATAATGACTGTCTTTTTCTTCCTCATAAATGGGCATTATCTCCCAGAACGTGCTGCAGTACAACATGTGAACTTGGTCTTGAAACCGCATGCATCATCACACCGTGCACAGAGGGACCTGTCCTTAGTGAACATTACAGCAGTTCCAGTTCCTGAGGGAATAGTATGGGATAGGGTTTCCTATTATGTATATGGTCCAACTGAAATTTGAAAATTCTACACTTGTTTAAAATTTCTTTGAATGATTTCATCACCTCTAGTACACTTTCTGATGATTGGGACATTTAAACTGTGCTTATTATGATGTCTGATTAAGAACAATCTGACGCATTTTCACAGGATGAATTGTATGATGATACATCAAATTTTGACAACATGTTTTGCTACCAACATAATGGTCACCATTTTTTGCACAAAGCAATTATCCCACGTAATGTTTTCACTTACCATCGATGGGAACATTGCCCTACACTGCCAAAAGGTAGTTCAACAACGTTTGCACAGATGTTTGCTCATTTTTCTGGGTTTAACACTTCAGACCCGGCCTCGTATTACTATAGGCTTGCATCTACACCTGCAAAGAAAAATATGCTCACTAACACCAAGTTTATATACTCTGCTTCCTTTATTTCCCAACTGTCTTTACAAGGGTTCGACTTTTGGAGGGACACTATAGACGTGAAATCAGTCTGGGGGACTAAAGATTGGCAGGTTCAGGAAACTGAGGCCTTATTTAGAGCGTGCCTCATACCACATCAGATAATATTCCTGAACAAGACTGTGCAACAGACTTCCTGTCTTGGGTTATCCAGGGTCAAGGATTTGAACAAACCTCTAATTTCCTCACCTACACACTTTGATGGGTGGCAAAATTATTCACAATACAGTGAGGATACACTAGATGCCTTGATGCATAATGGCTCTTACAATTCATCAGACCCCAATTGGAAGGGATGGCTGGTTTGGCCTATCGTATTTAAATCAAGGATGGGGGGAGGTAGAAGGAGCTATGATCCATTCAGCTTCCTAGTTAACAATCAAAATCAAAGGGGAATGGATCATTTGTACCTGAAACCAGGGTCCGAATGTTCTAACCGTCAGTACTTAAAAAACCCTCATTCACGTAAACAGGTAATTTTGGAGGTTTATCTTGATTCTCTGCCTGTATCATATACGTGACAGCATCATCATTGGGTTTCTTTTCTGTATGCTTCCTCCACCTGGAGGGAACCACTGGTTATTTCAGTAGTGATCAGTAATCAGTAAACACTTTCCCTACTGTTGCAGTCACTGGAGTGGGAATAGTAATTTTTACCCCTACGCTATCCAACACTTTCCCTACTGTTGCACTCACTGGAGTGAGAATAGTAATTTTAACCCCTACGCTATCCAACACTTTCCTTACTGTTGCACTCACTGGAGTGGGAATAGTAATTTTTACCCCTACGCTATCCAACACTTTCCCTACTGTTGCACTCACTGGAGTGGGAATAGTAATTTTAACCACTACGCTATCCAACACTTTCCCTACTGTTGCACTCACTGGAGTGGGAATAGTAATTTTTACCCCCACGCTATCCAACACTTTCCCTACTGTTGCACTCACTGGAGTGGGAATAGTAATTTTATTTCCTCCGCTATCTAATATTTTGTATTTTTTTAGCTAATGTACTGTATAATTATTTTTAAAAAGATTTAAAATATTTTTATTTATTTTTAATTTGTTACATATATTTATTTAAATGTTATTTATATTATTGTTTTATGTGTATTGATGTATTTATAATTTATAAAAAATAAATTAAACAATTTATAAGCTATTAAAATAAATAATAAAACATATTAATAAGTAAGTATATATATATTATATATTATATGTATATGTTTAATGTATTTTTAAATTATATATATTACTTATAATTTTTAAGCCTTTTAAAATATTTTTAACTATGTTTCTTTTAATTATATATATTATTTACTTTATTTTACAATATTTTTTTTACTTAAATTTAAAACGATATTTTTAACAACGATATTTTTGACATCGATATATTTTTTCCGATATTTTTGTACTTACCTTAATGTAGATAGGATGTCGATATTCTTGTCTTCGATATTTTTGCTGCGATATTTTTGTACGTCGATATTGTGACCTTCGATATTTAGTCAGTGATTCTAGTGGATCTGTAGTTTGCAAAGACGTTATACTCCACGGAGCTTGTAAAGCTTCAGTTGCGAACTTGTCCTGTTATTTGAAGGGCTTCCCAGCTGCAGTGATTCATCCGGTATTCAAATATGAGTTATTTGATGCTAAATGATCAAGGCTGCAGTGGGATGGTACTGGGCATCGCATATCTGGTCATAGTAAGTTCCAGGGTTACTTGTTGTATGCTAGTATTGTTTCCACCGTCCCACACATTAAGGGAGGCACTGCTATGGCCTTCGCTGGATGTTTCCTTTATACGGTTTGATTCTCTGAGCAGACTGAAAGCCATGCTTTTTCAGAAAGATGTGGCCTTAACCTCAGCCCGAGACACTTTTGGTCTCCAGGTCCCCAGGTCTTCATCTGAAATACTAGCACTGGTCCGTACGAACTTCCCGCTCCATTTCGGGGAAATGGTTAATCGTTTCTTTAACATGTCTAATACGAGGGGGATCGTGAACCTATTTAAACGTGTAGGTTCTGGACTGGTTAGCACCTTTAAGAAAATCTTCGGAGTAATTCCATCCTTGATACACTCCGTATTGGGAAGCGTTTTTGCAAGGCTTCCGCTGGTCCTACTACTTGTAGTGGGCATCCTGATTTTAATCTACGTGCTTCGCAATGGACGTCCCAGTTCATCGGGAGATGGAAAGAGCCCTGCTGGTGTGACAATGTCGTGAACGCATGGTCCTCCATCTGGGCACACCTCGGCTTCGGGAGCTAAGTGAGCATTGGTTCCTATCGATCGAACCAGCCTGGTTTGACTGCATCATGCCTGTGTTCCACTGCCTATTCTGCAGATTTTAATGCATGTTGGACCTGTGTCTGACACTTCCATTGGTTGCACCGCCGGACATAGACATACTCCTGAACCCCTTAAAGACCCACACGTATCGATATCCCCAGCGTATTCCCATGTTGATGACAGCATTCTTAGAGCCTTCACAGGACGCTTCAGCTCCTGGCAGAATGGACAACGGCTCTGCAATGGGCTCGCAGGTGTCATCTGCTTCCTCAGTGGCTGCTGTGGGAACCGGAGAAGATCACATTTGCTCAATTGACCTGACACATGAGGTGTTAGGGGGACCGTCGTCTGCGAATGCGAGCGACAGTAATGTTGCGTCTCCCACACAGGAACAATTCGGCTCTCCGTGTGATGGGAACATTTCGGCCTTTTTCTAAAACAAGCCAAATTGGAATGAAAACATTGTTTTATTTTTCTTGCTCTCAACTAAGCACCATGGCTTTCGATGTGCTCAGGTAGTCTAATCATATATTGACTCTTAGTGGCCTTTTAGAGCTTTTTGACTTTAACAGCATCTTTTTAACAGGTTTTTTTTAACATAACATGTTTTTAGATGTTTTTAGAAAATGATTTTCTGAACGCTTTTATGCTTTTAGCAAAGCTTATTTTAGCATCAGATGACCTTATCGACCTTCGGCTGAGGAGTGGGTCATACACTTCATAAGCTAGGCCTACATAGTAAGGCAACCTTTCACCTACATTCCTCCTACCTTTCTCCACATAACAGGTTTGGCGCTGACCTTTTGCCCAGTTATGAGTTGAATAAATGTCGTGTGGTTTTCTTCGAAAACGTCCCTCATTTATTAAGCATGAGGATTCTTAGTACCATATCTTAATCCCCTGCACACCCTGTATAATAAAGCTGTACAAAAGTCACTGCCATCATCATCCTTGGACGACAGGCCTGCTGTGCACAGTTGCAATTATTGATCTGGGTTGATTTACATAATTGCAACCATAACATATCGACCGAGGTAGAACCCCTGTGGGTAACTTTTGGGTATAAAAGAACTACACCTCCACTGGGAATATAGAAAAGACACTTCCACACTGACACTGGGTCCTGCATGCTGAATCATCAACACACTGTGGTCTGACATCCCTCGCGGGGTGTACTACCCGAGACCAAGACAGGGTCCTTCATTCTCTCTCACCAGGTAATGGTGTCAGCTCTTTCCTAAGGAAGTATTGGCTTTTACACCCACATACATGCTTCACATCTATATGCATGTTAGGTACATTTAGGTACACTTAGATAGGGGCCGCATTAGTAGGAGTACGCAAAGATTTCTGTTTTTATATGCCTGCATATATTCATTGCTTTAGTGCCATGGTAGAAATCTACCTACTATTTACTCTTTTGGTGGTTGTAATCTTATACATTTGCTTCTGTCTAATGATTGCTGCAGCACATATGTTTCACACTAGAGGGATGCTGGTCCAATAAATACTTATTGCAAACACCCATCGTTTATTCTGTGTATCTCTGAGCACAAGTAAGCACGAGTGACTGAGCGAAAAGTACTGTACTGTTTCCACGATCCCTGAGGGGTCATGGTTGTCATGTTCAGTGGTTCCCAGAAATTATTTGCTCCTTGGTTAGGACTAAGGGTGCTTATAGCGGCACTGTGAGCTAGTAGGACTATAGGACGACATATCCTGTGGGGGTGTCCGGAATCAGTCTTGACACCAATCCCCTAGTTTATGTTGCCCAACAAACGGGCAGATCCTATGTATTTTTAGGAACTACATGACACTCCCCTTTTCCTAGCACCGGTGCTGCTTTCAACTGCCATGCGCCACGCACACACCTTAGCCCCATAGCGCTAAGGTGCGTGTGTGAGTCAAGCATAGGTTTTGTACAGGAAGGGTACCCTTCCCGTACAAAATACCATGCCTAAACATGTTTTAAAGCTTTTCCCACTTTTATGCGTGCTGCACAGTGCAGCATGCATGCAAAGTCGGAAAAGTACAGAGAAATTAAAACATTTCTCCTGTTAGCGCCTTCTTTGAAGGGGCGTTAACTTTTGGCTTAAAACCCTGTCTACAATCCTTTGTAGATACAGTTTTGCATCAAAAAGCATAGGTGATTGCATGAGAACGCCCAAGTACCACCTATGTAACGCCCCCTCAGCGCTAAGTAAAATAAATTCCCCTCAAATATTTTGCACTAGTTAGCATCACTTTTGTGACGCTAACCCAGAGCAAAATGTTTGAAAATCTCTCCCATGGTCTGCAAATTGCTGCATTTCTCAGCAGTGAACATTTAACTCACAGAGCTACCTGCCAAAATGAGTGCTTTCATCAATGCATTCCTAAAATATCTGTCTATCATTGTAATCGCAATACAGTTGAGAAGGCTCACTGTAGAGTTGTGGGCCCTAGGCCCACATACTACTAAAAGGAGTGACATAGTCACAGTCCTATTGCTTAGTTAACTGGCCATGAGCACGTGTACTCTGGCCCTTTTATTTGTAGGCTCACGTCACTCGTGATGCCTGTGGTGGATGGGTGTGGGGTGCAAGTGTGTCCATCCCTCGAGGGAGTTGCTGGCAAACTAAGGGGTCGATTACGATGGCGGGCGGACAAAGTCCGCCCGCCATCCCAGTGACAAAAGGGACCGCCCGCCATAGGTGCGGCGGTCCCGCTATACGAATTAGGATGCGCCTGCCACACTGGTGGGCGGATCCCGTATATTTTACATTGCGGCGGCGGTGCTGCAAGCAGCAGCCGTCGCACTGTAAAATAAACATGTCGTGCTTTTACATGCACAACGTGACAGGCACCGCACGGTGGCAGCCACATTGTACATGCAAAAGCAGGGGGGTACCATAGGTACCCCCCATGTGCACCCCCCACCCCCCAACTATATGGGGGCCCGCTACGGGCCCCCAACAGCAGGAACCGCCAGCCTTTCTATGGCGGCAATGCAGCCATGGAAAGGCTGCTCACACCCAGCATCGTAATATGGATGGCGGTGTCTTCCAGACACCGCCACCATATTCAACACGTTTTCCGCCGGTCGACTCGTCGACCGGCGGAAAAGCGGCGGACGGTCTTGCTGCCCGCCGCGGACCCCCCAGCCATCATGATATGGCGGGGGTCTTTGTCATCTGGATGGCGGGCGGATCGCCCCCACCGGGCCGGCGGTAACCACCGCCGGCCCGGCAGGGGCGATCCGCCCGCCATCGTGATCGGCCCCTAAGTGCCTGCTGAGACACTCGAATGTGTCCAGCATAAAACTACATTCCTCCCAAACTTTATTAAAACAAAACAAAGTCCAACCTATGGACATGAACTATACACATAAGACACCACTCAATTCAAATGAGCTTTATTCGGTTTAAAAAGAATAAATCATAAAAGCACAGTATTTCACATATTATTCAAAAGAAACAAGTCAACATAATAAGGACTTTTTAAAAGTGGTATGAATACCATAAGTTAAAATACCAAATTCATGTTCCACATTGTTTTCCTACATCTAATTAAATTTTTCAGATACAGTACTAAAGAGCTAGTAAACACTTCATACTCTAAACGTTCTAATGTTAAAAATGCTGGGCGACATTGTCTCAAGCCTTATACCCTTAAAATAGGTAAAATCCATCTCTTTCTTGGGACAGTGTAAAATTTACAAAATAAAAGAATGTGCATTGTTGATTGCAAAGACATATCATCACATGGACACAAGCATAAGGTTCTCGAACATTCGTTCATGACTGGGAAACTAGTTAGCCTATGAAAGTTCCCCAGTCGGAAACAGGCCACCACTCAGTCTCTCAGTCATGAGAGGCAGTCCGCAGGACAACTGTAGACAGGTGCAGCTTGGAGAACCTGGGCATCTTGGCACATGACCATAATTTAACCAGCTACTACTGGGCACGAACAATGCATCGATGGAGTCCGGATTCTTGGAAACTGTCCTTTGGATCAATGTCACACTGTTGGATGGACCTGTGTGCTCTGGCGGTGATGCAGTTGGTATCTGACAACTCAAACATGGTACATCAGGAGCATCGGTGGAGTCCCGCTACAGAGTCTTCTCTTGAGGCATCTGGGCACTACGATGACAAGACTCCCCAGAAGCACCTCAGCCTCTTGGTGCTTTGCAGGTGCAAGGCTCCACCCCGGTGTTGAGTTGCTCCTTGGCCGGATTGGGTGATGCACATTGCAATGATGTTGTGGTTGCCAATAGACCTGGATGACAGGTGGTGATGATTCGCCGGGAGTGAGGCTATCTGGAGGGACTTCGCAGCCACTTAACCCTGTGCCTTAGCTCAAGCTGTTGTTCACCCGTGGCATCTGTGGTCAAAAGCAGGGATGCCATCTGACTTAGACTGCCGACGCTGTGGAATTGATGGTCGCACTGGGAAGCATTGAGGAGAAATGCAGTTTGCGCTTGCTGCAGCTTACATTTGGTTCTCCCATTGAGCTGTCTCCAGGGACGTCGCTCCGCCTTGGTGGTTGTCTTGTGTCTGTGGGTGCACTCTTGTCTTGTGGTGATACGAGTTCATGTTCTTCTCCACTTGTTGATCTCACCAGTGCACCTGTGTTTGTCCAGTTCTTCAGGGTGACAGGATTGTCACTGTTTTCTTCCTTCATGATGTGGCGTTGTGCCACATTCTCTTCTCCTTGTTATGGTGGTGGCAGCTTGCCACTTGGGGACATGCTGCACTCCTCCTGCCGGTAATGGGCCGATGTACGACGCAGTCTTATGGCCAGTGTTGGGGCCCTCCCTTGATTGTCTCTGGCCCAATGCAGGGCTTCGCTGGTGCAGTGGAGATGTAGAGGCTCTCCCTCCTGCATCCGGCCATCTAGGCCTGTCTGTTGCTCTCTTTTCTCCGGGGAGCGCATGGCATGTGCAGTATCTCTTTTGTTGGCACCTGGTGGGCAACCAGGTGCTTCAAATAACTTGCTTTGTGTCTGTGAGTGTGCCCTTGCTCTCCTTACTTGCAGTGGTGGCCATACACCACTGGGAGCGCCTGGCGCAATTTAGTTGCTTACGGTGGCGTCAGAGAGCCACTGTTGGCGCGCACACGTTCTTCTTGCAGCATTTGTGGGGCTTGCTGCTCATCTGCGCTTGGTTTCACAGTGTTGCTTTAGCTGGACTTTTGGCAGTGTCTTTGGGTGCTCTGCTCAGGGCACTGGATGTGTTGGGGCAGCTGTGAGCGTCTTTCGGCTTCTTACGGGGGTTATCAGTCTCTTCCCCCTTCTTGCAGCAACTGATGGGCAGCCAAAATAGGGCATGTGGTGCTCACTTGGCTAGTTTTTCATGTCCTTGTCTTGTGGTTTGTTGCCTGTCTTGTTGTGTTGGCCTAGGACTAGCTGCCATGCTGCTTTTCTTTGCGCACGTTACACTGAGCCAGGGCTTCCTCGTCCTTTGCTCTTGCCAAGTTCTTTTGCGCTGCCTGCACTTTCTGTCTTTCACCTTTTCTCTTGTTCGATTTGGGCTCAGACTGCACAACATGTACAAGGTTGCATAACAATGTATTTCGGTTCTTCCTGATATGGCCAGTCTCGCGCACCCAGACATAACATTAGGCGCAAATGACATGAAACTTTGTGTGCCTTTAATACTGGGGTTTTTACTGGCGCTGGACACACTTGGAGAAATCCTTTTCAGTGAGAAGAGCTATGATGTCCTGCTGATGTAATTCTGCATCTAGAGACTGAGGTATGGGGGTTCGCTAGTCAAAGCCCAGAGGTCTTCTATTTTTATAATAAACAATCTTACTGCACGGGGAGGGTGGTAATGTTATTTAGACATTTATCCACTGAGTTATGAAATGCTTTCCCGTTTGTATTCTATGGAATTGTAACCATGCTGCTTATATTATTCATATGCATTATGCTATTAGTACTGACACGTGTACTGTACATTAGAGCACGTAAGTTGGAATAAACATTTTAACCTATCCAGTGTCTCTTCCTACGCACCTTGTGGACAAGTAC
Organism: Calotriton arnoldi; assembly: GCA_963921515.1. NCBI lineage: Eukaryota > Metazoa > Chordata > Amphibia > Caudata > Salamandridae > Calotriton > Calotriton arnoldi. Next base: position 266,000 of record CAWUFW010014285.1, on the reverse strand, counting down.
GAGTGAGTGACGAAAGAGTGTTCTTGCTTCTGCGAGTCCTGAGATAAAGATACCGTGTTCTGGGTTGTCCAATCATTGGTACTTGGGTGCTAATGGGATGCTAAGCTAGTTGGGTTGGGGTTTTTGGGTGCTACGGTATTTGGTAGGCAAACCACTGTATTCCGGGGTCCCATTATCCTGTGCATAGCTCTGTGTATGTGCAGAAACCTTATGACATGGCGCCCAACGTGGGGCAGCTTATCTGCGAGATGCTTGAGTAGTACTTGTGCTTGTCCACAAAACCCTCACGTACGCTTCCGGAGGCGCAAGTGACGGTGATACCTCCTATATTGAACATTTTATAGGTTCTTTCAAGCTTGAAGTTATTAAAAAAGGTTACATAAATAACCCATTTTGTGCTCCCTGTTAGGTTGTCGAGTACAATTGTTTAGTTATGGCTGGTGTGGCGATAGCTGCACATAGCCGAGGACCAATCCGAGAACACTTAGGTGTATACGGAGTGCCCGATGCTGGGGTCGAGTTGGTCTTTGTGGTTCAAGCCGATCCGGCTTATCACTTTGAAGTGTTTTACACTTGGATCACTTTTGAGGCGGTGGATGCAGGTGATAAGCTGTTTCATGAATATAAACCCACCGCTATTCCTGCTGCCTATCGACCCTATACTAATCTTGAAGTGCCTCTCACGGCTTGGCAGCACCGTGTTTGGTTTAATGGCGCCCTCCCCCAACCAACTACCGCAGTTCGTTTAGGCCCCTTATCCATTCTGGGGGCCACTTGGCCTGTATTGGCCGGGTATACCCCGCATCCAAATTATCTGGCATTACCAATTGCGGAACTGTGCACTATGCATACCGAACTGGTGCGAGTGCATCGAGCCTTAGTGACATACGTTACAGGTAGCCTCCATGGAGCTGCTCCTGTAGTCGCTGGCCAACCAGCTGTTGCAGCTGGAGTGACCATAAGTCCTGTCATGGTAAATTCTGTGATGGGCAAACGTCCACAAAATAAGGACGATTATCCTTACTGGCTTGCAGAAAAGTTCGATCAGATAGAAGCGGTGCTTCCACATACATCCCCGGTGGATAAACACCGCATCCTTACGATAAGTTTGCCAAAAGACTTAATCCCCGATTTGACATCATGTGAAAACTGGGGTAAGGTATTCGCAGCAGTTTATTCAAAATGTTTTGGTACTCCTTCCATGACGGTTCTACCCTCTGTAATTAAAAAGTACAGGACGAGCATGGCCCTGAAGCGGCTGTGGAATTAGGGATGAGACTAGTGGGAGTGTTTGATGTAGTAGCTGAACTGATCCTTGGAAATGTCAAGGGCGATGCTATGAACTTTCAAGTAGCGAATGCTTTGGCTTTAGTCCCAGAGTTGGACAGGCCCCGCGAATTACCGAAAATTATAGCCCGGGCTTATAAAACAATTGGAAGAAATAGCCTAGGCAACAAGCCTTTTGTAAAAATGCAAACTCAATCGCAACCACAAATTACACAAACAAAAAGTACATCTGAGAAAGATGATAGACCAGTCTTCACTAAAAGAGTTGGAGACAGAAAAACAGGGTAAGCAACAAAAGAAGCCGGGGTCGAGAGGCGCTTCCCCAGTTTCGGTTTCTTCTGAACGTACTTATGATTTACGTGATAGGTCGAGAATTAAATCACCAGAAAGGTTTCAGAGCTCTGATACCCGTTCTCCTCGTTCTTCACAGGCCCAGACGTCGTCACAGGCTGGTGGAGGAGGACGGCAAGATAGAGGAAGGGGCCGAGAGGCTCCCCAGGAGCGAGACCAACCTCGACAACAAGTCAGAGGGAAAGCAGAAGACTTTCACCTTTCTCGACCGCAATTTCAGAAGAAAAAGTTGCCGCTGTAACAGCGAAATATGCCACAGACCGTGAGAACGAGACTCCTGAATTGGACGTGGGCAGTGACCCTCCTAGACAGCGCCGCGGAAGTTACCATAGTGCGGGAGGCGCTACGTCCGCATATGGAGGCGACAGCAACTGAAACATTCGTTACTGTAGAGACAGCTGACACCAGAGTGGCACCCCCTGACAGACTGTACAACATAGTCATCCAAATTGAAGGTGATATACCGCGTGAAATAACAGGGATTTTTGGGAAAATCTAACCTCTTCATATGACATTTTGTTAGCAGAGGTGGATTGGCCACCCCCATTCGTTCTCGCTGCACATGAAGGAGAGGAGGTAATCCTTCCAAGCTTTTCAAGGCATGTCCCAAAAGACAAAGCTGAAGCACTTGCAGCTGAGTGGGCTGTGTACCTGGCACCAGCGTTATACCGCAACCATGTGGGATGGGATGTAGAATCACCTCCCCATGCAATACCTTTGCGGTCACTACCGCAGCCACAACCCCAATATCCCATCAAACGGCAGGCAAAGGCCCCGTCTCCGAAATTCTGACACAGTTGGAATATCAGGGAGTAATCGAACCATGCGTATCACCTATGAACAATCCCCTTTTCGTGGTTTCTAAACCCGATGGATCGTACCGCTTAGTTTTGGATAACCGGCATTTAAATTCCCATTGTCGGAACTTTGCGGTACAGAATACACACAGTTCTGCGCTTGTAGACAGTCTTGTTCGTAAAAAATACAAAACAACACTTGACCTTTCAAACGGTTTCTACACGCACAACCTAGCCCCGGAGAGTGGTCAATGGACCGCATTCACTTCCGGTGGTAAATTATTCCAGTTCCGGCGTTTACCCATGGGCTACAAAAATAGTCCGGGTATATTCGCCGCCCGTGTTGTTTCTTTGTTAAATGACATTGATCAAGACGCATGTTCGTACGTAGATGACATCTATCTGACGGACGACGAATTATTTCAGCATCTGTCCCGTGTGGACCGCATTATTCTTGAATTTGCGGAGCAGGGTTACAAATTTAACTTTGCTAAGTCACACATTGCTGAATTTACCGTTCTGTTCTTGGGCTATGAGCTCAACAACGAAGGTAAGGGCTTAGCCCCCATTTCTTGGAAAAATGTGCACATTTGTGCCCCCAAATACTCTGAAGAAACTTCAGTCTTTGCTGGGTTTCCTGAATTTCGGGCGTACTTACATTCCCGAATATGCCCAGCGTATCAAGCCTTTGTATGCTTTGATACAACCTACTTATTCAAGGTCTTGCTGGCTGCCTGAGCATACCTCAATTTTGCAGTCTTTGCAGACAGACCTTTTGGAGTCTAAATATCTTTTGACTCGTGATAACCACACAAACCTGGTGATTAGAATAATTCCGGGGCGGTGGGATTCACATACTTAACCTTTAATGAAGGTGATACAGTACCCATCGCATACAAGTCGCATCTGTACACTTCCGCTGAATTGCGCTTTACATCTGTTGAAAAAGTTCTAACTGCAGTGCAAATGGCGATTCTAAAAGAACGCGCACTGGCACAGGGAAAGCGAATTCTGGTGGTAACACCCTGTCCTGCCCTAGAGGCAGTAACAAAGGCAAGTGTACCGAACTCAAAAGCAATGCATCCCCGTTGGATACAATGGGCTACATCCTTGACGTCTTCGGACGTCACTTTTGTTTTTGATTCTTCTCTTCAGACTCAGGAGTTTTTGCAGTATGAATTCGTTCATCCTCCTCCTTTGTTTTTACTACCGCTTGAGGATTACAAATGTGTGATCTACACCGATGGTTCGGCGCAACCGGCCACTGGGTCCAAGCACGCTTATTCAGCTGCATGTGCTATTGTTGCGGGTTCCTTTGTAAGTGGAAAGTTCAAATCCTCTGCAGTGCATACTCGCACACTTGGAGATAGTACCGCACAATTGGCCGAGCTGCATGCATTGCTACTTGCGCTTGAGTTCGCTTCTCAGGATGAGACCACTCTTATTGTATGTGATTCCTTCTACTGTGTACAATCTTACAATGACAATCTGTTTTTCTGGTCGAAAAATGACTACAAGGACGCAAAAGGGAGCACAATTAAGCATAAAATGCTTTGGGTTCGAGTGGCAGAATTGCAACAACGTCTGCCCCTCACACAGGTGGTTCACACCTTAGGCCATCAGCGGGTGGGCGCACACGCTATTGGTAACGATCTGGCAGATTAAGCTGCCCGTTCGGCAGTAGTCACGTGTTCAGTAGCAGCGGTTACCAGGTCCATGTCTAAAATTGACTCTGTTATTCTAGCAGCTATTGCTGCAACAAAGGAAGGTGTTAATTACCCTACAGGTTTTCCTTCCAAGTATTCTTCCAAGTTAAGTCCCGAACAGGTTCCTTATGTAACAATACCTGACGTTGGAGATCGGCTGATCCCCAACGCGGACCGCAGGAGTGCCTTGATATCAGCTGCACACGAAGGCATGGCTTCTGCTCATGCAGGTGTGTCAGCTACAGTTTCCATCTTGCAGCAGCGTTATTGGTGGCGTGGATTGTATAAAGACACCCGTGCTTTTGTGCTTTCCTGCGACGTTTGTCAACAGATTAAGCCTTCCACGGTAACACGCCCTCCACAGACCCCGCTCTGCATTGCTAACAGACCCTTTGGGTGTGTTTACTTGGATCACTGCGGTCCATTCTCATCAGACACTGCCTATAAATACATCTTAGTAGCAGTGGACTCGTGCACACGGTTCCTCTGGGTCTGGCCACAACGTAGTGCTGACGCTCGAAATGTAATCAGGGATTTGCGTGTCTTTGTGGGAATTTTCGCATGCGGCACCTTCCATTCGGACCAAGGTCCGGCGTTTGCCTCTAGGGCTTACAAGGATGCAATGGCTTCGCTTGGGGTGCGGGTGAAATTTTCGTCTCCGTATAGGCCTGAGGGCAACTCTATCGTTGAACGAATGAACCGTGACTTAAAGCAATCCTTAACAGCTAGAGTTATAGGTACTGGCAGGAACTGGCTGGCCCACTTGTATACCGTTCACCGTGCACTTAATAATCTCCCTAGAAGACCTCTGGGTGGGCGGACCCCATACGAAATGCTCTTTGGCATAAGAATGTTTGTGCCTGACCTTGAGGGTCCAGACATCGCGGCGCAATCCGCCAAGTTTGATGTAGATAATCATTCTGCTATGTTACAGGACTTACAAGAAGCCCGAGACAAACTTGCAACTACACATTTGCCTTCAACCACAGATCCTGCGTCTCAGATTCCGGTAGCCGGCTGGCTTCCAAAGGTTGGAGAACTGGTTCGAGAGAAGGTTGAAAACAAAAAGAATTCGGCCCCTCTTTTCGTGCACCGGTTCCAGTTCTGGGCTTGAAGGGAACACGTACAGTCATTTTACCACCGCTTCCTGGTCGCAAGGAGAACAGATACATCTCAGTGGAAAATGTCAAGCTACAGCGCCTGGCCGATCCTGAATAGTGTCACACCAGTGGTCTCTTGTCCTGCCATTTATCGGACATATGTTCGTGGCCCATCTACACGAACGGTCGCTGATGCTGTAATTGAGATGGTTGATTTGCCTGAAACTACAATTGATCCCCAACTCTCCACCAATATCGACGAGGACGAGTATACTTATCCTGCATCTGAATCGGTGGCACATCAACCAATAACGCCACTGAGTCCGACTCGTTATTCCTTTGATTCGGATTCCACATCTTCAAAAGTCCCATCCAAGTTCAGTATTTTTGTATCCTGGTTTAGAGACAATTTTTTGATTCCACCCTGGACATACATCTGGTTGGTACTTTTCTTGATTTTTTTGTTCATGTCCATTGGCTTTGTCACAGTGTTTTTTCTACTAATCAATGGTCACTATTTACCTGAACGCTCTGCTGTAGACTATGTTTCTGGAACTTTGGCTCCTCATTCCTCGTCTCACATCATGAAGCGTGACCACACATTTGTGAACATTTCAGCTTTTCCAGTTGCTGATGGCATCGTATGGGATGCAGTGAACTATCAAATCCATGGTCCGACGGAAATTATTAATGTACCTAATGTCCTTCGTGTTTCAATGGGTGATGTAGTAAAAAATACCATTCATTCTGATGATTGGGATGTGCATGCCGTTGAAGCATTGTTTGCCGATTTAAAATATTATGCATCTTTTAATGCTGAAGATTTATATATGAATTCTGCGAATTATGCCGATTTGTATTGTTACCAACATTGGGGTAATCATTTTCTCCATAAGCCAAGTGCCCTGCGTAGTTCTGTTAACTACACCCAATGGGAACATTGTCCAAACCCCTTGCCAGGTAGCTCACAAACTCTTCGAAATAAGTTTACCTATTTTACTGATTTTAATCGGTCAAACCCCGCATCCTATTATTTTAGACTCAATACCACGTCAACTCAGAAAATTATGTTAACACACACCAAATTGCTTTATTCGGGTTCCTTTTTAAGTGCCCTAGCAGTGGGTGGTTATGAGTACTGGGAGGATACAGTAGATTTGAAATCTATTTGGGGCTCCAAGCCATGGCAGGTACAAGGAACCGAGGCATTGCACCGTGCTTGCCTTATCCCTACCCAAATTATGTTCCTAAATGATTCTATTTATCAGACTACGTGTTGGGGCTTAGCTACCACTAAACAATTAAACACGCCCTCAATTCCATCCCTGTCGAGTTTTCCCAATGATAGCTCACGTCTTAACCTGTCCCTGGCGACCCTACAGGCTCTGTTACAGAATAATTCGTTTAATGTTTCCGAAATCGATCTGTCACCCTGGTTGGTATGGCCTATATCATCTAATGCATGCCAAATGCGTTTTCACGACTCAGGTACTGGCTACACACAGGATAGGCCTGATCCGAGATTTACTGCTTCTCGTACTATCACTACATATTCTGTTGGTAAATTATGCAAACAATGGCTACAACATTCGTCCCTTGATTCTGTTAAACAACATTTGTCCCTCCTTTCAGGCACTATTGATCTGTCCGACTTTGTTTTGGGACCTCGTGGTCCCCGACCTAAGAGGTTCATTTATGAAACGTATAATGAACTCTGGAAGCTATCACAAATGGAAGCTGCTTCCCGTCTTCGGGAAATAGATCAAGCAAATTTGGAAAAGGTGCTTGCTGTTGTTGACAATAGTATTAATACCCTGTCTTCTCGCATTTATTCTTTAGAGAATATTGTGTCCTCTGTTGTTGATATTGTACAAGATGATGTTTATGTGTTATATCATGGTCAGAATCAATTGCGCTCAGTTATGCAGTTTGCATGGACTTTACAAACGCTCAAGTTAGGTAAAGTTCCTTGGCATTTTTGAACACCTCTGCCTTGTTTCTACCTTTTAATTTAACTGACAAACAGCAATTCATGTCCATGAAAGATGCAACTTACACTCTATTACATATCGAAAAGATGGATCCTTTGCCGTTCTCTGTTGCAGAACTCGATTCTGCTGTGTGGCTAGTTCATGGGGTTATCGCTTTACCTTTTTCCTTGTTTGAATTTGACTCGTGCATGAAACATTATCCTGTGGGCCGTTACCGGCCCTTGGGCAGTGCTTTCCTGCATGAACTCTGGTCCTTGCCTTTCATGTATAAATGCCTTCGGGACGGCAAGGAAGTCTTTCTCACGGGGGAGTACTGCGACTCGACTATGGGTCATTCGCTTATTTGTAAACACATTAAATTGCATGGCTCATGTAGCGTTTCCGCTCCTAATCTTGCTTGTGTGCTGAAAGGTATTCCTGCTCCTGTTATTTCTCCTACTTTCACTCTCCTTTCCAATGGTAGTTATTTACTTTTAAATAACGAAAACTGTTGTGGCCTGCAGGCTGGCATTCCTTACATTGTAACAGTTTCGCACAGGGTTGTCTGCTGCAAAATGTGCTTTTTCCTCCCCTCATGGCAAGGTTGATATCTCTATTTGGCCTTCCATCCCTACCATGGAGGCAGATTTCAATAGACTGAGCAGAATAAAGGCACTATTATTAAACGAGGAAGTTATGCTCACGTCCTCCCGGGAGACATTCATTCTCCAGGTGGCGAGTACCCACAGTGAAATACAGGCCCTTTTGAACACTAATCTCCCCCAACATTTTGGGGAGTTAATTCATCGTATTTTTAACGCATCTAACACAGAGGGTCTGGTACACTTTTTTAAGGTCGTGGGGTCTGGTTTGGTGTCCTCCTTCCAAACTATTTTTGGTGTCATCCCGGCGTTTATTCATTCTATTTTTTCCAGCGTCTTTGGCGGTTTCCCGTTGATCATCGCCTTAGCGGCTGGTGTCCTGTTATTACTCTGTTTTATGCGCAATGGCTGCTCCCCGATGGGACCTGCTCGTTCCAGAACGCCTCCAGCTGCTTCGTGAGCACCTTTTGGCTGGTTTTGGTGTCTTGCCATTGGCGACACTGAGTGTGTCATATACTCTTTCCTTTCGCTTTGCGTATTTCACTTGCGTGCAACCTGTAATGACTTGCATCCGCTGTCCTTTCACCTGGACCTTGGATTATTGCCTCTCCAATTCGTCATTGTCTGTTCCGGATTTTGTTCAGTTGATGGGTCCCTTAGAGGCCCATGAGCAGGACTGTTCCGTTGCCGGCTGTATGGCGCGTGCGGCTGCACTGGGGATTTTGGCGCAATGGGATATCTGGGCGGCTGCCCAGGATCTCCTACAACAAAGCTGTTTCGTTTATCACGCAAGTTGTCCCGCATTGCTTTTGGATGCTCCCTCTGCTGAGGAGCATTCCTGCTCTTTTGATCTCATGGATTGGATGGCATCTATGTTTTTTGACGATTCCAATGATGCCCTTTTGGAGGGTATGGCTTTTTCTGCACTTACACTTTCATGGATTGACTTGTTTTTCGCCGTTTGGGCGCTCCCTGTGCTCTACTGGATATATTTTTTGCCCTCTGTCTTGGACGCCGGACTGACCAGGGGAGGGTGTCTTGTGGTTTGTTGCCTGTCTTGTTGTGTTGGCCTAGGACTAGCTGCCATGCTGCTTTTCTTTGCGCACGTTACACTGAGCCAGGGCTCCCTCGTCCTTTGCTCTTGCCAAGTTCTTTTGCGCTGTCTGCACTTTCTGTCTTTCACCTTTTCTCTTGTTCGATTTGGGCTCAGACTGCACAACATGTACAAGGTCGCATAACAATGTATTTCGGTTCTTCCTGATATGGCCAGTCTCGCGCACCCAGACATAACATTAGGCGCAAATGACATGAAACTTTGTGTGCCTTTAATACTGGGGTTTTTACTGGCGCTGGACACACTTGGAGAAATCCTTTTCAGTGAGAAGAGCTATGATGTCCTGCTGATGTAATTCTGCATCTAGAGACTGAGGTATGGGGGTTCGCTAGTCAAAGCCCAGAGGTCTTCTATTTTTATAATAAACAATCTTACTGCACGGGGAGGGTGGTAATGTTATTTAGACATTTATCCACTGAGTTATGAAATGCTTTCCCCGTTTGTATTCTATGGAATTGTAACCATGCTGCTTATATTATTCATATGCATTATGCTATTAGTACTGACACGTGTACTGTACATTAGAGCACGTAAGTTGGAATAAACATTTTAACCTATCCAGTGTCTCTTCCTACGCACCTTGTGGACAAGTACGAGTGAGTGACGAAAGAGTGTTCTTGCTTCTGCGAGTCCTGAGATAAAGATACCGTGTTCTGGGTTGTCCAATCATTGGTACTTGGGTGCTAATGGGATGCTAAGCTAGTTGGGTTGGGGTTTTTGGGTGCTACGGTATATGGTAGGCAAACCACTGTATTCCGGGGTCCCATTATCCTGTGCATAGCTCTGTGTATGTGCAGAAACCTTATGACATCCTCTGTACTTCGCAGGAGGGGCAGATGTGGGAGGGGTCCACCCAGTGCAGGTACTGCCACTTCAAAGGCAGGAGCCACAGCAACCTTCTTAGTGCTGTGGATAGTTTCTATGTAAAATGTGTATTGTGAACCAGTGCAGTGCCACTTTTGGCTGCTGTGTGGCACTGCACCGCTCTTCCCAGGCTCCAGCAGCTTCCCTGAGGCTGCGGGCCTTGCAAGCCACGCTGGTGCTGTGCAGTGGAGTGCTGGGGGCAGAGTCTTCAGGCAGAATGGAGCTTCCTCCTCTGGCATCAGCACTGCTGCTCCGTCCAGGGCGTGGTCGTGGGGCACTCACAGGCCCCTCAAATATCACTGGCCTCCCAAGTGGAGCCACTCCAGGTCCAGTGAGTGGTCGCTATGTGGTGCTGTTGCTACCTCAGGAGGCTGCAGCATTGTGCTTCCTGCTGCGGACCGCATTCTGCTCCTCTAACCAGCGGGCACTTGGGCCACCCTCTGATGTAAACAGTCTTCTCGCGAGTGCCGCCGAGACAGGTGCGGACTCACAGGCAGCAGGGTCACTCAGCTGGACGTTTCGTGCTGGGCTGCAGTACTTCACCGCACCGCCCTGCTCCTCTTGTATGACCAGGTGAGAGAGGATGGGGCAGGGAGGCAGCTTCAGTTTAGTTCAGGGGTGGCCCTGTAATGCCGCTACAGCTTGTCCTCTGCGGGCGGGGTCTCTTCTCAGGGCATCAGTCAGCAGTGTGCAGGCACCTCAGACACGGTGCTGGCTGCGGACTTCACCAGCTCACTGCAGCTTTACAGATGCCCTCTCTCTTTGCCCCTGTGAGCAGGGCCTCAGCAGGTATCCAGCACACCTCCAGTAGGGCTGCTGCGCCGCTCCTGTCTCCAGCCTAGCAGTTGGGTGGGTGGTGGTAGTTTCTGCAAGGTGGCGGAGACGGACAGTCTCCGTTTCTTCTCCCATGCTAGGGCAGATTTCTCACCCTCCACTGCACACAGTGGAGTAGCGCCTGGGCGGAACACGGCCGCTGCGCAGAGTCAGCTCTATCCCATCTTCATGGCACTTCCCCTTGGAGCAGCGCGGCAGGTGGGGTTAGACCCCCTTGTTTCCATTGTAGAGTTGTGGGCCCTAGGCCCACATACTACTAAGAGGAGTGACACAGACACAGTCATGTTGCTTAGTTAACTGGCCATGAGCACGTGAACTCGGACCCTTTCATTTGCAGACTCACGTCACTTGTGACGCCTGTGGTGGATGGGTGTGGGGTGCAAGTGTGTCCAGGCCTCGAGGAAGTGGCTGGCAAACTAAATGCCTGCTGAGACACTAGAACGTGTCCAGCATGACACTACTCTCACTTCAGAAATACCTAACGCCAAGATCCTCATTATTCCTTGTGCAGGAAAACATCATCGGTAACTACCAATAGGACAGGTACAGTAATCTGAGGTGCAGAATTACCTTAGTGTTATAGCCTTTATCCTGAGAAACAGGAATTTCAACATGAACTGGTGTTAACGCATCCAATTCACACAGAAATTACTCCAATATTGGCTGTTTGCTCTGTAGCCATTTGACTATTTTTTTCGTGTCAAAATTCGCATTTAAAAAACGTTGGTGAGGTTTTCCCACAACAGATATAATTCTGATTCGGGTGCTAACTGTAGTTTCCTGCCCAAATCAAAATTAAAATTGAAGTTCGGTGGAGGTCCTTTATATGAAACACTTTGAAAACACACTGTAAATGGTCTTGGTTTGTAGCAAACATTCTTTAAGTTCATTTTAAGCACATTTTCTAAATATACCTGCACTGCGGATTTATTTAACTTTGTTGATTTCAGAGTTGCCCTAATCATTTAGGTGAAAATATGCATCAGAAAAAAACATATGCCTCAAGAATTTTACACTTTCCAGGTTTGTTCCTGCGAAAGGCTGGGCATTCTTGTTCTTTGCAGATTTTAAAATCCTTGGCTTCCTTGAAGTAATAGTTTACAAGTGACCCAAAGACAACTTAGAGCAGCAGTCACAGGAAGAAGCAACTGTATATAACAAAGCATAAATGCTACATGTCTTCAACTGGCCCAGGCTGCACGGCATAAGCGCTTCCATTAACATATGTATAGCAATCGAGCAACACCTTCCATCCCCAAGGCCTCCAAGCATTAGCAGACATACAGAAGCAATGACTTAGGCTTCTCTAACTCAGAGTAAAGCGCGCTTCACTGGCATTTCTGGCTGATGTATCTGGTAGGAAACAGGGAGCTGCAACAGGAGCACTGGTATAATGCCACAATATTGGAAACATGAAATTATTTATGTTATAACTTAACCACAGAATATGGGCTTTGTAGTTTTACAAATGTTTTAATGGATAAAATTTCAGAAGGATATTAAAATGACATTCAAGAATATATGTTGCAGGCCACATTTGGAATTGCAGAAAAGGTCACTGAAGGTTATTAGATGCCATCTAAATGTAGGATGAAAACTGTTGGAAAAATAAGAATATTTCTCATTTTTATAAGCACGCAGAAGCGATTTGCATAAAGTTGCCAGAAACATTCAGAGGAAAAAGGAGGTTAACTCTGACATCCTTCAAAACAAAAATCTTAAGCCATCTTCCGTTTCCCGGATTTTTTAAATGATTCAATCAATTCAATTCAACCTATTTTCCCTAACATACAAAAAATATTAAAAACTGTGAGACAATTTCAATTAGAAAAATTACTCTGGTCAGGTAATGAAAATGTTCATTTAAGATGTGAATAAGCGAACAATTTTGCTAATTTCTTAAGAGTATCTTTAGTGCAAACGACGTTTTGTGTGATGTGTAGCTTTGTTCAAGTACCCAGTTAATTTTTCCACGTTCTTAGAAAGCCACAACATGTTGGGTTTTATAAGGAGTTAACTATCTGCCTAATGATTTGTGATTTCATGGTTGCCTTTTACCAGCTGGCAAGAAGGGTGAAACCCAATTTATCATCAACAGCATTGTACTCACAAGATGACTTTAAATATGCCTTTCACTTTGCTGCTGTCAAATATTTGTTGCAATTGTTATTGGGGTTGTGATTAATTTGCATATCTTATTTTCCCCAAATTTTGGGTATGAAAATGTCTAGTTCAAGGTGAAAAGTCTCTAATTGAGGCACTTTCTACTCAAACAGGTCTCCTGTAGGCAGAGAACATGATGCAAAATGGCAAACCTTTACACTTGTTGCGTAACAGAAAAGTGTAAACTACCTGAGATTACACACATATTATGACAATTGTGCAGAGGCCTAAGTATTACTTGACACCTGAATAGTGCACCGCAGCTACTAGTCTCAGTAAAACGTGAGCCGAACCACAGTGCTGATAAAGATACACCTGCATAAGTTATGCAACAGCTAGTCCAAACCATCTCAATGACATAAACCGGGTCACTGGAACACAGGGAAACTAAGACATCCTGATACCAGCTCTTTTTACTGAAGAAAGTGAAACCATTCTACCCAGATAGCAACTTCTGTTCAAACCCTCTTACTCTTTCATTTAGACGGTGTCAATAGCCTGTTTCAGGATCTCTCAAACTCCACTTTACCCCCCTTAAATGCATCTTACTCTCCATTGCACAGCTCATCAAGTTTTGAATAAATATGACCACATCACCCCCTCCCTCCCAATGGAACTTCACTGGCTCCACTTGCCAACTCACATCATCTTCCAAATCAGTTGCATCAACTACAAAGCCATCACAACCTCCACCCCTTCCTATCACACTGCCAAACTCAGCACCTCCTGTGGCTCTAGCACACCCTCAACCGGGATACTATCAGACTGGGGAGGAAGAAGTGTGAAAAAAGATAACAGGACTTCTCGTTTTATGTACCCAGTATTGGCAGACATTCATGTATCCATCAGAACTGTCCCACATCTGCTCCACTTTAGGAAAGAGTGGAAGCAACTCCTCATTAAAGAACACTCCATCACACTAAACTAACAGTCCATCTCTACTCTCAGAACCAACTTCCTTATAGTACACTCACTGACTTTGTCTTTGACCCTGCACAGTGCTCTACTGCTTTATGATGTGACTATGTAAATACAACATACATACATACATACATACATACATACATGCGATTACTGAATTAAGCGAATGAAGGTAGGAGTTAGATTAAGTATGATGAGAACCCACAGGTGAAGCACAATGAGGTGTGTGTCCATCTATTACCATACTGCATACTGCATGATCTTATGTTCGTTCTAAGGTAGCCTGGATTGAGGGTTCCAAGTTTCTGAGTCAAATGTGCACTGTCACCCAAACAGTCTAAGGCAGGAGCCACTACCGTTTGTCATGATATTTTTTAGTTTTCTGCTGGTTGCAACTGTCATGCAATGAAGTATGCGTAGGTGATGCCAACTACACTGATAATATGATGGGTCTGCATGTATAAGAATTTAAATTCTGTGGGATAATTGGCAGACATTATAGCCAGACTGGGTGACTGCCATCCAGGATAAAGTCAGAATTAGCATTACCGGTCAGGTGATTTAAGACATGCTTCTCATCATGTCTATAAGGTAATAGTGGGTGTTTCAAATTATGTACATGCCATGACTAAGCTTGAAAGCCAACTGTACGTTTTCAGAGATGGACACTATTTCCTCTACTGGCCTAGCATCTGGGAGGGGGGAGGGGGAATACCAGCTCCTTGTTTTGATTAGGTTTGAGGGTTTGGCAGTGGTAGGGATCAGTTGATAATTAATATGCTAGAGCCAGGCGAGGATAAGTTTCCAAAGGTTATACAAATTTGGTGTTATATATGAAATAATACATGGTGCATGCAATAACACCTGCTGGGTGGTATGTTTTCCTGGTCATGTAATGACTAATTAAAATGTAAACTTATCTCTCAATTCCACTGTAAACATATAATAACACAGCAACATCAGATTGGCACGCCTTACGTGTGAGATTTTTTTTTTTGCTACCACCTACCTGAATCCCTTTCAGAAGGCCATGGGGCAAGCAGGGGCTATTGGGTCAAGCCGTTGGTGTTGAGGCCTTTTAGTCTTGATGCCCTGGGGCCTGACTTACTATGGACTCTGAACAACCTGTCCAAGTACTCCTTCAGCACTTGACTCTCAGTGGTAACGCAGGTCAAGCAGTCCAATGCATCTTTGGGAGGGGTAGGTGCAAGGTTTACATGGCCACAAGCGCTTCAGTGGCAACACAGAGGCCTGGCAGCCCAGTAATCAGTCTTACCCACTTTCACACTGGCAGTATCGATGGTCCGGGTGCACATCAGTAGCCCGGCAGTGAGGAGAAGTCTGGATGCTGCGGACATGGTGGCAGACCGGTCGTACGGTAAGCTTTCTGAAGTGCGACGGCAGGTTTCGGGTGCTTCTGGGTTTGGGTGGTTGAGTCCATGCTCTGCTTCCACATGTCACACCAGCTATGCTTCTCTGTTGCCCACTGCTCCAGGGCGATGGCCCTCTCTCTTCACCGCTGCTCCATCCTAGGGGCTGCAAACAGTGTCACACAGGGCTATGGCCCTTCTAGATCAGATCGCTGCACAGGGTAATGGCCACTTCTGTCACAACAATGCAAAAGGATGATGGCCCTTAACCATCACTGCGGCCCCACCTGGAATACAAAGATCACAAACAGCAGCACATAGGCTGACAGCCCTTCCAGGTGCACACGGCGATGCACCAGGATGAAGGCCCTTAGTCATCACCGTGGCCCCTACCTGACATACGGGGGTCACAACCACAGCACACAGGCATACAGCCTGATCGATGCAGCCATACTGATGTAAACTGAACTCACACATTGCTTCAGGAATCCACTCAACAGGATCTCCCCAGACCTCGCTCCCTCAGGCACTCTCCTCCTCACAGGGTCCTCTGGCCTCAGCAGGCAGGCTGTATACAATGTGGACCAGGAACAAGGTAGAGTGTGTGTCTCAGAGCCTAGGTGCTACAGTTATTCACAAAGCCTCTATGATGGGGAGATATCTAGCACTGCGGCATTCCTGAATTCTAAGATGATTTTGAAATATTACCTGGAAGGGCAGAAGGCATGCAATATGTACTTAGAATGATAGCTACTTGATGGCATCCCTAAACATCTGAAAGGTATGTATCTTGACTGCTGGAGTTAAACCATACCAAGGACCTTATTCTACTTCCAGATGTAGTGCATCTTTTCGGTGTAGGATGACCAAATGCTAACTTTTAGTAAGCCAAAGGCTCACACAGGATATTAGTTGTTGAATAAAACATGACAAGCAATGATGTCTGGTGCAGGGCTCCACATCCAGACCAGTGAAGTAAAGGTTCTTCCACTATAGGGTGCATGTTATAATTTTATGCTTTAGTGGTGGCTAAACTGTTGTCAGGAACAGAACTCCAAATGTTATTCAGTATTAATCACTCCACGGAAATCAGTATTATTCAGATGCAATTCAATACTGATACATAACAAAGGCGCCATTCAAGGTATGCCCTGCTAGGTTTGTAGACCCTGCTTAAACTGTAATGTTATCTCCTTTTTTTCTCCTTATTGCATGCCCACTGGGTTTTTATGGCTGCGTCTGTGCAGAGGACAAATCAATGAAACTTTCTGTCCCTGTGGGCTTTGAATGCCTGCAACTTGGACCATCTTATCATCAAAAAGACTTTCGGCCCTCTTCTGGATGACTGTCAATCTCCTCAACCTCAGGCTCTCCAATCTCTGGTGAAGATTCTCATATGTCCAAGGGCTCTTGACAATAAGTCCCTTATTATGTCAGATTCTTTAGAGCTGGAATGTCTGCTTATCTGACCATCTGCTTAGCCTCCCTGTTATATCTTCTGCCTTTCTTTACCACAGGAACTATTAAATTTTTAGCTGTACACCCATCTCATCACTGGGAGAACTCTTGGCACACTTACATAGCATTTTGCTGCCAGAAGTATTTTTATAATCAGAAATTTAATTGATTTTATGATTGAAGAAAAGGGATAACAAACAGTACACAGTACAAAGCTTTCCAATGATACAGTAGCAAGTAGGAACAATGAAAAGGCGCTGTTTCAATCACGATTCAGGTTATAGTATGTCCATCACTTTCCCCAGATTTTCCCGACTTGCGGAGATACCTCCTGCTGATGTAGATGGGCTCCTCCACCCTGGCACACCAGTCCATTCAACCAGTGTTGGTGGATGCGAGGACTTTTAATGTCGAGCAATCTCACACTTGGCAATCTAAGTGCCTATGCCGACAAGGGCGCGCTCCACCTGAGGGCTTCCCACACCCTCCAGGATGACCAATAGTGCAACACGGGCAGAGCAATCCACCGGTTTCCTTAGTGTTATGGATTGATGCCAGAAGTCTTGATGTAGAGGTTATGGCATCAAGTATTATGACATTGCCTCAGGGAATTTTTCCTACTGCTAATCACAGATATCCGTTAAATTGCAGGATATTTACAGGATTAATGGTAGCCTTCTCTTGTGCTCCTACTACTCAGCTCCTTCTGCTCCAGCGCCTAGTCAATAACACCATCATTAAACTGCAAGACAAAATTTAGTTTGCATTGTGTGCTATATTAACAGTAAAATCATATGATATCAGTCAATGGCTAAACATGTTTTCTGGTGACAGCCAGATTTGTGTAAGGCCTTGTGTGACACTCTATATATCCAGTAAAAAGCGCGTCCATCTATACAGTATTAGGCAGGGCTGTGGGCTGAATAAATGAACTCAGTGTAAAGGGCCAGTAGAGTGATTGTGCTGTGTTGGGTGTATTTTTAACCAGGATTCACAAAAATGATGCACCATGAAATGGCAAATTATGCAGCAACTTGAAAAATATATGGTATATTTTGAAATTAAAGGCAAACTATGAAGCACATTAAGTGGCATTGTTATTTAGCAAATTTGACATTGTCACAGTACAATTCATATGGAAAACGCAGATTGCTTAAGAAAGACAAATATACATACTCATCAAATTCTGTTCAAAATAATATTCACCAACAAAGTAATGTGTTTTCTTGCATTGAGATACATGAATATCATTTTATTAATGCGTTTTTTTCTACCTCCAGCAATAAAATAGTGTGCCTAAAACATATGTAGCACTCCCCAGGAAAGATACTCAGATGAATGTAAATGCTTCTAATAAAATGTGCATGTTTTACTTTCCACATCCCACTTGCTTTGAAACTCGTTTCCAGTGTTAGGTTTACCCTGTGTTCACAGTATACAGCCTTTAGATGCGCCGGATTCTTATTTATTGCAGATGTGCTTTACTAGGAGGCACTTCAGCAATGAAGCAGTGGATCTTTAAAAAATACATGTGATGCGTTAACTATTATTTTAAAATCTGAGTGCTCCTTTTTGTGTTATCATTCTTCATAGTAATCTGAGTGCTCCTTTTTGTGTTATCATTCTTCATAGTAATCTGAGTGCTCCTTTTTGTGTTATCATTCTTCATAGTAATCTGAGTGCTCCTTTTTGTGTTATCATTCTTCATAGTAATCTGAGTGCTCCTTTTTGTGTTATCATTCTTCATAGTAATCTGAGTGCTCCTTTTTGTGTTATCATTCTTCATAGTAATCTGAGTGCTCCTTTTTGTGTTATCATTCTTCATAGTAATCTGAGTGCTCCTTTTTGTGTTATCATTCTTCATAGTAATCTGAGTGCTCCTTTTTGTGTTATCATTCTTCATAGTAATCTGAGTGCTCCTTTTTGTGTTATAATTCTTCATAGTAATCTGAGTGCTCCTTTTTGTGTTATCATTCTTCATAGTAATCTGAGTGCTCCTTTTTGTGTTATCATTCTTCATAGTAATCTGAGTGCTCCTTTTTGTGTTATAATTCTTCATAGTAATCTGAGTGCCCTCTTGAAATAGCTGACAATTTCATGTGTCTGTAAAGAAATCCGGCATTGAAAATAGATCATGTGATATAAACAAAAATGCACATTAATTTGGAGGAAAAAAAACATGACAAAGAAGGAATCATTCTTCACACCCCACTTGAATGTTAAAGTTTGTCAGTTTTAGCTACACAGCTGCACCTCGTAGACAAAGCTGTTCCCTCCATCCATCAGTTTGGATGAGAGGAAATTCCAGGCAAGACTTCATGCTGGGTGGCCATAGTTAGACAAGCAAATACACCTTTGCACATAACAAAAGGGCCATTACAATGTCAAGAGGCTAGTGTGCCGAATCCCCTGAAGTCAGTATACACTCCAGCCTGTGGGATGGGCCCGGCTGCGAAAAACACACTTTTGAAAAAATGAGCGTCAGGTGCCACTGATCTGACACCCTAGTAGCAGCAAGGATGAGGATGATGTATCCAAACAGAGGTGCTTTGAATCATAGCATTTACATAAACAACAATTAAGCAAGGTGTGCAGTTTTAAAGTGCATAGTAAATTAAAATGTATTTGTGTTCTTCTAGTAGATATCGTAATTCAAAAATAACTTTTTCTATTCGCCTCTGCAGTTGTCTCAAAAGTACCCACTCGGTAAAAGTGACAAGGTCCCTCAGATTCCTTCACACGCTGAGTGCTTAGAGGTATTTTTAGAGGGTTAACTTACATCCATCATTTGCAAACACACAGAAACAGGGGGCAACTAGACCCGAACTTCAGGGGGGCTAACACTCCCAGCCAGTGCCAGTGCCAGCTCAAGCCCTGGTGACCACTACAACAGCCTTTTTTTCTGCACTCTCCTCCCCCATAACCTCCTTCTCCATGAACTCCCTCACTACCACTCTCCAACAGGACACCTCTGTTATGTCGCAGCGGTGACGCAACCGCGGCGACTGAGGGCGTCCCCACATATGTATCCCCGTGGGGGAGTCCCATGGTCTTTTCCCCATCGTGACTGGACGACATGGTTCGGTCCAGTCACGTGATGATTCTTTAATAAAAACGCCTACCGCGACACATACGTCACTGGACGCGTGTGCGCGGTAGCCATTGCAACCATATACCCTGGCTCCGCGTAATTATTCCTGTGAAGGCCCCAGCACCTACCGGTGATTCCACAGGCGAGTGTTGTGCCCAGTCCAGCGGCACGACACCACATTGGCGACGAGGGCGGGCGTGTTCCCGTCGCGTTTCAGAGCGGGGGCGGCCGTGTGTGGTCGGACGAGGCCCCGCGGTGCTCGTGCCCCTGAGGCGATCAGCTGTCTGCCGTCACCCGATGCGTGAGGCCCGGCAGTGCTCCATCCGGTGGGCCGTTTCCTAGCCGCGATCACTGTGCGGTGAGTGGGGCCCCGTGGTGCATCCTGAAAGCACTGAAAGAGGCAGGAAGGCCCGCGCAGCGCGGAGCGCCCGCGCATGCGCTGTGATCTGGCAGTGAGACGTGAGAGACACCGCTGAGCATCTCCACGTGGCGCTGCCCCCGGTGGTGGCTGTGAATACTGCAGGACAGCAACCACGTTAGCTGGCACACAGAAGAGTGCCGTTTTGAAGGCACGGCAAGGTGGCAGCCAGCTGAGTGACACGGTGGGAGCACATGGTGACTAGGCAGCCAACCTGACCTGGTCTATTAGGGATACAAAGACCTTAATCTGCAAACCAGGGCAGCATCAGCAATTTCAGAGGCAGTCATAAGCGTACTGCACACACACTCCAGGGGCAGGACAGTGTAACACGAACAGCACCACTCAGCTGGCCCCAGAGGAACAGTCATAATGTCTACCATTCCCCCATTGAACCGTTTGTAGTGGAAGGATCCCCATCGGCCCAGGCGTCCAGGTGGAAGGAATGGGTGGAACGACTAATAATATTTTTCGAAGCAACAAAGGTACACAAAGACCAGAAGAGGGCCATGCTGCTCCACCTAGGAGGGAAAGACATCCACCGCATCGCAAAGACTCTCGTAGAGGCAACGCCCAAGACCCACATGACCCTCATCAGCGCGCTCACGGGCCATTTCGAACCTATGGCCAATCAGGATTACGAACGCTTCATCTTTCGTCAAGCGAGGCAGTTACAGGAAGAATCGCTCGACACTTTCCACGGCCGGCTCAAACTCCTGGCATCCACATGTGGTTTTAGAGATGAGACGGAGGAAATCAGAGGGCAGATCATCCAGGGGTGTGCCTCGGCGAAGCTGCGAGAAAGAATACTAGAAGAATCGGGTAAGCCATTACCGGACATTCTAACCCTAGGACGCACGAAAGAACTATCCAAGGCCAGGGCAGCACACATGGAGGCAGCCCTGCAGTCTCCTGTCAAGGCGGAACCAGTAAACGTGGTCTCGACGAAACCGATGGACCGTCGCAACAGAAAGCCGCCAAACACTGGCCCACAAGGCGGACAACGACACTGCGGATACTGCGGTGGTCCACCTCACAAGGCAGCCGATTGCCCAGCCAAGGGCAAGAAATGCACAGGGTGCGGCCGATTCAACCATTTCGTAAAGTATGTCGCTCCAAACAATACCGAAAGCCCCGCAAGCGGTCAATACCATACCCGAGGGAGGTGGCGAGTCGAGTGACATGGACGATGACGAAGAGGAAGAGCGGGCGGTCCATAAGGTGCACATGATTGGAACTGCGGCGAGAAGGAGCCGACGTCTGCCCCAGTGTCGCATTCAGGTGGGAGCCCAGGACGTCACAGCCGTCGTGGATACTGGAGCCACCATCAACATAATGGCAGCAGCTCTATACAGGTCCCTACACCCAGCTCCCACGCTACAGCCCACTAAAATTACAGTCTTCGCGTATGGGCAAGAGAGACCGTTAGAAATGAATGGGAAGTTCAAGACCACCGTCACCCATGAAGACAAATCCGTCAGTACCATGGTGTATGTCACTAAGGAGGGGCAAGGCATGCTCCTGGGATGCCGCGCCGCAGAGGACTTGGGCATCGTGTCATTTGCCTTCGGGATCCATCAAGAGTCAATCCAGCAGGTACTCCATGAGTTCGCATCAATCTTCGAGGGCATCGGAAAGTTCAATGGGAAAGAAGTACACCTACACATTGACAAGACTGTGCAACCTGTGGCTCTACGGCACCGCCGGGTGGCTTTTCATCTGCGACCACTGGTAGAGCAGGAGCTACAGAAGCTGGAGCAGGCCGGCATAATTGAGAAAGTGTCGGGTCCCACGCCGTGGGTTTCTCCCATTGTCGTAGCCCGGAAGCCAAAGCAGCCAGGTTCCGTGAGAATCTGCGTCGACATGAGATTGCCGAATGCAGCAATCAAAAGAGAGCGACACATCACACCGACTATTGATGACCTGATTGGAGAGATGGCAGGGGCACGCTGGTTCTCAAAACTGGACCTGAGGTCCGGGTATCACCAACTAGTCCTTGATCAGGCATCGAGAAACATCACGACCTTCTCCACTCATGTAGGTCTTCGCCGGTATACCCGTCTGAGCTTTGGGATATCAAGCGCGGCCGAAGTATTCCAGAATGTCATCAGTGAGCTAATCATGGACATCCCAGGAGTCATCAACGTAAGTGATGACATCATGATACATGCCACGTCCATCCCTGAGCACCATTCTCGGCTAGTACAGGTTCTCCAGAGGGTCAAGGCGGCAGGACTAACCCTACACAGAGAGAAGTGCGAGTTTCTCAAGAATAAGCTGCAATTCTTTGGTTACACCTTCTCGGCTGAAGGGGTGAATCCGGATCCTGACAAGGTCAGAGACATTAAGAACGCACCGGCCCCCGTTAATGTCACCGAAGTCCGCAGTTTTCTAGGCATGGTGAACTACTGCGGGCGCTTCATCAAGGACCTCACCACCCTCACTCAACCCCTAAGGGATCTCACTAAAGCCTCGGTTTCCTGGACCTGGGGATCATCACAAGCCAAAGCATTCCAAGACGTCAAAGATGCCCTGTCCGCGGCCACCACCCTAGCGTTCTTTGACCCCAAAAGCTCACGCTGATTGCAGTGGATGCAGGTCCAAAGGGACTTGGAGCGGTCCTCATGCAGCGCCGCCTGGTAGAAGAAGATTGGGCTCCGGTGGCCTTCGCCAGCCGCTCCCTTACTGACACCGAACAAAGGTATTCTCAAATTGAGAAGGAAGCCATTGCAATCCACTGGGGATGCCGCCACTTCCACCTTTACGTCTACGGAAAACCGTTTGTGGTAGCCACTGACCACAAACCTCTCCTGCATCTCTTCTCCGGAACGTCGTCAAAACCGCCGCCGAGAATAGAGAAGTGGATGCTGCAATTGCAAGATTATAATTGTCGAATTGAGTACCAACCAGGAAGTCGCAATCCTGCTGATTACTTGTCCCGCCACCCTAGGTGTGCTACGGCTCAAGAGGAAGAGGAGGCCGCAGACACGGAGGACTACGTCCGATGCGTCACGGAGAGATCGTGCCCCATTCCTCTCTCGATGAGTGATTTAAAGCACGAAACAGACAATGATGAATGCCTGCAAAAAGTTAAACAGGTGGTGATGCATGGCAACTGGCACAAGGCCAGAGAAGAGTGGAAGAAACTAACTGAAGGTGCTCGAAGGATACTAGAGAGCTTATATCACGTACGGAAAGAGTTGACTGAAGACAATACCGGGTGCATCCTGCGAGGGCACCGGCTGGTGATCCCTTCGTCTTTAACGGACAGAGTCATTCAGCTGGCACATAGCGGACATCAAGGCATGGTTAAGACCAAGTCGCGACTGAGAACCAAGGTGTGGTTCCCCCTGATGGACGAGCTCGTTGAGACTGCTGTCCGGGAGTGTCAGTGGTGTCAAGTGACTGGGGCCAACCCCAAACCTGCTCCTGTGATCACGGAACCCAGGCCCCTCGGCCATGGATGAGCGTAAGCCTGGACTTCGGAAGTCTACCGGACGGACGGCACACTTTCGTGGCTATTGATGACTATTCCAAGTATCCGGAAATTGAAATCGTGAATGGTCTCAGTGCTGCCGAAATAATTCCGAAGTTGGAGAAGATAATAGCGACGCATGGCATTTTCACAGAACTCAAAACGGACAATGGGCCGCCGTTTCAAAGCCAGGAGGTTGCCACATACTTGGCCTCGCTAGGCATAAAACATCGGAGGATCACTCCCCGCTGGCCACAAGCCAACGGGGAGGTAGAGAGGTTTATGCGGACTCTAAATAAGGTAATCCGCATAGCGCATGACCGACACCAGCCCCTGGAACTAGCTCTTTTCACATTCCTGAGAAATTACCGCCAGACTCCCCATACCACTACAGGCCTGGCTCCCGGACACTTGTCAATGGGTCGAGTGGTCACGGACTCCATTCCTCATCATCCTCATTGGTGCCCGGAAAGCCCTGATGATCGCCACATTGATGAGCAAAGGCGCAAAAGGCATGAGCAGGTCAGTCAGCGCCGTGGGACTTGTCCGGTCCATCTGATGCCAGGTGACAAGGTATTGCTCCGGAACCGTTCAAGGAAGAGCAAATTCCATCTTCCGTATGAGAAGCGCCCCTGGACTGTTATTAGTGTACGAGGCACGCAGATAAGAGCTCGGAGGGACGGAGAACTTGTGACACGGAACGTGTCTCACTTCAAGAAGTGTCACCTTGCAGAAAGCCCTGCGACGGACCAGGGAAGGGAACGCCGGATGGTGGCCCCGAGCCAGTCTCCGATTCTCCCGGAACACCCGAGAGGGAATGGGGGAGGCGCCTTCCGCGCCAGCGATAAACACTAACCTCCCAGAGGACAGTGACCATGAGATGGCTGGGCCTGATGGACTTCCCGAGAGCTCAGAAGAACCCGTGCCCCGCACGTGAGTGAGGCTGTGGGTGGCGATTCCCAAGGGAGAGGGAGTTCCCAGTATCTACTCCGCCGCAATCCTGAGCCCTCCAAGAAGCTGAGGGACTACTTTACGTAAGACTGTTCTTTTAGTATTGTTTATTCTGTTTTTGGAAGGAATGTTATGTCGCAGCGGTGACGCAACCGCGGCGACTGAGGGCGTCCCCACATATGTATCCCCGTGGGGAGTCCCATGGTCTTTTCCCCATCGTGACTGGACGACATGGTTCGGTCCAGTCACGTGATGATTCTTTAATAAAACGCCTACCGCGACACATACGTCACTGGACGCGTGTGCGCGGTAGCCATTGCAACCATATACCCTGGCTCCGCGTAATTATTCCTGTGAAGGCCCCAGCACCTACCGGTGATTCCACAGGCGAGTGTTGTGCCCAGTCCAGCGGCACGACACCACAACCTCATCTCTCCATGGCCTCTCTCTGACGTACATTTCCTTTTTTTTTTTATAGTGCTACTCATAGTTCACTCACACTTAGTTCTGTGATCTTAATGGTACACATGCTTTGCAGCAGGCACATTAGCCCTGCATGCTACTTTTTGATGAGCAAAAAGTGCCTAGAGACAAAATTTCGAACTCTCACCAGTAGGAAAATTAATCACCACAGTTATCTTGGACTTTTTATTTTTGCCTAAAAACTGCCGGATGCACAAGGAAGTTCATGTGCTTTTGAGACAAATTGTTTTTTTTAAACACAGCTCCCCCCACCAAAGTCAACGTCGGGTACACTGCACCAATCGCACCGCCGTAAAACCAGTCCTGCTCCCTGTAATGTGGCAGGACAAGTATTTCCAGAAATGGGGTCAGAGCTAACCTCATAGCCATTATATGGGGAAAGAGAGCTATGTTACTGGTGGGGTGTGATACTTACCCCAATTTCCAACAAGCAAAACAATTTTATAGATTTTTTGTAGATTTAAAGAAGAGTAGACTTCTCCTCTGAGAATTTTTTGAAACTTTTGCGATAAGGTTTCTAAAACGCCACAGTCCCTTATAGGGAATTCATGAAATAGTCGAGTACTTTCATGGTGCACCAGGGACGCCTGGCCTTTCCTAGGAGTAGATCTTGTTTTTTCAAAAGTCTATAGTCAGAAATTACTTCCACTAAACCAAGGTCATCATTTTTTCATTGATGAGCCCCTTATGCCAAAGAGTACATTCAATAAGACAGTGCTAGAAATTTTACATGGATACTTCAGCCACAGTCATGAGTACCTCTAAAACTTCCCTACAGTATACAAGTGTCGGCATTTTGCGATTGGCACCCACTATTACATGAGTACAGGAAATCTCATGACAAGAGGTACCTCAAATATCAGTTCCAACATTTTGCTATGGATCCACACCATATACTAAGAATTACATGCATCATATCAGGGCCTTCGGCCAGGTGTGGTGACATGTGTTCTGTGTCCCTGCCGCTGGGTGTGACTGAGTTAGCGGCTTTCTCAGTTAGACAGTTTGAGTCCCCACAGCCAATGATAGTGTCTTCGACGAAGCATGTCAGGGCCTGCAGTTTTTCATAAGCATCACATCCCATCCATATGCTATTAGTGCCCCTGTCCATAAGGCAAGAATAACTTCCAGTATGCCATACCAGCAGCAGCATTGCACACATAACACACATACACTCACACACATTTTCTCACATACACATTCTTGCTATATCGCTTGCACTCTTTTGTACATTTGTACTCTGTCACACTCACTCACA
This sequence comes from Calotriton arnoldi, assembly GCA_963921515.1. Classification (NCBI taxonomy): domain Eukaryota; kingdom Metazoa; phylum Chordata; class Amphibia; order Caudata; family Salamandridae; genus Calotriton; species Calotriton arnoldi. The sequence goes on along the minus strand of CAWUFW010014285.1, from coordinate 239,787 downwards.
GACACACTGCCACTCACACTTCAAATAGTCAATCTGCTTTTATTGTGTTAAAAAAGCTTGCTGTGCTGCATCTGCTACACCTGCCTTGCTTTTTTAGTGTAGCTTAATAAAAACATATTCTCTATACGTTATTAAAAAATATATATATATTGCCTTGTCAATGTTTGTTACAAGTATGATATGAATGAAAAATGCACTTCCTTAAAATTGCTGTGTGGGGCTTATAATTGGTTTCATGTGTGGAGTGGATCAAGCAGTTACAGTATTGGAAATGTACTAATCCACGTTCCAACATGTAATATCACAGCATCCACATGCTCTTATGAAATGCTTGACTTCTTCAGCAACTATGGATTTTATCCAGTATCACTTTTGGAGTTTTTGAGACCCAACTTGCAATGTAAAAATAAACCTACATGTCCTGGAATGAAGCATTGAGGGGAATGGAAAGCCAGGAATGGCTGAAGGTGTCACATGATCCTCAATCCAGCACCATAGCCCAAAGCCTCCGCACTAGTCTCCCTCCTTGTGCCATCCCACATTCTCAGTCCCCTCTACCTTCTTGCACCAGCCCTGTTGTTGCAGATGGAATTAAGAAGGCATCTAGTACCACAGAAAGAGCAGGTATTCTGTGGGTGCCTTTGTAGAAATATGTATATATTCATAAGAGTTGTGCTCATGTAAGTGCTGGGTGATGGTAAATAGTGTGAGTGAGTGCAGTGTGAGTGGTGCGAGTGTAGGGTGAAAAATGTGCTGATGTGAGTATCAGGTGAGCTGCATGAATACAATATGAGTGAAGGGCCCATGTGAGTGTCGGGTGAGAGGAGTTAGTGCAGAGTGAGAGGAGTGAGTGTAGGGTTGTGTGAGTGGTGTAAATGCAGGGTGAGTAGTGTGCCTGTGTGTGGTGGAGGGTGAGAGTGACTGGTGAGTTCATGGTGAGAGGAGTTAGTACAGAGTGAGTGGTGTGACCCTATGAGTTCAGGCAGACTACTGTCCCTGTGTGCAGGTAGGATAAACAGAGTGCCTGCATAAACGCAGGCTGAGAGGTTTGTCCATGTAAGTGCAGGGTGAGAGGTGGAAGTGCAGGGTGAGTGGTGTGCTTGTTTGCGTGGTGTGAGTGCAGGGTGAGTGCTGTGCCCATGTGAGTGAAGGGTGAGCTGAATGAGTGACAGGAGTGCCTATGTGAGTGTGCAGTGAGCAATGTGACAGTGTGAGTGTAGGGTGAGAGGAGTGACTGCAGGGTGAGTGATGTGACATGAGTTTGGGTGTGGGTGAAAGTGCAAAGTGGGAGGAATGAATGCATGGTGAGTGATGTGCTTGTTTGAGTGAGATTGCAGAGTGAGCAGTGAGAGTGGCAGGTGAGTGAAGTGACACATGATTGCACGGTGGATAGTGTGCTTCTGTAAGTGCAGGGTGAAAAGCATGAATTCATGGTGAGGGGCATGAGTGCAGTGTGGTCGCTGTAAGTGAAAGATGAGTGGCGTGCTCATGTGAGCACAGGGTAAGAGGGGGATGAACGGTGTGAGTGCACGTGGAAGCAGTGTGAGTGCAGTGTGATCGATGTGAGTGTAGGGTGAGTGGTGAAAGTGATAAGTGACTGGAGTGTTGTGAGTGCAGGGTAGGAGGAGAGTGAATGGCATGAGTGCATGGTGAACAGTTTGAGTGCAGTGTGATCGCTGTGAGTGCAGGGTGAGTGTGAAAGTGAAGGGTGAGTGGTGAGAATGAGGAGTGAGTTGTCTGAATGTAGGATGTATTCCCAGACACCTGGAGTTACTCAGCATTGTATTGACAATTCACAACTATTGCTATCATGAATGGAGAGTGGAGGAAATAAATAATGTGCTGATCCTGCAACAAACTTTCAGTGTCCTGATTAGGATTGCCAGCTGATCACATTTCTACCGGCACTACCGGTATTTTGATGTCCCAGCCAGTACAAAAATAAACAAAATCACCTAAAGCTGATATTTTTATCACTTATCTGTGCCTACTTTAAACAGCAAATATAAAATGAAAGCACTTTTAAATGTGTTCTAGGGCTGCAATAATGACCCATCACTAATAATTGTAGTTCAAGATTAATTAAACAAAAGGAAACAAAGACAGGAAAGTCATGATACAAATAAATACATAGCAAACACAAGGAGATGATGGACGGAGCGCTGAAACTTTTCAGACACTCACCCACAGTCACAGATCTGGGTTGAATCCATCATCTTTAGCTTCTTTAGCTCACTTCGCCACCTCAGTTCAGACCCAGCTATATGCAAATCAGTCTTGACCCTGTGCCTCATGGGAACAGTCCAGCCCGAACTGCCAAGCCAGGTCTTCCCTGAACAGGAAAAAAGCATCCTGGCACCCCTCTTCAGCCAGGCTAGCTGGAATCCAGTGGCAAAGTGAGTAAGGGACCCACGTCTGGGCATACCCTGCCAACTTATAAATAAATACATACCATTTTATTTACAGCCCTATTTAGTGTCAAAGTGAGGCCTTTGCAGACATTTTATACAACAATAAATACAAATACTCATGAGATGCCTTTTCACTAAATGCATTCTCCCACTGTGGCAGTAAAATAAAATACAAATGTAAGGAATAAGCAGAGTGTGGACCCTGGTGGTACTGGAACCATTGAAACCAAACAAAGCCTTGTTACCCAGTTCACAAAAGCATGTAAATGGTCTTTTAAAGACCTATGAAAAAACTTGGAGCTTCAGTGGGGGAGAGAAGGTCGGTGGGGCCGATTCACAGAACTAATCTGAGATAAAATCCTAAACTTACTACTTTTGGTATTCACAGAAGGCATTTAGTAGTAGTAAAGTTAGGACTCCTAACTTTCCACTACTAAACTGAGATAAAATCCTAAACTTACTACTTTTGGTAAGGCATTTAGTAGTAGTGAAGTTAGAACTCCTAACTTTACTACTACTAAGTGCCTTTTGTGAATACCGACAGTCGTAAAGTTAGGATTTTGTCTCAGTTTAGTAGTAGTAAAGTTAGGAGTCCTAGCTTTATTACTACTAAATGCCTTCTGTGAATACCAAAAGTAGTAAGTTTAGGATTTTATCTCAGATTAGTTCTGTGAATCGGCCCCACAGAGAGGTGTCAACATGGAGCGTTGGGTAAGGCAGAGAAGGGCCCAAGAGAGTTCAATGCAAAGTAATGGGTCAGGGGAGGGACACAATGAAAGAGGACAATATGAAGCACTGGGTGAGAGGGAGAGAAGCACAACAGGAAGACAGTTGGAAGACATATGCATTCTCATTTACCAAAAAGAAAAAATATTGGAGGCACACATCACATTATCTGTCATAGAGGGCAAGGGCATTTCGAGACTCCACCATACACTGGTGGCTAATACTTAGGCCTGAGCAGAATTTCAATTAGTAATCAGAAAAATGTTGGTAATTCTGCATTATGTTTTGATGTGGAAATATAGATAATTACATGATTTCTCCTGCTTGCATAATTAAGAGTACTTTGGGTAGAAAAATCCTACAGTGAGAGCACATTTAGCAAGCGGCCACTTGCTGTTTGTATTCTGCTGCATTTAGCTCTGTTTTATTAGCGTAAAATGCATTCTTACATCTATTTTTGGATGTAAGAGTGCTTTTTGTGCTAAGAAAATACTAGAAGTAAATTGAGGGGAAATCCGACCCCAAAAACACATTTAGGGTGCATGAGCGGCTGCTCGCGCTCGCTATTCATGTTTGTTTCGTAGCACAAAATGCTTCCTCATGTCCATTTTGACCTAGAGCTACACAGAGCTAAACACAGAATGACTCTTTCATAATTCCACTTAATCTCTCAGAATTCTTGGGTAATTCGATATGGTTGCACTACACGGAATTATGCAAGTTATACCACCCCTACTAATACACCTGACCCCTTGATGGCATTGCAGGATAGGTGATACAGAATGTTGGCCCCTTGGATGATACTGACTGGGTGGAAGCAAAGATGGACTGACGATCTCAATGAGACTGAGGCTCATACAGCTGAATTTCTTTCACAGAATATGTGATCACCCAAATAGATTAAGTAAAATGAAAAGGGACTGGTCCCATCCTGCTTCAGAAAACTTTGGGGGATCCAAGCTAGCCACACCTCCCTGGACTCCCCTGGGTGTTTAGTTTTCAGAAATGTCTGGGATTGGTAGGTTTCCCTAGATGGCCGCCAAACCAGGTACCTAGAACGCAGGTGCCGCCTTGCAAAACCAGATCGTTTTTTGATAGATAGGGAGCACCTGCTTTTTGGTCCCGGGCTCGGCGGTCATCAAGGGAAACCTGCCAAACCCAGACATTTCTGAAAACTAGACACCCGGAGGAGTTCAGGGAGGTGTGGCTTGCATGGATCCCCCAACGTTTTCTTACCCAGAATCCCTTGTAAACCTCAAATTTAGCTGAGAAAATCAAATTTTTCTCACATTTCTGTGTGGGAAAGTTGTTGGATCACCAGGCTGACACAAATTTCCTACCACCTAGTGTTCCTCCAGGTCTCCTGATCAAAATGGTACCTAACTTGTGAGGGGGGGCCAAGTATCCGCAGCAGGGAAACATATTGTGTCGACATCAAAATTAACTACCACAAAACGACCTGGTTTTGCAAAGGGGGTAACTGCGTTTTTGGTCTTAGGCTCGGTGGCCATCTATGGAAAGCCACACAAGTCACCCAATCCTGGATTCTCCTGGGTGTCTAGTTTTAAAAAATGTATAGGTTTGCTAGGTTTCCTTAGGTCCCGGCTGACCTAGGGCCCAAAATCCACAGCTAGGCACATTGCAAAATAAGGGTCAGTTTTCACTGGAAAAATGTAGTGTCCACGTTGCGTTTTGGGCCATTTCCTGTCGCAGGCACTAGGCCTACCCACACAAGTGAGGTACCTTTTTTATTGGGAGACTTAGGGGAACATAGAATAGTAGAACAAGTGCTATTGCTAACTGACATTCTTTGCATTTCTGCCTTCCAAATGTAAGACAATGTATAAAAAAGAAGTAATTTTGAAAAAATGTCCTCTAATTCACATGCTTGTATGGGTACCCACAATTTTGGAGATGTGCAAATAACCACTTCTTCTAAACTCTATATTTTGTTCCTATTGTGGAAATACATAGGTTTCCTTGATACCTATTTTTCACTCTTTATATTTTACTAAATGAATTGCTATATACCCTGTACACAATGAAAAACCATTGCAAGGCGCAGCTCAGTTATTGGTTCTGGGTTCCTCGGTTCTTGGTGAACCTACAAGTCCTATATATCGCCACAACCATAAGGGTCCCACGGACATAACGTTATATTGCTTTTAAAAATCTGCCATACTTAGAAGAAGTTACAGGTGAAAACATTGGCACAAATGGGTGTTTCTTTCAACTCAATTTCAATATTTTTCTTTTCAGCTATTAGTTTCTATAAAAAAAAACGTATAGGATCTTCACCAATGACCCCTTGCTGAATTCAGAATTATGTCTACTTTTCAGAAATGTATAGCTTTCCAGGATCCATTATTGCTTTTCAACCCATTTCTACCACTAACTAGAAAGAGGTTGAAAGCACAAAATATTAGTAAACATAGGCTATGTCCCAGTTAAATGCCAAAACTGTGTAGAAAATGTTGGTTTTCTGCAAAAGTCTGCCTGTCCCTGAAAGCTGAGAAGATGGTGATTTCATAACCACAAAGCCTTTGTTGATACTATTTGCAGGGAAATAACCAGATGCTTTCTTCTGCAGCATTTTTTTCCTATTTAAAAAAAACAACAAAAAAAAAGCTGAATTTTGTCTAATTTCTGGGTCCCCTCCAGGGGAATCCACAAACCCTGGATACCTTTAGAATCCTCAGGGTGTTGGGAAAAAAGGAAGCAAATTTTATGAGGATACCTTATGTGGACAAAAAGGTACAGGGGCCTAAGAGCAAACTACCCCTAATAGCTAAAAAAGGCTTAGCACGATGGGGGGAGCCCTAGCAGCGAAGAGGTTAAACACACTTTTGTAATCTGATCTCAAAACAAGCAGCAATAAGGACAGCCATTCCAAAATAGAAGTAGAATATTAAACAGCAATGCCATGAGCTTACTGAATGTGTATTTTTCTACATTTCAAAAATGTCTATTTTGAGCTATTTTCAGATTTCAACAAAAAGAACTTGTCAGCTGAACACAGCACTATTTTACAGAAGGTAAACGTTCAGCGTTCAATTATTGTTCACTATATTCCAGGACGAAAGAAGGGCAACAATAGAGATAAAAAGATAATGTGTCATTTATACGAGCTTGCTAATACAGCTTTCCACATGAATGCACTGAATATAGGAGGTGCTTCTATTACCCACACCACAGCCACATTACCCAGGAGAGACCTGACATGCTGAATCCAACAAGGCATAGTTCTCTTTGGTGAACTGATATTAAAAGTATTTACACATCAAAGCAGCAGTAGGCGTAATTTAAAGACACGGAAAAAGGAAAACAGCAGCAAAGAAAGGAATGAACGACTTAAAGGAAGTAATCTATAAAGGAAATATGCAAGAAAGATGAAGAATAGTAGAAAATAAGAAATGTAGTAAGGGATAAAAGATAGTATATGAAGGATAAAGAAAGAAAGAAAAGAAAGAAGGAATCACTGGTATGGAAAGTTGGATGATTCTTATAGATGGAGGATGGAAAGTAGTGAAGCACAGGAGCGTGCAGCGATCATAGTGCAGAGATCGAAGTTATCATATCTGCCAATTTCCATAGAATCATGGATTTGTGTGCTTTGCTTAACGTTTATCCGTTTAAGGACAGCACCCAGAGGGGCATATTCACAAGGACTTATCTCCGAGTTATCGCCACCTTAACGCATCAAAAGTGGAGATAGATTTAACGCCCCATTCACAAGCGTGTGCAAACTGCAGACATCGCCAGTATTTCCGCGATAACTGCCGCAAAATTTACCTCCACGGGTGACACCACCAACTAACCCTAATGAGATGCAGAGAAGGCGTTCCCGTGCAAAAACACACAAAAACACCACTACACCACATTCACAACGAATTGCCAGATCTGCGATGCAAACCAAAAACAGGGGATAAGCCGCGGTAGCAACAGGGATTTAACACCTGCCTTCTGCTGGTGTTAAGCAGGACGACTACCTGCAGCATGAAAGGGAGCCCAGCCCAGAGCCAAATCTGAAGACCCACAGATGCCATGGAGACAATGATCATGCAGCTCGGAGACCCATGAGTGCCACAACACCCACCGCCACCCCTCCCAGGCCCCCCGGACAAACACATACCGTGCACGACACAAGAGCCACAAAAGCGCATGATGTCGCACAATGACAACAAGCAACACACATGTGTGGTCAGAAGAATGAGAAACAGTCACTCATCATTGAAGTAACAACCAAAAACTTTATTGAAATACAACACAAAACACCAATGCGGAAGACTCCTGTCGGGTCCGTCCGGGACAATCTTGATGTCACAGCCTGGAAAAGAAAGCACAAAATCAGAACGTGTGTCATGCGCACATCAAAGGAGCGAGACACAGAGAAACAGAGAATGAAAGAAAGGCAGAGAGAGAAAGAGAGAGAGAAAGAAAGAAAGGGAGAGAGAAAGAGAGAGAGAAAGAAAGAAAGGAAGAGAGAGAGAGAAGGAAAGAAAGGGAGAGAGAAAGAGAGAGAAGGAAAGAAAGGGAGAGAGAAAGAGAGAGAGAAAGAAATAAAGGGAGAGAGAGAGAGAGAAAGAGAAGGAAAGAAAGGGAGAGAGAGAGAGAGAGAGAGAAGGAAAGAAAGGGAGAGAGGGAGAGAGAGAGAGAGAAGGAAAGGGAGAGAGAGAGAGAGAGAGAGAGAGAAGGAAAGGAAGGGAGAGAGAGAGAGAGAGAGAAGGAAAGAAAAGGAGAGAGGAAGAGAGAGAAAAGGAAAGGAAGGGAGAGAGAATGAGAGAGAGAAGGAAAGGAAGGGAAAGAGAAAGAAAGAAAGGGAGAGAGAGAGAGAGAGAGAGAGAGAAGGAAAGAAAGGGAGAGAGAGAGAGAGAGAGAGAGAGAGGGAGGGACACTGCCGCCCCCGCGCACCCAGGCACCACTGCTCACCTGCTGCCACCGGTGTGTCTCCAACCACGTGCCGGTATACACTGCAAGCCACCAGGTCTGCTATCTGTAAACGAGGCCAGAGTCAATCATGGCAGAGTCCATCTCACTGCACACGGCAACAACGCCTGTCCGTCCTTGCTCACACATGCAGCCGCACCCTACCCCCTCCCGCCGGCCAGCGCTGGCTGTCCGCACTTGCGCACCCAGGCCCCACTGCTCACCTGCCGCCAATGGTGTGTCCACCAGTGGGCACACCACGTGCCCGTGCAAGCTCCAGGCCCAGGTTCCGCCACCATGGCATGCTCCACATTAAGCGGACCCGGAACCGCATCCCAGCAGGTCCCACACATGACGCTGAGTCCTGAGGCATCAATGGCAGAGACCACATCAGTGCACACGTCATCATCGCAGGCTGCACACCCGCTCAGCAATTTCGGTGCCACTAAGCCTGTGCAACCCCAGTCAGCGCCACGTGGTGGTAGGCCCGTGACGGCCGCAAGGCTTCGGGTGCCACTAACCCTGTGCAACCCCAGTCAGCGCCACGTGGTGGTAGGCCCGTGACGGCCGCAAGGCTTCGGGTGCCACTAACCCTGTGCAACCCCAGTCAGCGCCACGTTGTGGTAGGCACGTGACGGCCGCATGGCTTCGGGTGCCACTAACCCTGTGCGCAACAACTCATGGGCCCTTTATGATTGAGAATCGTGGAACGTCCATCATCCAGTCACCACCGGCAGTGGGGAATGTGAGGTTGTCGGCCCCTTATATTGGTGGGGTCACATGGCCTGTGACGCCTGTGCCAGATGGGTGTGGTGTGTGTGCAAACCTGCCCTCAGGGAGGGGTCGTGACATGCTGACAACTAGACCAGTGACCTGCAGACCACTAGCGTGTAAACCTGCGACTTGTAGCTATGTGGCCCCCCCTCGGAGCATAAGCGGAGTGGTCTGGCCTGGCGTACGCCGGACCAGCGCAGGGCTTGTAACAATGACTCGGGGGCGCTGGGTGTGGTTCAGTCCATGTCCGGACAAGGAAGTGACTAATGCGTGTGTCCCTGTTGTAGTGTCTACGGCACCCGGAACGCAATCGGCAATGTAGCACACTGTGACTGGAATCACACCAGATTAGCATCATTGACGTTAGGGGGAATCACTGACCATACATTCATCCACACATTCATACATGAATGATGAAAGACATGACACAGCAGTGCGTTTCTGGATGTTTAATGCACATCCAGTGGAGTTTTGCAGCTGGAGCAGTACAGGGCCATGCCAACCCCACTTCACAATATGGGCCCATGGAGGGCCAGCCAGGGTCCATCGGGGAATGACAAGTACAGCGGAAGAGGAAGGGTACAGTCCACAGTCTGGTCGCCGTGTCATTGGTCACCAAACAGATTATGGCAGTCCATGTCGAGGGCAAAGGTGAGTGCAGCAGAGTCTATCGGGGGTCAGTGGAAGGTCATGGGGCCATGTGCGGCACCAAGCAGCAACAGGCCAGGTGGCGGACATGAATGCTAGTGCCTCCTCCTGATCTCAAGCCATCCACGTCCTCGGATGTGTGCTCTGCCCCACCTGTGGGTTGTGCAGTTCCGGCTGCGGCACTATGTGCCACTGACACATCAGGGGCCGGAGGTGGATTGTCAGCCGCACTGTGTGGCAGTGACACATCAGGTGCCGGAGTGGAAATGCCTGCCGCACCGTGAGGCACTGACACACCAGGGGGCGGAGATGTGGATGGTGTAGGAGCAGCAGCATTCATCTGCGCCACGCCTTGTGGCAGCAATGCCATGATGAGGATCTGCAGGGCATGGTAGATCTCAGCTATATTTCGCTGATGTGCAGCGGTTGCTGCCATCCTTTCCGCCTCCATCCGCACCATGTCCTCCATGAGCCTCCGCATGTGTGCCAGCTCACGGCTGAGATCGCTGGAGCCACTCTGAGCAGACAGGTGTTCTTGTCTCCGAGTCATGACTCCAGCGATGTCAGCCAGGGCTAGTTGGAGACCATGGAGCAGCCTGTGGGTGTCTGTTAGGGACTGGAGGTGGTCCCTGATGGGACTCAGACACCCATGGATGGCGTCAAGTTTGGTAGCCATGAGGTTGAACCCCACCCGCACCTGCTCAGCCATCTCCCTCTGGACCTCCAACACACGGCGTTGGAAGGCCATGTGTTGTTCGGGGGGGTCTTGGGAGACAGCCGGGGTTGTGGGTGCCTCCTGCTGGGTGGTTTGTGGAGTGGGTGGGGTCTCCTCGATGCAGCTGGGCTGCCCTGGTCCTGGAGGTGATTGGCGGATGAGTTCAATGATGTCTTGGAGGGCTTGGGTGTTGATGCTAGTGGTGTCCTCCTCGTCATCAGTGAAGAGTGGCTGGGACTGCTCTGCAGGAGGTGTTGACGGTGCCCCTGCAATGTGAAGGGGAGATGCTGTGTTACAATGTGTCCACATGTATGTAGCCGCATGGTACATGTTCACGTTCAGACAGCATGGCAATGTACATTGTGACAGTCTGTAGGTCAGGGCCATGATCCAGAGTCATTGTGGGTGTGCACTGTGCTCTGCTTGATTGTGCACGTGTGCCATTGTGGCCATCTCCCCCCGTCCCCCCAGTATCTGGTGGTCACTCACCCTGTTGCTGTTGTGTAGTGTCATGTCGAGCAGTGTCCGGTGCCCCGACTCCTGCCACGGTCTCCACACTGATGACTGTCGACACCAGCTCCTCCATGTCAACCAGCTCCAGCTGTAGTGCTGGGCTCCCACCTCCAGTCTGCATTTCTGCCTTCTGGTTGCCTGCGAGTTTCTCCTTGGTTTTGCGCTTGATGTCAATCCATCGCCTCTTGACCTCGTCCATTGACCTCTTGTGCTCTCCGACGGCATTCACCTTGTCCACGATGGACAGCCATATTCCATTTTTGGTGCCCAATGACACATTGGAGGTGACGAACAGTTGTTGATGGTGTTCTATCACCTCCGTGACCAGGATCCTATTCTCCTGCGGACTGAACTTCGCCTTCGTCTTCTTCTTGTCCTTGCCCTTCCCTGTCCCGGAGGTCCCAGGCTGGTCGTCCGGGGTGCTTGTGGGGTTCCGCTCGTCCTCTGCGCCTGCTCCGGCTGCCTCCATTGTGCTTCGGTGTTGGTCATTTTGTGTTTGTGTTTTTTCTACTTTTGTAGTGATTTTCCCGCCTGCCGTGTGTGTATGGCAGGCCTGGCGTTGCTTATCGCTGATTTCCTCATCGCGGGTTGGCACATTGCATGTTTTTTTGCGTTGGGGTTTGGGTTTTTATCACCGTCGCGGTTGTTGTATCGCGGACATTTTCCGCGTTTTCGGGAGACTATCGCATGGTACCGCCGTGTTGTGAATTCCACGTTAACACAGGGTTATTTTCCCGCGATAGACTGCAATGTGTAAAGTTGCGTTAACATTTTTTGGAGGTGTTTAGCGCACGTTCTTGTGAATATCCCCCAGAGAGTTTAACTATGGTAGGTATACATGGACACTACCCTGATGAGACACTATGGGGCATTTCACAAGCGTCACTTTCAGTGACGTTGTGGTGGCGATAGGGGCCTCGCCGTATTCACAAGGCAGCGTTAAGCCACTTAACGTGGCTTAACGCTGCCTTGTGAATAGGCCTCCTTTCACGCTGTGTTTAGCGTGAAAGGGGCTGTTGTATTCCTCTTAGGGTGTCCGTATATAGGTTTTCCTGTATCATGTCCTTATATAGGCACAATTCGCCCTGCCCTTATATAGGCATAAAATCCAAGCCCTTATTTAGGCATTAAACCGTGCACTCCAAATACAGGCATGGTCTCCGACATCCGTCCACCCTAACGTCACAACGAGTTCTTGAAGAACAGACCCTTAGGCTTCGGGAGTTTCCTAGCACAGGACTATTGATTTCTTCAAGGACTCATCTATTATGCATGAACCATTATACCTTAGGGGTTCATTCATGACGTCTTCCGCTGTCCGATTCACGTCAATGCTAACATTCTGAGGTACCTCTCAGGTATAAATATACCTTCCCTAGCCCTTGTAAACTAGAGGAGACCTCGACTTCAGAGGAGCCCGTTTCCCGGCCTGACGCACTGAGAAGACGCTGTCATCCCTGCACGCAGAGAATCCAGCTTCCAGTGATCTGACTTCCCTTGCGGGGTGTTGGAGTTTGAGTCTGGCAAGAGATTCCCACCTCTCTCATTCTTAAGGTATGGAGCTGACTAGAACCTAGAGGGACTCTTGGCATACTAGGCATACTAGACTTAACATACTCTTAGTATACCATAGTAAGGAATACTTCACCTACTTCATACCTCTCCCTACACCTAGGTTAGGTTAGGTACATTGGGGTAGAACTAGCTTAGAAACGCATCGTATGAGTACTCGCATTTTTAGTCTGTGTTATTTATGTAAATGAATATCTGCTAAAGATAATGCTATCGCAGTACTATTTATTTCTACTGCTTACGCTGTACATTATTTATCTCGCATACTGTCTTGTGATCATAACAGCACATTTAACTTACACGAGAAACAAGATTGTTCAATAAATCTTTTATTGAAACGCCCGTCTATTCATTCTGTGTAACTTTGAGGAAAACTAAGTATGCACGATTGAGCTGAGTGAAATAGTTATCTATTGTTTCTACGACTCTGGGACACGTTCTGATTCAAAAGGGAAACAAAGTTGTCATGTTTTGCGGCTGACAGAAACTACTCCCTTGTTGTTATCCAAGGAGTTTCTAGTGGCCTCTGAGCTAGCTGGCACAAGTAATTAAGTTTAATATACTCGATAGGGACATACCGACCTCAGTCCTATGTCAAGCCTATAGGGTATATTATTCCAATGCGCAGAGCCTATTAGGGAAATAGGAGCTACACTACAGGGCGTGCAGTGGGTGTTGTGGTGGGCGTTCCACCGCAACACCCATTGATATTTACGCTACCCCCTATTCACAAGGGCAGCGTAAATAGGAGCTAACGCCAAACTTAAGACCAGGAAAACCCTGGTCTTAAGTAGGCGATACGAGGAGAAATGCTTTATTTCTCCTCGTTTTTGCATTTTCCATGTGTGCTGCCTTGTGCAGCACACATGGAAAATGCAAATGCCATGGTTTGTTTATGTACAGGAAGGTGTCCCTTCCTGTACATGAACAAACCTTTTTTAAAATGCCGTTTTGTAACTTGCATGTGTGCTGCATGAAGCAGCACTCATGTAAGTTACAAACTGGCATTTTAGGTTTGTTTATGTGCAGGAAGGGACACCTTCCTGTACATAAACAAACCTCCCTGCTTGCAGACACCCTTGCACTCTGGTGCAAGGGTGCTTGCGTTGGCGCTAAGTTGTGAAACTTAGCGCCATCGCAGGGGTAAACGCACGGCTGCACCATGTCCTTGTGAATATGGTGCAGCCTTGCTTTTCCGAAGTGGCGGAGAGAGGCGTTAAGCCAAGAAGGCTAACACCTCTCTCCGCCACTTCCTTGTGAATATCCCCCTATGCATCTGAATGTGCACTGAAATGCAAAAGTTGTCTGCATCATGAAAAAAACCAGCCAGTGGCAGGAACTACTGTCAATGTGATTTTAAATAGTCGATCTCATTTTCTGATTACATTTCTGAAATGAGGCAAGATTGTGTGGATTGTTTTATGATGCTGAAATCCACCCTGGCCCCCTCCCCTCCCCTCTTTGCATTGTTGTTGTCCCAAAGCTGGTAATTCAGCTCCCTGATGCTTTTGTAAGTTCCCCTTTCACTCATGGAGCTGTTCTTACTTCATGCCTTTTATGTTCATGACGACAAATTAGCGCCTAATGACACAGGGCAATACTGGGTAACGGGTCAATCAGAAAGTCTAAAGAAGGAGGTCAGCCAGGGTAAAAGAAGAATGTAAATGAGAACCTACTTTACATTTAAATATATGAGTCTGCTCATATTATGAAGCTTTCTCCTGTCGGAGTGCGCAGTGCATTACCTAATACTAGTAGTTTCCCCAATTCTACCATGTTACAGTACTTTGCGGTTTTCAAATGTCTTTCTTCCAGTGCTATAGGGTGCCATTGAATTCAACATGACCATGCATGTAAGGAGGACAGGATCTGCAGTGCTATTTATTTTTGTTACTTCTAATTGCACTTAAACTGGTAGTAAAAGGCAGCAAAATAACAGGCATATTTTTTGCGTCTGTTAATGCCACACATCAAGCAGCATTGCCATTTCAACTCCCATTATTATCTGGGATGTTTTCTTAACAGTGAAGGGTGGAATAATATCAGATACGTTATTTCACCAAACATCTTTTCTGCTTAGCACAATGTTTGCCAACATTGTCATTGCGGTGAATTGTGTGGCAAACCCCATAGCAAACAATATTTAGAGTGCTCTGCTTATAACCAAATTTAGAGTGAAGCATAACACCATGGCTGTAGGTTCATAATTTAATTTGATACTTTGATAATCACACAGAGACATAGGGGGATATTCACAAGAACGCGTGATAATTATCGCAAATTTAGCTTAACGCAACTTTGCACATCGCAGTCTATTGCGGGAAAATAAAGCTGTGTTAACGTTGTATTCTCAACCCAGTGGCACCATGCGATAGTCTCACGACAATGCGCCAAATGACCGCGTTAAAATTAACGCGACGCCGAAAAAACGCGAAACACGAACGTGGAAAAAGTTGCGATGTGGCCAACCGTGATAAAAAAATCAGCGATAACCAGCGACAGGCCTGCAATTCCCACGGGTCATGCGGGAAAATGCACCACAAAAGCACCGAAAAACACAAACAAAATAATTAAAACTGCGTAGCACCATGGAGGAAGCCGGAGCAAGTACAGAAGACGACCAGAACCCCACAAGCCCCCAGGAGGACCAGCCTGGGACCTCGGGGTCACGGAAGGGCAAGGAGAAGAAGACGAGGTTCAGTCCGCAGGAAAACAGGACCATCATCACGGAGGTGAGAGAACACCACCAACAACAGTACGTCACCTCCAACGTGTCATTGGCAAATAAAAATGCAATATGGCAGTCCATCCTGGACATGGTGAATGCAGTCGGAGTGAGGAGGAGGACAATTGGAGAGGACAAGAGGCGCTGGAATGATGCGAAGAGTAAAACCAAGAAGAAACTCACTGACAACCATCAGGCAGCAAAGCAGACTGGAGGTGGCAGTCCAGCGGAACACCAGGAGCTGGATGAGATGGAGGAATTGGTGGCCACAGTCATCAGTGGGGAGACGGTGGCAGGAGTTGGGGGTCCGGACACTGCTCGACATGACCTGACACAACAGCACCAGGGTGAGTACCGAACAGGGACTGGGTGGACGGGGGGAGATGGGCACAATGGCACACATGCACAATCAAGTAGAGCACACTGCACACCCACAATGACTCTGGATCATGTCCCTGATCCCCTTGGCACACTGCAGCCCACATACAAACAGCAAGTAGGCCCCCGTCCACTATGGGCACAAAGGGGTCCCTCCCCACACAGCACCAATCTCACAACCAACCCATGCACACGTGTCTAAACCAGCAAAGCTGCGTGTCTGTGAGCCACACTGACAATGCAAGTGACTCCGCATGGTGAACAGCTTGGCTGCAGTCCAATTAACATGACATGGTGCACGCCACGACACTGAGGTGGCTGAGTGTGGAACCCATCCGTAAAGGAGCAGGTCACACTCTGACACATCCACGTGCACAAACAACCCCTGACGCCAACAACACATCTGCGGATAAACCATGCCCAAGAGTCCAAAATACGAACTCGAGCCAAAATTAGCCAAGTCTGCAACATCTCAGCACTGTAGAAGCACAGAAGACAAAGGCACACCACCTCAAAGGGATAAGGGGCAGCAAAATCACAGCTGCAGGGGCGACTCTCCCACAATGCAGCACACACACATAGCAATACCTGCACATCAACATTGACGACAATGTGGTACAAAGTGCAACACTTTCACTACAGAACAGAGGACACAACTGGTTCCGCTTGTGCGTAAAAACTGGCCAATCACATCTGGCATAGCAGGAAGCTGTGAGATGATAATGTACGTGTACAACCTCACATCCGTGATGTAGTTCAAATGTCCACTGTCCTGCATCAAATAGTCAGCTCCTCCCAAACAGTCACAATGTACATTGTCATGCAGTCTGTATGTAAACTTGAACAATGCGTCAACATACATGTCAACACAATGTTAAAATGCATCTCCCCTTCACATTGCAGAGGGACAATCAACACCCCCTGCAGAGCAGACCAGACAACTCATCAGTGATGATGAAGAGGACCTCCACACCTTCGACACTGATGCCCTACAACAGCTCATGGACAGCTACGGCAACCCACCTCCAGGGGCAGGGCAGCCCAGCTGCATCGAGGAGACCCCACCCCCTGCACAGACCACACAGCAGGAAGCACCCACCACCACGGCTGGCTCCCAGCACCTCACCGAAGAACACATCGCATTCCAAGGCCATGTGTTAGACTGCCAGAAGGAGGTGGCTGAACAGGTGCGGGTGGGGTTCGACCTCATGGCAGCCAAAGTAGATGACATACGTGGGTGTCTAAGTCCCATCAGGGACCACTTACACTCCCTAACGGACACCCACAGTTCGCTCCATGATGTCCAACAATCCATGCCCGACAACGCTGGAGTCATGACTCTGAGAGGAGAACCACTGCCTAGTCAGAGTGGCCCCAGCGATGTCAGCCGAGAGTTGGCACAGATGCTGAGGATAATGGAGAACATGGAGCGGATGCATGCGGAAAGAATGGCTGCCACGGACGCACACCAGCGAAAAGTTGTTGGGATCTTCCATGCCCTGCAGATCCTCATCATCGCATTGCTGCCACTAAGGCAGTTGCTGATGAATGCTGCTGGTACTTCTACACACACATCTCTGGCCCCTGATGTGTCAGTGGCACACAGTGCTGCAGACCAAACATCAGCACCCACATGTCAGACAGATGAAATAGAGGATGAAGATGCGGGTTAATCCACCTTTGTAGTAAGAAGGAGCCAGTAGCATTCTTCTCCGCCATATGCCCTGTTTCAGCTTGGTTCTGCCCTCTGCATCATGCCCTGTAACAACACCTCCCACTGTCCCCCGAAACACTCTGCGACACTCACCTTGGACCTCGACATGGACTGCCATATCTTGTTTGCTTACCAATGACACAGCAATCAGACTGCGGACTGTACTCTTCCTCCTCCGATGTACTTGTCAATCCCTAAATGACTCTGGCTGGCCCTCCACTGGGCTACAATGTAATGTGGGGTTTGCATGGCCATGTACTGCTCCAGCTCCGACACTCCACCGAATGTGAATAAATCATTCAAATTCACACAGATGTGTCATGTCCATAATCGATCAAGTATGAAAGTATGGATGAATGTAAGGACATTGATTGCCCAAAAAGGTACACCCTGGGAAATGAAAGCAATGCGCATGTGTGACCGTGACACACATAGGAAGTGAGATGACTGGGAATGTGTGCACTAGCTGTGGCCTCATTTCTCTGAAACAACAATCGCGCAATTCCTCAGCTTTGCCCCACGCAATGTTAGAAATAGGGCTGGGTATGAGATGTCAAAGTCGTTGGCAGGCCTAAAGTAGTGTCCACCATCACATTTGACAACAGAACATCTCTTCGCATACCTACTCACACTCAACTGGGTGGACACAGCCTGTAGTGATGGATCACATTGATCCACATGGCAAGAATATGGACACCATACTCACATTGCTGAAGACACGTAAGAGCACAGGTCTATCAGCAACTATCCCAACCACTATGTCTGGCTCACAGAGGTGGAGCTGGCAATAGGGACTCACCCCTAAGTGAAATGCGTCAGTCAGTCCCTCCCTGTGTACGGACAATGCTCATTGAGGCACACGATTTGTCATTCTAATCAACACACATCACAGTTGAACACTAGTGGAGTTGCGTAGACTTTATTAGCATGTGCGTGTCAGTACGGGCAAGACAAGGGCCACAACATGCACAACAATGCATCAGACACTAACAGGCAGCATCCGGTCATGGTACAGTTTCACGTGACAGGCGTTGTGGATGCGCCCGGGATGTTCTGCCATTGCGTTGGTGGCTCTCGTAGAACCGACACTCTTCTGACCTGCGGCAGTTATGTGGATGATATGCCACAGCTCGGAGCAATGAGTCGTATGGGTGTGCAACGTTTGGACGTATGGGTTGTTGAGTACGTAAGTGTCAAGGGCATTCCATGCAAGAGTACCTCGAGCAAGAACGTCTGTGTGTGGGATGTGGATACGTTGGTCTTTCATTAGCGCTGTGCGTAGTGTGGGAGACGTCATCATCTGCCATGGTATCTCTCTCAGGGGGTGCCTGCCGCATGCAAGACCAAGGTCGGAGGTGCAGATGTCCTTCCGCCTTATGTATTGAGACAAAGGAGCTTTCATCCCTAATGTTAGTCTGACTACTGCTTGCATTCTTGAAATGTGATGTGGCTTTCGCGCTGCAATTGAGGCTAGGCCTTAGGCTTATGGTGCACCAATGGCGATACACACACAACAGTTGGCATGCATGAGCCAAGAGTCCGAGCGGCCTTGTGCTCCTTGTACAATCCCTTCGTGCGCGGCTGCCCTCCGGGTGCATGCAACATTGCAACATTGTCGATTGCGGGCCGTGTGGCGCAGACACTGCAACAGAGACACACGCATCAGTTGGTTTCCTGTCCAGCCCAGAAATGAACCACGCCCAGAGCCCAGAGATAATAATTCACACCCCTACGCTGTACTTGCGTGCGCCGGCCCAGTCCACCCCTCTTACGTTCTTACGTATTAAGGGGGGGGACAAAGCTACATGTCCTAGGTCTTACCCACTGCCTATGGTGACATGGTTGCGTCCGCTGTACACAGCACAAGACTCAATCAGACAGGGTCCATGAGTTGTGGTGCACTGAGTTAGTGGCACCTGAAGAGCTGAGCAGGGTATCAAGCTGATGATGGCATCCAAGACAGGTGTGAGCAACTCTGGTAGTCTGGCTGTAAGACTCTTCCGATTCTGGCAGTTGTTGGTTGGAGGTGGTCCTGGTGGTGGTGGCGTGTGCAGCCAGCGGTGATGCGTCGTCCGGGCAGGTCAGGACTCGATTTGATGTGTGAGCCCTGGTGGACCGCAGTTGAGGCCGGAGGCAGCGGTCAGCACAGGGCCACAGACACATGGCGTTGATGACCCCCAGGCCATCGACTCAGAGGCCATCCAATATTAAATCAGACAGGGTCCATGACTTGAGCTGCACAGAGTTAGTGGCCCCGGATGCAGTGCTGCCGGCACAGGCACACCACCACGGGACGGTGACTTGCGGTGCACTGAGGTAGGGCCACGAGAGCTGAGCGGGTTCTCGTCGATGTCGAAGGTGAATGTTGCGGAGTGTTTCGGGGGACAGTGGAAGGTGTTCTTCCAGGGCATGATGCAGAGGGCAGAACTAAGCAGAAACAGGCAATATGGAGGAGATGAATGCTACAGACTCATGTTTAACACCAAATCAGTACCAGCCACATGATGATGAAGACAACCCCCAGGCCATTGACTGAGACGCCACCAAAGTTCAACCAGAGAGTGTCCATGAATTTCGTGGCACAGAGTTAGTGGCACCAGAGCTGAAAGGGGATGCAGTCTGTGATGGGGCCTGTACAATGGTATAAACTCTGCCATAAATAAATCAAGACTCAGTTCCAAATGTGTGACCTACTTGACCGCAGTGTAGGCTGGAGGCAGCGGTCAGCAGGGGCCCACAGCCACGTGTCGTTGGCTTGCGATGCACAGAGTTAGTGGCACCAGAGCAGTTCTTGGTACTGTTCGATCACCTCCATGACGATGATCCTTTTTCCCTCCGGACTGAACAGCGTCTTCCTCTTACTCCTCTCCTTGCGTACAATGATATGAACTCGGCCATTGAATAATCAAGACTCAGTTCCAAATGTGTGACCTACTGGACCGCAGTGTAGGCCGGAGGCAGCGGTGGAGTACGTCAACGAGAAAGGAGTGCTGGGGGCCTGTGTCACGGAGGCCGTGATGGTCTGAGGAGGCGGCCAAGGTCGCGGGCCTCGGGCTTGGAGCTTGCACCGGCACATGGTGGGCCCTCTTTGACACACGCCGGTGTCGGCAGGTGAGCAGTGAGGGCTGGTTGCGCAGGGGCGGCCAAGACGGGTCTAGGGACCAGCGGCCTGGGGTGCAGCAGGCACACAGGATCGCAGGCACTGCCGCTCACGGCGTCGGCCTGGTGGCGGGGTGGGAGGCGCCGCCCTGGCAGACATGTTGGCCATTCCGGAAGAGAACCACGCCCGGCGCAATGTGCTTTTTCTTCACACCCCTACGCTGGCCTGGTGTACGCCGGGCCAGCCCACTCCGCTCACGCTTACAGGGTGGGACGTAACGAGCAACATTTCCATGGGGTAACATGATTGCATCCACTGTCCACTACACTCCAGACACCAGCAGTATATGTCGACATGGACATGTCTGTGGTCTGCTGACTGCAGTCTGGCCAGCACATCCACGCCACACTTGGCATTGTGTACATTCTCATTCATGGGTCACTTGCCTCCTTCGCACATGCCTGGTTCCCACCTCTCCCCACATTCTGCTATTGTGTGGCTGAGGTGCCATGCCGTTGATGGCTTGTGTACATGGCTGGCCCAGGTTACCACAGTAAGTCGTGCTGTTGTGTGTGGTACATGGGCATGTTGTTTGGCATGTTGTATGTGGGTTTGTAACATGTGCATTCCCAGAGTCGTGAGTTGCATGACTGTGGAGTTGAGGTGTGTGGTGTGTTCATTTGGTACTTACCAACGAGCAATGCATTCCCATGGGTGCCATCCTGATAGCGCTGGTTGATGATGGACTGTCGGAAGATGAAGAAATCATGCACACTGCCTGGGTAGTTGGTGACGACATTGGTGAAGAGTCCCAGGTGGTCCACTATTGTCTGCACATTGACGGAATGCGTGTGCTTCCTGTTGCGGTAATTGTGTGCAGTGGCGGCAGGGGGCACGAGGAGTACATGTGTGCAGTCGATTGCCCCCAACACCTGCGGGAAGCCAGCTATGTCATGGAAGCCTTGCTTGGTCTCCAGCTGTTCCTGCGCAGTGTGTGGGGAGTAAAGGTGCTGGGGTACCAAGCTGATGATGGCATCCTAGACAGGTGTGAGGAACTTGGATAGGGCTGGCTGTGAGGCTCCTCCGACTCTGGCAGTTGTTGGTTGGAAGGTACCGGAGGCCAACAGGTGCAGCACAGCAGCAGCTTTGTCTGCAGAGGGATGTTGGTTGTCGGCTGTGTTGGTATCGTCAGCCTGTGGGCAATGATGGTCAGGATGCGGAGGATGGTTGTCCTTTTGAACCTGTAGTGGGCAATGACATCCTCTGGTGTTGAGTCTGTGGGGCTGGTGTGTTTTCTGTAGGTGAGCTGCCTCTGTGGCAGTCCGGGGGGGGCAGGGGGGATCCGGGGGGTGGCAGGCATGGGTGTGGTGGCGGTGGGTGTTGTGTCCCTCTTGGGGCTCCGAGCTGCATGTTCAGTAGCTCCATGGCATCTGTTGTTCTTCAGGTGTGGCTCTGGTCTGACCTCCCTTTTGTGGTGCAGGTTGTCGTCCGACTTAACACCAGGTAAGAGCAGGTGTTAAATCCCTGCTGCTAACGCGCCTTATCGCCTGTTTTGGGATCTTATCGCCGATCTGGCTGGTCGTAGAGAATATTGCGAAGTGGTGTTTTCGTGGCTTTTTGCACAGGAACGCCTACTCTGCATCTCATTAGCGTTAGTTGCCGGTGTCATCCGTGGTGATGTTTTTTGCGGCTGCTATCGCAGGAAAGCTGGCGATATCGGCTGTTAGCACCTGCTTGTGAATGGTGCGATAAATCTATCGCCACTTTGGCTGTGATAAAGTGGCGCTAACTCGGCGATGAGTCCTTGAGAATATGCCCCATAGTTGCCTAAATAATGCACAGGGTTCAACACCTGCCGCAGAGATCTGCAGAATTTCTGACCAAACTATGCCTGACAGCCCCAACTTTGCATTTCAATTACCTGATAATGTTAAACTCAGTACTCTGTAGGGTGATGTATTTTATATAATCATCTTGGCCTGAGGTTTTCCAGAATCCAGTCTATGGTGTTAGAGATATTCTATGTTCTCAATGATACTGAAATAAAATATGTGAAAAGAGGTGGCTGAATTATTAGGGTGAGCATCAGGAACATTTCATACTATTCCTCTTTTTTGCAAGTGTACGTAGCTTGCAGGAACCATGAGTGATGAGAAAAAATAATTTCATTTTTCTCTTCACTGCTAGTACACAATTATCCCTGAATGCATATACTACTTAGCCCTGCTCTTTCTTAAGCCAGTCATTAGTAATGAGGTAGGTTCCACATCCAAATCATGAACCTCAATTAATAAACAATATAAAAAGTTCTGCAAATGTTTTCTAGACCACCTAGTAAAAGTGCTACATGAGTAGCTAACCAATGAATATATTTACTTGTTTTGTAGTTCTAAAAAGCGATCTGTGCCCCTTTTTGGATACGTCAGAGCCTTGAAGTTCACTCATAAAAACCTCTAGACCAAGGACTATCTACAGAAATGGCTAGGATGTCAATGTCTCTATGGGACCTCAAGAGCTGGTGGTGCAAAGCTGTTTCACTCCCCCACATCTATTCCAGAGCTGGCAAACATGCACAAAACCAAAATTAAAGAGATTGACTCTACTGGCTAAAGACTCGGCGTCATTGGAAATTGAATAGTGTACTTGATCTTCGCATTTTAATTCATAATACAATTAAGTTAAAAGCATGATTTTTTCATGGATACAAAGATCTTTTGTCTTTTATGTGTCGTGAATCATAGATGTTAAATAGTACACCACATTTCTTGAAATGCCAAATCTTTTAGCACATATCCACTGCTATATCATGTACACAGATTTCATTAAAATCACACTTAAAACAAAAATAATTAAAACAACAATACTCTAACGTGTCGACATGGTGTTTCGGTGGGAAAGACTGGTTAACACCACCTTCTTCAG
The DNA here is from genome assembly GCA_963921515.1 of Calotriton arnoldi. NCBI lineage: Eukaryota > Metazoa > Chordata > Amphibia > Caudata > Salamandridae > Calotriton > Calotriton arnoldi. The sequence continues at coordinate 216,663 of CAWUFW010014285.1, read as the reverse complement.
GACAGAAAAAGCAGTATTGCAGAATCTAAAATCATACATGAAACAGAAGAACAGTACAGATATATTAGCTCTGAGATATTTTCATATACTGCGCAAGGCTATTACTGTTCATTAAATACTAAGAAACAGAAAACTGTACTAATATAGTTTTGTTTAATATTACAAGTGCTTTAGAAAGGAGGTAAAAGAAAATAAGCACTCATTCCCCCAACAAGTCTTACATTCCTAGAAGTCCGGGCATGCATCATTAGGTGCATGTCCCACTCAACATTCATTCACAGATACAACAGGAAAATAAAACTTCCAGGTTTTTTAGTTCCTACAGGTTTATTCGTAGTTTTGTTGTGACATCAATTTGGTTAGATGTATCAAAGACTTTCTTGACATCTATGTTGCATGTCCGGTTGTCTAAAAAACATTTAGCATTGTTTAAGACAGTGCTTTTTTGCAATTAATGAACTTTAAATCTCATCTAGGTGTATCGTACCCACCTATTTTAATGGAAACAACTGTATGTTAATTCTGAGGTTAATCAATTCCTCACTATTTATGTATTTGTTTGAAGAGTTAAATCACTTCTGGTTGTGTCCCCGGATCGTGGTGTATCCTAACGAAAAACAGAGGTCTGTTATAATTTATTTCTCTATCAATACTTTATAAAAAGGAACTCTTTAGTCTCATGGATGCTCACCTTGTTCACTTTTTTGGTCTCAAGGTATATGTTATCCTAGGGGTTACTCACTTCCTCTATGGTGACTTTAGTTAAAAGACCATTTAATAATGTCAGGTTTCTTCCCCGGAGTGTTCTAACAAAATGAAACCAAAGCTCTGTTTTAGTTGGTTCAAAACATACATCTATGGATTGAACAATAGAGAGGAGTGGGAGAGAATCTATAGACGAACGGAATGATTCTTATCTGATATATAGCTTGGTGAGCTATTAATTTATCCGGAGTAACCGAGACCCTCACTCTATGTGTAATAGAATTACTGTAACTTAATTCATGAACTGATAATAAATAATCAGATTCTAACTCTATAACAAGTGATACATAGGTGACATTAATCAAATATAACAGCTGTTGAATTGGAAGGAGATGTTGCGTAGGTCAATACTATCTAACTGAACTGGGTGGTGGGAGCATAATAGCCCAATTCATTAAGAAGGCGTATCCACTAATTCATTCAACATGGCCGCCACAGAGAACGTATTGGTCTCACGGGTGAAGGCTGTCATATATGACAAATGAAATTAGATCTATCCATTGAATTTTTGCTATTTATAAAACTATCGCGAAGGTTCTCAAAAAATTTGAGGACAGTGTAGCAGTAACAATTAGTATATACAACCAACTCTGAATACTAATACGACCATTATGTATTGAATATGGTCATTATGTATTTATGAAAGAAAAAGGAAACCATATCTCCGTAAATCTCAATTAAGATGGCCGCCACGCATGACCACAAGGATCTTTACTGACTTAATATGGCCGCCATGTAGGATTAACGATACTGCAGAATGAGGAGGAGGGAATGACATCGCGCTTAACCTTGTTTAAGATGGCCGCCGTGCATGACCGGCAATTCTGATGGTCATTTCCATATCGAGCCAGGTTTTTCCGGATATGACGCTGAATGCATACTGGGAAGCATTACGAGAAAACCAGATAATTATAAGGACTATAAATAGTGGTCACTAATAGTATGCTTCCAATCATTGGAAATACGTCCTGGAGTGGTGGCATGCGGAGCGCACTGCGCTAATGGTGAGTTTTCAAACCCAAAACGTATTGTAGAACGCTGGGCAGATAAATGTTAGATTACAATGGTACCTAACTACGAAAGCCCCATAGATCCAACTGTTTTAATGTACTAGGTAAGGCTTTTAAGCGTTGCTGCACCAAGAGGGCAATCGGCATTGGTCTGACTGATCATGTTGGATTTTTAGAATGCACTAGCTACAAGTTTATAACAATTGGATAACTAACGTTAGGTCCATGTAGTTCACGTACGTGGTCTCCCTTATTGGAAGGGCGTTTTACTATAATTCTTTGATTTTAGAGGGCAATCGGCATTGGTCTGACTGATCATGTTGAACTTTTAGAACGCACCGGCTACAAGTTTGCAACGATTAGATAACTAACGTGAGGTCCATGTAGTTCACGTACGGGGTCTCCCTTATCGAAAGGGTGCTTTACTATAATTCTTCGATTTAAAAAAAACAGTCCAGATAAGACAGTCACAGAGTCAGTGGTTGCGGTCATGTGAAATAGGCTCCCCGAAATATATAAGGACTGCGCACAAGGTTGTCTCTATTTAACTGCATCCACCTAAATCTTTTAATTTAAATAGGTAGATGTGTAATAAAAGTAAAGATTCAACGGGACCCTTTAGAAAAGTGAGGATAGCCCGAGAGGTCCTTTTGCATAAATTCTAATTTTCCTTTAAGATATTAGGTCTACACTGAAACTGGTGGCTCAATTAAAGCGGGCCATTTTGCTTTGTTTAATTACAGAAGTTGTGATTAAGGCGAGAAGAAGTTAAAGAAAGTTATTTCACCTCGTAAATGGAACATTTATTCCAACATTAGCTGTAAAAGGTGAGCTTTTCAAAGGAGGGTAAGAAATTATACTTCTGAAGTACTAAATACGGGTTAATAAACCAACTAAAACAGAGCTTTGGTTTCATTTTGTTAGAACACTCCGGGGAAGAAACCTGACATTATTAAATGGTCTTTTAACTAAAGTCACCATAGAGCAAGTGGGTAACCTCTAGGATAACATATACCTTGAGACCAAAAAAGTGAACAAGGTGAGCATCCATGAGACTAAAGAGTTCCTTTTTATAAAGTATTGATAGAGAAATAAATTATAACAGACCTCTGTTTTTCGTTAGGATACACCACGATCCGGGGATACAACCAGAAGTGATTAAACTCTTCAAACAAATACATAAATAGTGAGGAATTGATTAACCTCAGAATGAACATACAGTTGTTTCCATTAAAATAGGTGGGTACGATACACCTAGATGAGATTTAAAGTTCATTAATTGCTATAAAAGAACTGTCTTAAACAATGATAAATGTTTTTTAGACAACCGGACATGCAACATAGATGTCAAGAAAGTCTTTGATACATCTAACCAAATTGATGTCACAACAAAATTACGAATAAACCTGTAGGTACCAAAAAACCTGGAAGTTTTATTTTCCTGTTGTATGTGTGAATGAATGTTGAGTGGGACATGCACCTAATGATGCATGCCCGGACTTCTAGGAATGTAAGACTTGTTGGGGGAATGAGTGCTTATTTTCTTTTACCTCCTTTCTAAAGCACTTGTAATATTAAACAAAACTATATTAGTACAGTTTTCTGTTTTTTAGTATTTAATGAACAGTGATAGCCTTGCACAGTATATGAAAATATCTCAGAGCTAATATATCTGTACTGTTCTTCTGTTTCATATATGATTTTAGATTCTGCAATACTGCTTTTTCTGTCCTGAAGAAGGTGGTGTTAACCAGTCTTTCCTACCGAAAAGCAGCGTGGACACGTTAGAGTATTGTTGTTTTAATTATTTTTATTTTAAGTGTGATTTTAATGAAATCTGTGTACATGACATAGCAGTGGATATGTGCTAAAAGATTTGGCATTTCAAGAAATGTGGTGTACGATTTAACATCTATGATTCACGACACATAAAAGACAAAAGATCTTTGTATCCATGAAAAAATCATGTTTTTAACTTAATTGTATTATGAATTAAAATGTGAAGAACTGTAACTTTGAATTATATGAGATATTTTTAATAAATAAGAGATATTTTTATAGTACTGGCAAGGCAATTCATTCTTTATTTCCTGATTTTATTATCTCTTTATCTCTACTAGGGGGTTCAAATGTTGGTATGACTGTAGGGAATAGGGAATAGTTTATTATTATTATAGGTTTCAACCCAGTTCCCTTTGACCTGAAGCGTTACTCTCTATAGTTTTAATATAGTGTACTTGATGACACAGGAAGTGAGCAAGATCTGACATGACCGCCTCTTAAGAAAGGCTCACCAGTACAGACAAACGGAAATCTTTCAGTATTGTATGAATAACTCTCTGGTCTGAGGACAAGAAATTCGGCAAAGATCTCACAGACCTTGAAGACTAAACACAATGTGACAACCTATTCTTCTAGGTAACCCTGAACAGTCAAGAAGAAAAACATGGTGGGGTTCTTAGCAACGTTACTGCCTGACCTTTTGGGCATCACCTTTTGACCAACGTTTGAGTTTCAGTGACCTCATAGGATTAGACCCACAAACAAGTCCAAGAGCTTTTGAAACGATAAACACCAGCTTCCCAAAACACAATCAAATGTGGTAAGTCATTTAAGCAGCCCACTGGAATGGTTCTGTTATATCAGAATGTCATACTGGGCATATCTCTGCAGTTGTTTTCCTTCTGGCTAATGCAAACAGGGCAGATTTCTTGGCATTATGTCTGATGACAAAGAAATGAGACATTAAATATGGCCACTGGAGCCCTCCACCATCTGGTTCAGCATGGATTGGGATTGCAAATCCTCAAAGTACAGGACAAGGAACTAGAAGACCTAGATGATTTCTAGATAGGCTGGAATCCACAGGTGTAGAGATTGCTAAAGAACCTGTGAACACTGGCCAGCCCTTCTATTCCCAAACACAGTCACCAATCATACTAACAAAGGAAAGCCAAATGCATGTAGGCACTGAATAGAGACATTGGTAACCCAAAGTCCTCTCTTAAGCAGAATGTATGGTGACATCCTGCTAGTGGCCTGATGTCTTGGATCCATGACAAATAATCCCGCACCTGCTATTTGGCCCAGAGGTGCCCTTTTATCACTGCCAACTTTAGACCCACCCTGGTGAGTACCTATACTGAGACCTGGAGAGTACTAGGTGTTTGAGATAGCAGGATATCGCTCTATGTCATTAGGTTTTAGATGGGCATAATGTAGACCTGATGAGCACTTACAATCACATTTATACTTGATACTATACCTGCCACTACACCTGTAATCCCACCCCCTTCACTGTCTTTACCTGTCACTGGAGATGCCACCTCTCCTCTCATCCTAGTAATCAATGGGGAGGCAGAACAACATATCTTTTTACAAGCTTATCTCTTTGTTGTGCTGGGCACAGACGTTCGACTTACTGTCTAAATTAGGCACACAGCATGCATGTGATGGTCCCAGTTAGGCTTTGGCAAAATTTGAATGACGATGTAATTCACGTAATTTCAGGGATTTCACATTACACCTGTTACGTGAATTCCCCAAAATTACGCCACTACACAACATTACGTAATTATGCGCCATTCACAGTAAAATCCCCGGTACACGTGCCAATCATGGTAATAATTTACCACAAATGTACAGGAGCAACAGAATGCAAGCAGCTGTTGTTCACAGTGCTTTTGTTTTTTTTGCACTCGTTCTTTGTTGCAAAATGGGTTCTTGTGTCAAAAATTGACATAAGGACCCATTTTGCACTGAAATATTGTGCTACATTATGGATTTGCATTCATGTAATTATGCAGAATTTTTCCAAATCTTCCTGTAATTATGCAAAATATGTGAATGTCACACAGTCCTGGACCAAGTAAGGTTACTTCCACTGCCCTCACTTAGGCTGTATGTCCTTTTATCATTATTGAGATGGTTAAGTCTGTCCTGAACATCCCATACTCTCTAGCTTTTAGGGCTAACCTCTCATTACAATATTGATTTGAAGGTTTCTAATGGCTATATAACCACTGATGCCTCTCCATTATCATGCAGGTTTGTGAGTTGCCATCTGTCAATGAGTCACACCTCCATCCTGTCGATCTTCCACCCTAGGTCCCACAAATTACACTTTCTGGTGTTTCCCCAAAGCCTCTCAAGGTTCTCTCTTTCAATATGAATGGACTGTCCCATTTTCAATAGATGAAAAAGATTATATCTTACCTCGCTCCAAAAATACAGACATTGCTCTTTTATAAAAATATATACATGCCAATCAAAGCTATACAAACTGAAATACAACTGGGTGTGAAAGTGATATATAGCACCTAAATGCAACAGATTCCTGAACCCCAACCCATCTTTTCCAATAGCTTTAAGAAATGTGGTGATGCTGTACAGTTGAAGAAATCTCTGCACCATGGTGTCTTGAAGACCTAGACAGATGTATGGAAGCAATAGTTGTTCACAAAACTCACTTTACTGAACAAGACACTGACTGACTGATCCATTTATGTTCTGAACTTATTTCCTGTTCAGAGTCGAATGTGATTTGTCTCCACACACATGTTGATTGCTAAAGACAGGGGACTTGAGATTGGCCATGGATCTGATTTTCGAATGGACATGCCCATCAGGTTCAAGCAATGCAGATTATAGGGCAATGTTAGGGGGGAGTGATGGCTGATCATGTCCTGCTGGTTATCTGGAGGCTGGTATATCTAATTGAGAAAGATATAGCCTCCCTGTTGTACACCCATGGCATTAATGGAAGAATAAACTACTTCACTGCTGCCAAATGTTTGCATTGATACATCCATTATCGTGCACTATCAAAATTAACCAAATGTAAAGAATGAGCTACAGAATCATAACAAGACATATATATGTAGGAGAACAAAGGCACTGTATCAACAACCAAACCCTGTGGGAAATGGGTAAGGCCTTCTTCCTAGGGGTGATGATGAAATATAGTGCCTTATACTAGAAAAGGACTAACAGGGCACAGATCTGACTTGAATCCCAATATAAATAGGGAAAAAGAAGTGTCTTTTGACCTTAAGATCCCCAAAGAGATTGTCCCTAATTATAGTGATGGAGAGGGCTTGAACAATGAGGGGAATAGGTAGCCAATACTGGGGCTCTCTACTTTGGGAGTTATTCTCAGTGAAGGGGAGAGATAGACTTCTGACCCTTAATGATGTCATGGCTTAATCCTATCAGCACATGAAAGAGGCCCTCATAAAAGGGTTTGGACTCACGACAGAGGAGTACAGAGTCAAGTTTAGAGAAACCCAAAAAGGCCAAAACCAAACTTTGGTAGACTTTGTTGACTCCTCAGTCAAAGCACTAGAGGGCTGGGTAAAAGGTAATAAGGTGGACTCTTATGAGGGGCTGTATAATCTGTTGATGAATGAGCACATCCTGACTAATTGTACCACAGAGCTATTTGGACAGCATCTAGTAGATGCTGAACTGCCCTCTCCCAGAGAGCTGGGGAGCAAGGCAGATAAATGGATCAGATCCAGGTTATCCCATAAGAAGGCCAAAGATGGGGGTGACCCCAAGAAGGGTGCACAAACTTCCCAACAGGGGAAGGTAGTGAGCACTGACTAGGGTAAAAAGCAAGAGTTCTGTAAAGGCCCCCAATAGACTTCTCAGGAGGGTGGGCCCTGAGACTCTCCCCAGTCCAAAGGAAAGGGCTATCAAGGAAAAATTGGAATCCCAAGAAGGCTGGGACATGCTTTGATTGCAATCAGCCAGGGCACAAGACGGGTGATGCAATATGACCAAGAAGTCCCCTACTTGTGGACAATCCAAAGGAGTAGTTTGTGTTGGGATGGGAGTGGAAGTGGACAGGCCAGAGGGTACACTGAGGCTACTTTAGTTTCCCTGGGAGGGCTGGGCATTGAAGCCTTGGCAGTTTTACCTCCAAGTCAAGACAAGTTTTTTTATTATAATTTGGAACTCAAAGAGGTCTACATAAAATCAAATAAAATTTTTCTTAAAAAGCAATTCATGTGATATAAAATACCTGAAGTTCTGAAGTACAAGAAGAAGCCAATCAACATACAACTATTCTCTACTTTAGATAAAAAAGGCCTCATGGACAGGAAAAAGTGCAAATGTACAATCAATTCAATTAAACATTGTAACGCAATACTAGACAGACCTAAGTACAGCAAATGGGTAATGCATAATGTTTTACAGTTCAACACTAATACAGTACTTATCTTTGTGCATTACATTCATCATTAGAAATGAATATTAATACAATAATTCTATTTTAAACTGTGCAAAGTATTTAAGACCAAAGATGCCATATTCCACAAATCCATGACCAAGTACAATTACTATAAAATTACAAAAGTTCAAACAATTCTAGAAAATATGCAAGAATTGTTTAAAAATGTAAACATTTTTGCACAAACTATTTCTGATGGTGGTACAAAAAGACATTTCTAGGCCTCCGCTACCGTAGTTATATTGTACTTTAAAAACATTGGTCCTAGCAATTGGCACCACAATGAATGAAGATAAGGACATACAAAAAGCACATGATTTAAATCTTGAACCCAATTCCCCCAGAGATCCCAAAACCTCTCCTCCTTTGATAGTCCTTCCCAGGATCCAGTAATAATTTGTAACGGAAGCAGATTCAACCTTAGTAACAAAATCGTTCTGTGCACACCATGAGGGAGATTCCATAATACATATGATTGTGGTTTTTTACAAATGCTATTCTCCAATATTATTTCATTCTGGGCATGCTGAGCACACAACAGGATGTCCCTTTTTCCGCTCACTTCATAAATTGATTTTTTTAATCAAATTGTTTAAGGTGAGCTTCAGAAGGGGAGCCATCCCACTCTGACCAATTTAAAACATATCCAGAGCTTTCATACAGTTTGAAAAGAGTGCTCGTCTTCCCTTCAAACAGTAAAATATTTCATGTTTCAATGCAGCTCGGATGAAACCAGGTTCCCCATTCAGTAAATTATTCCCCTACCTTAGAACAGCAGCCATAGCAAACACATTCATGGAGAGAAGCCCAAATTCAAGCCGAAGAGCAGATGGTATGGCTGAAAAATTCAAATTACAGATTTGGCGCAAGATTCATACTTCAACCTTCTCAAAAAAGGACAAATGCCGCTCTTCCATCACCTCACAGGCATAACTCAATGAGGACGGAATCTTAATCTTATAGACCGTCAATAGATGTGCAAAACACCTTTGCCGACAACACTTATATAGTCTGCATATGGCCGAGGCTTGAGATAAAGCCTTACTTCTATACTGACTGATGTGATCCTTTTTTAAGTTCCATCGAGATATGAATACAACTTCACCACTACCAGCTTGTCAATCCCCAAGATCCAGTGCAAGCCCGTCCTAACTCTGCACCCCTGAGACCTAAAAACCATAGCTTTGTTCTTAAGAATATTTATTTTTAAAAAGTGCTCATCAGCATAATTTCCCGACTCTGAGAGGTGCCTCTGTAGTCCTGTTGGAGTTAAATCCAGCATAACAACATCATCAGCGTAGAGTAGACAGCCAATACTCATGCTCCTAATTTAGGCGAGTCCCCCTTGGGCTGTCCAACTCTGTGAGGTAGGTCATGTATGTAAAGGGAGAAAAGAAGCGGGGCAAGTTAACACCCCAGCTTAAGACCATTATGAGTCTCTACTTAGCTGGAAAGACCCCGATTCCAAGTTGAGCAGTGCAAAGCAGCAATAAACCTGAGCAAATGCGCGGGAATCTCCAATGCAACCAATTTCCTCCACAGCCTCCCAAGGTTAACCCTATATAATGCTGTGGAGAAATCTATAAAGGCAGAATATAAGGCCATTCCCTTACCCACAGGATAGTTGTCTATCAATGTTTGGAGGGCTGTAACATTACCTAAGGCTCCGCAGTTCTTACGAAAACCAACTTGCTCCACAGGAACAAGATTATTACCAAATGCCCAGTCCTGGAGGTGAAGGAAAATACTCTTGGCAAACAGTTCGCAAGTCATGTCCAATAGTTAAATCTGCCTAAAACTAGCAGGAGAAGTTTTAGGACCCTTTTTATATAGAGGCACAACACTACCTTTCCAAGACGACGGTATAACCCAATGCAGATAACAATATTGGATCACCGAGCACAGGAACAAAGCCCATGCAGAAACCTTTTGTTTGATGACAGATATCAGAAGTTCATCAAGGTCCATCCCTCCAGATAATCTTGCGCCCTTAATAAAACTCTCTATCTCCTCACAAGAGGGCAGGCCATATTCGTCCAAAGAAGGAGGCTCATCACTCGACCCCAACAACATCCCGCAACTGGAATTGATGGATAACTGTGAGATGTATTGAGACCATTGTGCATCGAATATTGGATGGCCTCAGCCTTAATTCTAGAATCACAGTATTCAGCTATTAATGACCAGTATTTATGCGAGTCACCAGAAAAGGAATCTTTTCTCAACTTGATCCATTTCTGATCCTCCTCCCTCCTCCGTTCAGACAGCTTCAGTCTAGTTCTCACTTGCGTCAGCCAATTGATTTCCCTTTGCCTCAATAACGGCAACTGCTTAAATTGTTTCCTTACTAGTAAGTTTATATTATGGTTTACCTTCTTTACCACCCAAGAGATAACTACAGAGGATTTAACACTAGCAGTACTATTTTTTATCCCACATGATCGAAACAGGGACAACTGCTCTTCAAACCAGGCAATAGGGTTCTCTAGTGAAATAACAGAAGGGTCTGAAATTGCAATTTTAACATGAGCAGCCAGGTTCATCATATTATTGTTTGACCAAACTGTACGCCCATTTGTTTTACTGTAGACAATAATGTTGTTTCAGCTCTCGATTGTCTTAAGCTTTAGGTTGAAAATCACTGAAAGAATACTATGATCACTTAGATACGTCCTCAATACCTCAAATTGGGAGCAAGCACCAAACATTTGGTAAGATAACACCATATAATCAATTAATGAATGCCCCCGAGCGGAATGAGAGGTGAGAGAGGCTGGTAAGTCCTCCAAAAACCTGCCATGTAGAGCAATAAGGTCATTAGATCTCAGGCAGTCCAGAAAGCATAGGTCCGTCTGTCTTATCTAATATTACTAGGCAAAACAGCCTCTGGAATATTGCACACCTCTTCCAACTCTGTGTTTCCAAAAATCAAAGAGGAATAGTTCAAGCTTTTAGCATTAAAATCTCTCACAATAGTTATCAATGTGCATTCTTCCGAAACACTAATATTGTGTAAGAAGAGAGAACACAGACTAAGCTAAAATAGAACACAGCCTCCCGGGAGGGATGCACACATTTACCAAAAGAAAGGAGGTTTAGGGTCTTCCAGTCACATTAAACAGAGATAGCTTCAAGCAAATGAGAAGTTTTGAAGGATGAACAAACACCTTTGGGTTCCAATTTGTACTACCACAAAGTAAAATAGCTATACCTCCACTGGAGTGCCCTTTTACCGTGGAGTTTGCTGCACAAGAATAAACAAAATAATTCTCATATTTAAAATCAGCGCATAGCCAGGTTTCCTGTAAACAAATTATCAATGGGCAGAACCGCATTAAAAAGTTTAACTTGGACTTAGACTGTCCCAGGCCTGCCATGTTCCAGGAAAGAATTTCACCCAAGGGGCTACCTCTGCAACTGTGGAAGTTTTATATTTTTTGAAACATTTAGTGTACCTGCTACCGAGCTCCATGGGGCTACCCCGTCCACATTCCTAAATTCCCTGGCCCAGTCCTCCAATCCCACAATGTTTACCACTCTCCTCCCCGTATTTTTAAGAAATGAGATTGTGATGTCCTTCAGATTTACAGCCCCCCTATTACTACATAAATCTTGGGAGAGCTTCTGGGTGCCCAACCCAGGATCATCACACTTAGAATCTAAGGTTACTTCAAACGGGAAAACATCAATACCTTTTCTGCGATAATGGTCCACATTAGCTAGTATTAACATTACAACAATCCTAGAACTAAATGTGACTCTAGAACTCGGAAGAGGAGTAATGGGATCCACAGACACCCGATCAATATCCCTGCTTGACACCGGACACAAGGCCTCAATCTCTAGAAGGAGCTGCAAAGTAAAACTTCCATTCAGTGGGCCCAGTTTCACTATCAAACAAGGAAACTAAATTAAGGGTATTAGAAAGATGGCCGAAACCAAATCCTTTACCAAGATTATTATTATACCTTGACCCTGTCCCTTGATTAAGCTGCTGTGCTAATGGAATAAAAGTAGGAGCCTTCCCACTAAGAGTCCTCACAAGTTTGGGCACAGAACCCAAAGAAGAAAGTTCTCCACTAGGGAGAGCTAGAGGAGGTCTTTTAAGGCCTCGTCAGCCTCTTGATGGACTCCACAACCTTCTTCATTGGTTCTCACTAGTTCAACAAGCCCATACCCGGCGTCATCCTTCACTATACATCCATTAGCTCCACCCCAAATATTATGGACAGTTACTGCCATATCAGAGGGTCCCTTCCCCAACCGATGGCAGTCTAGGATTGGTACTTCTAGTATGTGAGGGGGGGCAGGAGTACTGATTGCTTCTGAGGAATCAAGCTCCAGACCGAGATGAAAGACAACATTCTCTGGCCCTTCTACTTTTTGAAGCTGAGTAATGGAAGCGGGCTCTCTAAAACATTAGAGAACCTAAGTTTTTTAGACTCACATTTCATAATCTGCCGGATTCTTTTCTTTTTCCCCTTCCAGCGTTTTGCCCTGTGGCAACTCTGGGGGCCCCCTTCACAGGAAAATCACCATCGTGGTGGACCCTTGATAAAATAACACTGGAAGGGGGTGCATCTTGCAAGACTGCAACCCTTGAAATAATATGAGCCCCTTTTTTAAATATCGGAAAAACTGAAAGAGGATTCTCAATTACAGGTACATTTGCACTTTGGGCTACACAACACCGATCCTCAGGAGAATGATTTAAAAAGGGAGAACTTGGCATGTTATCAATCTCCTTTGTGGCCTTCGAATTGCTGTTGGATTTCACGCAAGGAGTGGCCCCATGTTCACCATAATCACCCTCCTGAATTCCAATTTCTCCCATCCTGCTTTTTACCACTATGCTAGTTTGGGAGGCCTGAGGTTGCATTTCAATGCCCCTTTCTTCCTTCCTTGGACATAAGCCAAGCAAAGTTAAGTGCTGCACTCCCATTAAAATTGGGGACAACACATCCAACACGTGATCAGAATTAGCAACTGAACTATACAGTAGAGTCAAAATTGATGATAAGACCTTCTCCACACATAGTAAAGTGTCATAGTGGGCCCTTCCCCCACCTGCCCCCTCCTCTTCCAGATTAAGTGACTGCACACATACTCGCTGCCCTGTGGACAGAAATAAATCACAATTCAGAGAGGAATTCATTGGGCTCATTAAAGAAACCCGCGAAGAAGGCGTACTACTATACAAGGCCGGTAATGATGGACGACTGGGTAAACAATCCAGATGCAAAGTCAATACCAAGCCCGAGGCAATAGGTGATTTTAACTTCATGTACCCTGTGCTGGAAGCCCAGACGAACGTCCAACGTCACACAGTTAGAGGGCAGTTCTCATGGGCAAAGATCAAATGAGCAGGAAATGAATGATGTGTGCAGGGGGCAGAGCCTCCATCCCAGAGACCCAAGCTGTACAGGCCTAATGCCGGCCATGGCCGCACCACTGAGGGAGCCTGCAGCCTAAGCATCCCCTGCACACTTCCTCTAGGAGTTTTCAAGAAGGAAATAAGTGATGCACTTCACTGTTGACTTAAAGGATTCTTCCTAGAGACAAGACAGTGGCAGTGGCAGCAGGCATGCAGACTAGGCTGGGTGCATAGAAAACTCAAATAACGCTGCTGAAAAACAGGAGAGAGTCAGAAGAAAAGGAGAAACAGGTGAGAGCCCCCCTACACTGTTACCGTTAGGTTAAGGCACGCCACATGGGGGAGGTCTCAATCATACCAGCTCTGCGCCACTTTGCTGAGCCCTCCAAGTTGCTCTCAGCTAGCAGGACTGCTGGGACCACGGACCACACACCAAAAACAGGATGAATCCTGATGAAAATGAAAGCCAGATGAGAGGCCCCCCCCTTCACTGTTACGTCAGGCTAAGGTATGCCGCCGGGGGAGGTTCCAATCAGACTTGCTCCACTTTGCTCAATCGCCATGTCCTCCAAGCCCTCCAAGCTGCTCCAGCTAACTGGCTAACTGAGGTCATGGAGCACACACCGGGGCCGGAACCAGCCGGAGGCCAGAACCAACACTTATGCCCCCTCGCCCTACCCTGCCTCGCTCTCCACGGCAGACTGCTCAGCAGGAGCTGGGCCGGGGCCGTACTAACTCACTGCCTCGCTGCTGCCGAAAGTGTGTGGCGTCACACACAGCATACCCTCATATCCAATCTCTCATCCAGTTGTCCACTGCCGAGTTTTACCTCCAAGTCAGAAGAAGTACAAACAAAGGCCAACCATCAAAGGAACTGACGTAGAAGCTCTGAGGGATACAGGAGCCAGTGTCACCATGGTGGCAGCTAGACTGGTTTCCCCAGACCAAATGATCCCTGGTGTTAATCACCAGATTATGAACGATTACAATGAGACTAGGCTTAATCCAATAGCTTTGGTGAACCTAGAGTGGGGAGGAGTTACAGGGCAGACGAAGGTGGTTGTGTCTCCTGTCATGCCAGTAGAGTGTCTGTTAGGCAACGATCTGGATACTTCTGCATAGACAAAAGCAGAGAGGAGGGCTCATGCAGAAATCCTGGGTATCCCTAAGTGTGTGTGTGTGTGACAACTAAGGCACAGGAAGCATTTCAGGGGAGTCAGAAGGAGTTAGAGCCTGAAACTATGGCTCAAACCTTCAGAAACAAGAGGAATGGCAAGAAGACTGGTGACACAGCTTCTAAGAGGTCAGAGGATCAGGGGGAGAAGTCTCCCCAGGATGATACCCTAATGCCTGAGAAGGGAACTGCAGCTGAGAAGCTTGGGCCTGACCTGGCAGAGCTCCTTGATGCAGGGGAGCCCTCCCGAGAGGTCCTATTCTTAGAGCAAAAGAGATTCCCTACTCTTGAGTGCTTTAGGCAGCAAGCTCCCAGGCAAAAAGAGGGAGATGCCCGTGGCACTCATAGGGTTTATTAGGAGGATGGGCTTAAAACTGAGGCCAGGGACCCCAAACTAGGGGCATCCAGTGGTGGTCCCACAGGTATACAGAGAGTTCATTTTAACTTTAGCCCATGACATCACCCTTGCTGGACATCTGGGACAGACCAAAACCTGGGACAGGTTGGCGGCCCATTTATATTGTCCCCAGATGTCTGAGAAAGTTCAGAAGTTCTGCCGCTCCTGTGTGACCTGTCAAGCCAGTGGCAAGACAGGTTCACAACCAAAGGCCCCCTTAATTCCACTTCCAGTGGTGGGACTCCCTTTGAGAGGGCAGGCTTCAACATGGTTGGTCCCCTTGACCCTTCTACTGCATCTGGAAACAGGTTTATCCTAGTGGTAGTGGGCCATGCCGCTAGATATCCAGAGGCAATTCCCCTCAGGGCTACCACTGCTCCTGCAGTGGCAAAGGCCATCCTTCGAATCTTCACCAGGAGGTGGTCAGTGATAGAGGGACAAACGTCATGTCTTCATGAATTTGGAGTGAGTTACAAATTCACTACCATCTACTAATGGCTTTGTAGAGAGATTCAACAAGACCATTAAGGGCATGATCATGGGACTCCCAGAGAAGCTCAGAAGGAGATCGGATGTCCTGTTGCCATGCCTCTTGTTTGCATACAGATAGGTGCCTCAGAAGGAGGTTGGCTTTAGCCCCTTTGAACTTCTGTCTGGCCATCCTGTAAGGGGTCCCCTAAGTCTAGCGAGGAAATGATGGGGGAAGCCTATTAATCAACGCAAACAGGACATAGTGGACTGTGTGCTAGGCCTACACTCAGGCATGACAGTGTACATGAAGAAAGCAAACAAGAATTTGCAGGCCAGCCAAAAACTTGTCAAGTACTTGTTTGACCAGACGTCAGCCATGGTTGAGTACCAACCAGGTCAGTTGGTGTGGGTGTTGGAGCCTGGGGATCCCAGGGCCCTCCAAGATAACTGGACTGGGCCCTACCCCATTTTAGAGAAGAAGGGGAAGTAACTTACCTGCTGGACATAGGCACCCCCAGGCCAAACCGAGTACTCAATGTAAATCGCCCAAAGCCACACCAAGACAGGGCATTTTATGACATGTTGATGGTCACTGATGCAGGACAGGAGGAGGTAAATGAACCCCTACCTGACCTGTTATCAACCAACCCACAAGCTGATACAGTGGAGGGTATAGTCCTGTCTGACACTGTCATTGTACTGCAGCAGGCTGACTGCAAGCAAGTCTTCAGCCAGTTTTTAGAGCTCTTTCTTTGACCCCTGGACAGACAACCTGGTGTAGCCATGATGTAGACACTGGAGACAATCTCCCAGTCAAGAACAAGATTTATAGATTGCCTGATCAAGTCAAAGCATGCATCAAAGCTGAAGTAAGCAAGATGCTCTAGCTTGGGGTAATTGAACCTTCTGACAGTGGTACTGGTCCCCAAACCTCACTCGAAAGGTGGGAAACCTGATATGAAGTTTTGTGTGGATTACTCGCGGTTGAATGTTGTGACAAAGAATGATGAACACCCCATACCAAGAGCAGATAAGCTTATTGATAAGCTAGGGGCATCAAAATTTCTCAGTACCTTTGACCTGACATCAGGGTACTGACAGATTGGGCTGATGCAGGGAGCCAAGGAGAAATCTGCATTCTCCACCCCAGAGAATTTCAGTTCAAAGTGATGCCTTTTGAAGTGAAGAATGCACCTGCCAGTTTTCAAAGGTTGGTGAATCGAGTTCTTTCCAGCTGGGATGACTTTAGTGCAGCATATCTGGATGATATTTCTGTCTTTAGTATCACCTGGTCAATCTGAGAGAGGTTTTGAAGGCCCTGCAGCAGTCAGGCCTCACATTCAAGGCCTGTAAGCGCCAGACTATGCAGAGTACTGTTGTCTACTTGGGCCACCTTATAGGTGGAAGCCAAGTGAGATCTCTCTAACCAAGATCAAGACTATTCTGGACTGGAAGCCTCACAAGATTCAGAGCCAGGTCAGGAGCATTCCTTGGCCTGACTGGATATTTTAGGTTTGTAAAGGCGTATGGTACCATTGTGGCCCCTCTCACTGACCTAACCTCAAAGAAGCAGCCAAAGAAGGTCATTTGGACCACAGGTTGTCAGAATGCCTTTGACACCCTGAAAGCAAAAGACACACAGATGATGGACCGAATGCAGAGCAAATCAAACATTCACCCCCAGTCAATAGATCTGGGTTAAATCCATTGTTCTTTTGCTCACCATGCCACCCCAATTTAGACCCAGCCATATGCAAATCAGTCTTGACCCTGTGCTTCATGGGAACAGTCCAGACCGAACTGCCAAGCCAGGTCCTCCCTGGACCGGAAACAAGCATCCTGGGACCGGTTTCCGGGTATCACCTCTCATCAACCAGGCTAGCTTGAATCCAATGGCACAGTGAGCCCGAGACCCACGTCTGGGCATACCCGGAGCACTTAGGGCGAGAAAGCAAAAGACACACAGATGATGGACGGTATGCAGAGCAAATCAAACATTCACCCCAGTCAATAGATCTGGGTTAAATCCATTGTTCTTTTGCTCAGCATGCCACCCCAGTTTAGACCCAGCCATATGCAAATCAGTCTTGACCCTGTGCCTCATGGGAACCGTCCAGACCGAACTGCCAAGCCAGGTACTTCCTGGACCGGAAACAAGCATCCTGGGACTGGTTTCCCGGTATCACCACTCATCAGCCAGGCTAGCTTGAATCCAGTGGCACAGTGAGCCTGGGACCCATGGCTGGGCATACCTGCCGCACTTAGGGTGAGAAGGCAAAAGACACACAGATGATGGATGGAATGCAGAGCAAATCAAACAATCATCCCCAGTCAATAGATCTGGGTTAAATCCATCGTTCTTTTGCTCAGCATGCCACCCCAGTTTAGACCCAGCCATACACAAATCAGTCTTGACCCTGTGCCTCATGGGAACAGTCCAGACCAAACTGCTAAGCCAGGTCCTCCCTGGACCAGAAACAAGCATCCCGGTTCTTTTTGCATTTGTCACCCCGAGTGGGACGGGTATGCCCAGATGTGGGTCCCGTGCTCTCCATGCCACTGGAGTCAAGCTATCCTGGCTGATGAGGGGTGAAACCCCGAAACCGGTCTTAGGATGCTTGTTTACAGTCCAGGGAGGACCTGGCCTGGCAGTTCGGGCTGGACTGTTCCCATTGGGCGCAGGGTCAAGACTGATTTGCATATGGCTGGGTTCAAACTGGAATGGCATGGGGAGCAAAGAAACAATGGATTTAGGCCCAGATCTCTGTACTGGGGTGAATGTATGACATTGTTCTGCATTCTCTCCATCAATTGTTCTTTTTGCATTTGTCACCCCAAGTGGGACGGGTATGCCCAGACGTGGGTCCTGTGCTCTCCATGCCACTGGAGTCAAGCTATCCTGGCTGATGAGGGTGAAACCCGAGACCGGTCCTAGGATGCTTGTTTCCAGTCCAGGGAGGACCTTGCCTGGCAGTTCGGGCTGGACTGTTCCCATTGGGCGCAGGGTCAAGACTGATTCGCATATGGCTGGGTTCAAACTGGAATGGCATAGATGCAGATAGAGATAGATGCAGATGAGATAGATGCAGCTAGAGATAGATACAGATAGATACAGATAGATGCAGATAGAGATAGATACAGATAGAGATAGATGCAGATAGAGATAGATCGATGCAGATAGAGATACATGCAGATAGATGCATATAGAGATAGATAGATGCAGATAGAGATAGATAGATGCAGATAGAGATAGATAGAGGCGAATAGAAATAGATGCAGACAGAAATAGATAGATAGATCCAGATAGAGATAGATGCAAATAGATATAGATAGATGCAGATAGATGCAGATAGATAGATGCAGATAGAGATAGATGCAGATAGATATAGATAGAGATAAATAGATGCAGATAGAGATAGATAGATGCAGATAGAGATAGATAGATAGATGCAGATAGAGAATAGATAGATGCAGATAGATAGATGCAGATAGAGATAAATAGACAGAGATATATAGAGATTGATGCAGATAGAGATAGATGCAGATATAGATAGATAGATGCAGATAGAGATATATAGAGATAGATGCATAGAGAGATAGATAGATGCAGATAGAGATAGATAGATGCAAATAGAGATAGATGCAGATAGATATAGATAGATTCAGGTAGAGATAGATGCAGATAGAGATAGAGATAGATAGAAGCAGATAGATCCAGATAGATGCAGACAGAGTTAGATAGATGCAGATACAGATGCAGGCAGATATAGATAGATGCAGATAGAGATAGATGCAGATAGATAGCTGCAGATAGAGATAGATGCAGATAGATGCAGATAGAGATAGATAGATGCAAATAGAGAATAGATAGATGAAGATAGAGGAAGATAGATGCAGATAGATGCAGAAAGATATAGATAGATGCAGATAGATATAGATCGATGCAGATAGAGATAGATAGATGCAAAGAGATGCACATAGATATAGATAGATGCAGATAGAGATAGATAGATGCAGATAGAGATAGGTAGATGCAGATAGAGATAGATAGATGCAGAGAGATGCACATAGATATAGAGAGATGCAGATAGAGATAAATAGATGCAGATAGAGATAGATGCAGATGAGATAGATGTAGATAGAGATAGATAGATACAGATAGATACAGATAGATGCAGATAGAGATAGATACAGATAGATGCAGATAGAGATGGATGCAGATAGAGATAGATAGATGTAGTTAGATGCATATAGAGATAGATGCAGATAGATGCAGATAGAGATAGATAGATGCAGATAGAGATAGATAGATGCAGATAAAGAATAGATAAATGCAGATAGATAGATGCAGATAGAGATAAATAGACAGAGATAGATAGAGATTGATGCAGATAGAGATAGATGCAGATAGAGATAGATAGATGCAGATAGACATAGATAGAGATAGATGCAGATAGATGCATAAAGAGATAGATGCAGATAGAGATAGATAGATGCAGATAGATATAGATGCAGATACATATAGATAGATATAGATAGATACAGATATAGATTAATAGATGCAGATAGAGATAGATAGATGCAGATAGATGCAAATAGATGCAGATAGATGCAAATAGATACAGTTAGAGCTAGATACAGATAGATTCAGGTAGAGATAGAGATAGATAGAAGCAGATAGATACAGATAGATGCAGATAGATGCAGACAGAGTTAGATAGATGAAGATATAGATGAAGACAGATAGAGATAGATGCAGATAGAGATAGATAGAGATAAATGCAGATAGATAGATGCAGATAGAGATAGATGCAGATAGATGCAGATAGAGATAGATAGATGCAGATAGATGCAGATAGATATAGATAGATGCAGATAGAAATAGATAGATGCAGATAGAAATAGATAGATGCAGAGAGATGCACATAGATATAGATAGATGCAGATAGAGATAGATAGATGCAGATAGATAGATGCAGATAGAGATACATAGATGCAGATAGAGATAGATGCAGAGAGATGCACATAGATATAGATAGATGCAGATAGAGATAGATAGATGCAGATCAAGGTAGATGCAGATAGAGATAGATGCGGATGCGATAGATGCAGATAGAGATAGATAGATACAGATAGATACAGATAGATGCAGATAGAGATAGATGCAGATAGAGATAGTTAGATGCAGATAGAGATAGATGCAGATAGATGCATATAGAGATAGATAGATGCAGATAGATGCAGATAGAGATAGATAGATGCAGATAGAGATAGATAGATGCAGATAGAAATAGATGCAGATAGAGATAGATAGATCCAGATAGAGATAGATGCAGATAGAAATAGATGCAGATAGAGATAGATAGATCCAGATAGAGATAGATGCAGATAGATATAGATAGATGCAGATAGAGATAGATACAGATAGATGCAGATAGAGATAGATAGATGCAGATAGAGATAGATAGATGCAGATAGAGATAGATGCATATATAGATAGATAGATAGATAGATGCAGATAGATCCGGATAGAGATAGATAGGTGCGGATAGAGATAGATAGATGCAGATAGAAATAGATGCAGATAGAGATAGGTAGATCCAGATAGAGATAGATGCAGATAGATATAGATAGATGCAGATAGAAATAGATGCAGATAGAGATAGATAGATCCAGATAGAGATAGATGCAGATAGATAGATGCAGATAGAGTTAGATAGATGCAGATAGAGATTGATGCAGATGGATATGGATGGAGATAAATAGATGCAGATAGAGATAGATAGATGCAGAGAGATGCAGATAGATGCAGATGGAGATAGATGCAGATAGAGATAGATAGATGCAGATAGAGAATGGATAGATGCAGACAGATGCAAATAGATGCATATAGATACAGATAGATGCAGATAGAGATAGATACAGATAGATACAGATAGAGATAGATAGATGAAGATAGAGATGAATGCAGATAGAGATAGATGCAGATAGAGAATAGATAGATGCAGATAGATGCAGATAGATATAGATAGATATAGATAGATAGATGCAGATAGAGATAGATGCAGATAGATATAGATAGATAGATGCAGATAAAGATAGATAGATACAGAGAGATGCACATAGATATAGATAGATGCAGATAGAGATAGATAGATAGAGATAGATGGAGATAAAGATATATAGATGCAGATAGAGATAGAGATAGATAGATGCAGATAGAGATAGATACAGATAAATGCAGATAGAAATAGATAGATGCAGATAGATGAAAATAGAGATGGATAGATGCAGATAGAGTTAGAAGGATGCAGATATAGATAGATAGATGCAGATAGAGATAGATGCTGATAGATATAGATAGATACAGATAGATGCAGATAGAGATAGATAGAGGTAGCTGCGGATAGGTACATATAGAGGTAGTTAGATGCAGATAGAGATAGATAGATGCAGATTGATACAGATAGATGCAGATAGAAGCAGATAGAGATAGATAGATGCAGATAGAGATAGATAGAGGCAGATAGAAATGGATGCAGATAGAGATACATAGAGATAGATAGATCCAGATAGAGATAGATGCAGATATATATAGATATAGATAGATGCAGATAGATGGAAATAGATAGATGCAGATAGAGATAGATAGATGCAGATAGAGATAGATAGATGCAGATAGAGATAGATAGATGCAGATAGAGATAGATAGATGCAGATAGAGCTAGATAGATAGACAGAGATAGATAGATAGACAGAGATATATACAGATAGATGCAGATAGAGATAGATAGAGATAGAGATAGATAGATGCAGATAGATGCAGATGGATAGAGATAGATAGAGATAGATGCATATAGAGATAGATAGATAGATAGATGGAGATAGAGATAGAGATAGATGCAGATGGAGATAGATAGATGCAGATAGAGATAGATATTTGTAGATAGAGATAGATGCAGATAGAGATAGATAGATCCAGATAGAGCTATATGCAGACAGATATAGATAGATGCAGATAGCTAGAGATACAGATAGATAGAGATAGATGCAGATAGATAGATGCAGATAGAGCTAGATGGAGATTGATATAGATAGAGATAGAAAGATTCAGAGAGATGCACATAGATGCAGAGAGATGCAGATAGAGACATATAGATGCAGACAGAGATAGATAGATGCAGATAGATAGATTCAGATAGATGCATATAGATGCAGATAGATGCAGATAGACACAGTTAGATAGATGCATATAGAGATAGATTCAGATAGATTTAGATGGATGCAGATGGATGCAGATGGAGATAGATGGAGATATATGCAGATATATATAGACAGAGATAGATGCAGATAGAGATAGATGCAGATTGAGATAGCTGCAGATAGAGATAGATCCAGATAGAGATAGATCCAGATAGAGATAGATAGATGCAGATAGATATAGATAGATAGATGCAGATAGAGATAGATGCAGATAGATATAGATAGATAGATAGATAGATAGATAGATGCAGTTAAAGATAGGTAGATGCAGAGAGATGCACATAGATATAGATAGATGCAGATAGCGAAAGATAGATGCAGATAGATGCATAAATAGATAGATATAGATAGAGATAGATGGAGATAAAGATATATAGATGCAGATAGAGATAGAGATAGATAGATGCAAATAGAGATAGATACAGATAATTGCAGATAGAAATAGATAGATGCAGGGGGGCGTAGTTTGCGCAAACGGAAGATGGCGGCGTCTCCTTGACTCTCCCGGGTCTGCAGAGAGGAAAGCGGAACGGACGGCGCACCAGTCGAGAACGGACGCCTAAAAAAGAACGCACAGGCTGCCAAATAACAGAGGATGCAAACAATGTAAGCACTTCACGACGCGGACATCAGGCTCTATGATTTTCGCGCTGGTATGCAAATAGCGGCTCCGTCACAGCGACGTCCGCCATTTTAACCTCTTCACCCGACGAGGAATTTTCTTCATGCGCATTCCTCATGAGTGGCCCTTAATGGAATTGCAGCTCAAATTCATTCGGCAGCCTCCTCAAATGAGTTCTCACAAGAAATGTAAGCAGCTCTATTTGTCGTTTTGTTTCTTCTTTGCCTCAAGTGTTGTGGAGATCCTTTTTCTCTCCTCCTGACAAGAATGATACCACTTTAAAATTCGGAAGAGGGTGAAATAAGCAGTTTTTTGTTAACTATTGCCTCAAATTCACCTCAATAGTATTTCACTTTTTACCATGAAGTGCACTATAGGTACTAATTGAGGTTCGGTAATACTGCTGTCATCTGTGTGCTACTGTTGGAAGCTGCCTTATAAGGGTATTGACACCTCGGAAATCACTTGCTCCCTTACAAAAATACTTACATATTGTGTGAGAGACTGACTTACCTTCTCCTGTACACTTGACACCCAGAATTCTTGAATGTCTTTTCACACGTCAAAGTCAGTGCAAGTTGACTAGCTCCCTTCTTTGAAGGAATACATGCATATTCTCACACATCGCTTGGTAGAGGAGCACCGCAACTAAAGACAGTTCTCAGGTGATACCCTCAACGCACATTCATGTAACACGCGCAAGCCTTAGCCTATTCTCCAACACAATGGAGGATACAACGTTGCCAACACCAAAAGGCACCCGGTTATCAACAACTAGCGCAACCTCAGGTGCTAACAAAGCGCCCAGTAAAAGGCTGAAAAAAGACCCTCCTTCACTTCCCAAGCAACCCTCGTCAGTCTCTATGGACCTTTAATTAGAAGAAATTCGTGCCTTACGTCCTTTTGTTGAAGAGACAAATTCTAAACTACAAATTTTAACTGATAGATGGTCGCGAATGGAGGAAAATATTACTACAGTGGAACAAAATATTGAATCTTCGGGCTCATCAAGTAGTAAAGTGGAAGCTCTTCATTCTCAAGTGTTGTCGCTTCAGAGACAGGTTGAAAATTTGGAAAACAGAAATAGACGAAATAACCTTCGTATATATGGTTTGCCTGAAGGTTCAGAAGGTTCGGACCCCATCACCTTCTTCAAATCCTTTCTTCCAAAAATTCTCCATCTGCCCGAAGGCACCATACTTAATCTACAACGAGCTCACAGATTAGGTCCTGCATCTGCTGCGCCCTCTTCTAACGTGAGAAAGCCAAGAGGAGTCATCATGTACTTTCTAGAATACACAGACCTCCTAAAAGTCTTAACGGCGGCAAGATCCATTAATCGCATTTCATGGTCGGGTAGCTCTTTGTTTTTCTCACAGGATTATGCTAAACCTACTGCTGACAGACGTAAAGAGTTTCTGGTGATGAGACCAACCCTTCGATCCATGGGGGCACGGTATGGCCTTTTTCACCCGTGCCTTTTCAAAGTGACTCTCAACAATAAGACTACCACATATGAAGATCCTGTAAGACTTAAAAGCTTTCTTAATTCACATAGTGCGGAAACTATGGATACTTCTTCGCTGGGAAAATAAGTGGTTAATCCTATTGTTTGGCAGATTTCATTAATTGTTAACTTACCCAAGAAATTTACCTTGGGTTATAATTCTTTGTTGCTGGTTATTAAGTTGCACTACATACTATTAACCTTCTTCTTCTTTCCTCACAGGGTTCGTCCTCGTATCGTATGATCCATTTTTTGTACCCGTCGTTTGTCCTGCGGTTCCCCTCGCCTTCCCTCTTGAAATCTGGACGTGTCATTGTTCCATGTGGCCTCACCCCACCACCCTTCATGTGTTTTGAATTACTTGTAGGTATGTTTTTTTTCTTCTCTTTTGTTCTTTTCATTTTTATGTAGATTTCTTTTCATCACAACTTTCCCTATCTTTCATTTGTTTACAACTCCTTTTGCTATCCTCTTTCACTATATTGCTCTCTGTAATCTACAACCCAATTGCTTGTTCTACTCTCTTATCGTCTTTATGCTCATTCCTCTATGTCGTTCTCTCCTCCTTCTAATGATGTATTTATACTTGTATTCTTATTTCTATCTCTCTTTTTTTAGTCTGTTTGATCCACTTTGTGTATGGTTGGTTTATCTTTTGGTATACTCTTCACAGTTTGATGACTTGCTTTGATTGGTGCCTTTTATCTACTTTCATGTTAGTCTTATGTCCTTAAAACTTATCTCATGGAATGTCAGGGGTTTACATTCGCCTATTAAAAGGCAAAGGGTGTTAACTCATTTAGCTAAGTTGGGGGCAGATATAGCCTGTTTGCAAGAATCTCACTTAACAGCAGAAGAATCATTAAAGTTAAAGAGGGGTTGGGTAGGGGAGGTCTTTTATTCACCAGGAGATGTCAAACGCAATGGAGTCTTAACTCTTTGTAGTAAATCACTTCCTGTTAAATTGTTATCACAGTGTTCTGATGAAAATGGTAGGTGGTTGTTTACTAAATTGATGTTGGGAAATGCTCCGATCTCTTTACTTAATATTTATGCGCCCACCGCTGGAGATTCCTCCTATTGGGTGTCCCTGGCGCAACAGATTGCAAACTCTATTGATGACAACTTTATTCTTACAAGTGATTGAAATCAAGTATTTGATCCTTTTTTAGACCGTAATTCAGAGACCCCCTTTGTCCCTCATAAAGCACACAAATTTTTCATACAAAATATTAAACAATACAAACTTATAGATGCTTGGAGACTTTGTAACCCAACCTTAAGGGAGTACACTTATTACTCTCCGGCTCATCATACCCAATCACGAATAGATTATTTTTTGTATCTCACAATATTTCTCAGTCACTAATGGCGGTGGACATTGGATCTATTCTAATTTCCAATCATGCTCCCAATATCATTCAGTTAGATGTTTTACAGACACCTAACACACCTCCGAAATGGCGTTTTAAAAATGCTGAGGCATATTATCAAGAACGGTGTTAAAAATTATCGCCGCTTTAGCGGCAGAAAACTGCACGCTAAAGCGGCGATAATGGGCTTGATAATATGCCCTTGAGAATTCCAATAGAAGCCCATGTTTACACCAGAACATGGGCTTCTATTGGAATTCTCAAGGCATATTATCAAGCCCATTATCGCCGCTTTAGCGGCAGTTTCCTGCCGCTAAAGCGGCGGTAATTTTAACGCCGTTCTTGGTAATATGCCCCGCTCTTCTTTTGGATCCAACCTTCACTTCCTCTTTTGCTTTTTTTTTTAATGAATACTTTTTCTTTAATCAATCTGAAACTTTACCCTTTCACGTGGTGTGGGATGCTTTCAAAGCAGCAGCTAGAGACTTTGTTATTGGCTATGTTTCTAAAAAATTTAGAAAATCTAAAGAACTCACCACAACCCTCCTAAATGAGATAAAGAGATTGGAGCATTCTTACTATTCTTCCAAGTCAAAAGACTGTTTATCAGAAGTTATAAAAATCAAATTTCAGTTTAATAAGGAGTCGACAAACAATGCTTCTACATTTATATTAAAGTCCAGTGCGAAATTCTATGGAGGTCAGAATAAAGCAGGAAAAGTCCTAGCCAATTATTTGAAAGGTAAACAAAATAAACTCAACATAGAGTCCATCATGGATAAAGATCAAACATTGAAATTTAAAGATACTGATATTTTAAATGAATTTCTCCAATTCTATAAGACATTATACACATCAGAACATTCCCCCTCAGAACATCATATCTCTCAATTTTTATCTCATATTCAGCAACCTTTTGACACTCGACCAGATTTTACACTCTTGGAATCCGACCTATAACAAAAGGAACTCATCGCTGCATTACAGACACTCAAGAAAGACAAAGCCCCAGGACCAGACGGATTCACTGTTGAGTTCTTCACACACTTCGCACATTTGTTAATTCCCAAATTACATAACCTTCTAGACTAATTTTTATGCTCAGGCGAATCCCTTGGCTCCTTTTAGGATGCCCTAATTTGTCTCATTCCTAAGGAGGGGAAAGACTTAAGATATTGTAAAAACTATCGGCCCATTTCCCTAGTCAATATTGACTATAAAAAAATGTCAAAGGCCCTGGCCATGCGCCTGGAATCCAATTTACCTGATCTATAAGGAATGGAACAATCTGGTTTTGTTAAGGGTCGCCTTATTACAGACAATACTCGCTTATTTTTTGACATCTTATCCAAATCCTCCCATGTTTCGCATTCCTTGGCAGCAATAGCCTTAGACGCAGAGAAAGCGTTTGATAGAGTACAATAACCATATCTTTTTCACACACTTAAATGGTTTGGCTTTGGTCCTAGAATTATCTCTTTAATATCAATTGTGTACTCTAACCCACGAGCGGCAGTCTGTGCAAATGGGAGCACATCTTCTTATTTTAATTTAGGTAGAGGTGTCCGACAGGGATGTCCATTATCCCCATTCCTTTTCAATTTAGCCTTAGAAACTTTTTTATCAAGGATTCGTCAGAACAAAGACATACATGGATTTGATTTTAAAGATACTCAAATCAAATTAGCGGTTTACGCTGACGATATTTTATTATTTATCTCACAACCTCAGACATCTCTCCCTGCATTCCTACAAGAAGTTGATTCTTTTGCAGCCATTTCTGGATATAAACTAAATAAAGATAAATGCAAAATCTTACCTTTAACAAAATATACCTTCAAAGCCGATTTCGCTATCTCAAGCTTCACATGGAGCCCCAAACACATTAAGTATTTAGGTTTGCAGTTTACTCCTTCCATTTCAGGCATGGTCTCATGCTGTATGGAGAATTGTATACAGAGAATATCCTCTTTAACTACTAGGTGGCACCCTCTATACTTATCTTGGTGGGGTCGTTTAGATACCATAAAGATGAGGCTATCTCCCATAATTTTATATACAATTTCCAATATTCCAATATCTATTGCCTTGAAATTTTTAAAGAAAATTAATCTATATTATCCTCTTTTTTATGGAGTAACAAAAAATCACGTATGTCTTTATCAAAATTGACTCGTCCAAAATCAGAGGGTGGTGTTAATTTCCCTGATTTCCCCACGTATCACAAATCCTTTTACTCCGTCAAGCGTCGAGATGGCTCTCCGAAGCCCACGCAGATTACCCTCATTGGGCTGAACTCGAGTGATCTTTTATATCTCCTTTCTCATTCCAAGAATATTTATCGTTTTCACGTAAACCACCATCTTTATCTAACCCCGTACTTAAGCACACGTCAAAAATTTTGAAGCCTAATTCGGCGTCAGAACCCATGGATTGGACTTCTTTCTCCGGATCCACGATATGGCACAACAACATGATATTGATTCGCGGTAGACCTTTATATTGGAAATCCTGGAGGCAAAGAGGTTTAATCTGGATACATCAATTATATGTACAGAATGAGATTATGTCCTTTTTGCAAGCTAGTAGACTCTTTGATTTACCTTCCTCATTTCAACCTAAATATCTCCTTCTGAAGCAAGCCATTTTAGACGCTCGCGCCCAATACATACTCCTAACCCCTTCCACTGATCCCATCCCCTCTTTGGCTAACAAACTACATGTTCTTCTACGTGCTGACCCTAAAGCCTCCGCTATTTACAATTACTTACACACTTCATGTATTACACGAGAAAAAAATAAAGTGGAGCTTTCTTGGGAAAAAGATCTGGAGGTTTGCTGGCCCACGGAGTTATGGAATAAAATATGGACTAAAATTAGGAAATCCTCTAGAGCGGCGAACACCACACAGACACTTTTCTATATATACAATAGACTTTTGTTATCCCCGGTTACTTTAAACGCAAGACACGCCAAGCTCTCTGATGCCTGTTGGACATGCTCCTCTCCACGTGCAGATTTGTATCACTTACTTTTTATATGCCCACCTGTTCATAATTTTTGGAAAAAAGTTTGGTCTCAAATTAATTCAATTTTTGATTCCGGCTGCCCTTTCTCTATTTCTCATGTGTTTTTCGGAAGCTTATCTCCTATCTGGACAGACTGCGATTCTAACAACAAGATAATAGACTTATTATTAGCAGTTGCCTTTCAACATATAACTAAAAATTGGAAAGATTCCACCAAGTTATCTTATCAAGCATGGTGGTACGCTATATGTCATAATCATGGATTAGATACAACTTTTGTGCACCCCATCCACATGGCAACAAAACATTTGAATTTATGGTTACCTATCACATTGTTCATTGATGCTAGTGCCAGACGATCTTTCCCCCCGAATCCAGTACAACAAGAAGTTTCTAAACCTCCTTGACTTTCCTTATGTTGTTATTATATTAACTGATTACTTTGTATTCAGTATTATGATTTTTACATGAACTGTAGTCTTCTTTTATCTGCACCGATCAACATGCATACCCTTGTCATTTTTTATCTCAACTTCTGTTAAACTGAATCATATATCCAATTATTTGGTTTCTTAAATTTTAGTTTAACTTATGTGATTATTTGTTGTTTCACTGTCCCTTGTATTGTTATTTTGAATTCTTTCAATAAACTTCTTTTTGAACTTAAAAAGAAATAGATAGATGCAGATAGATGAAAATAGAGATGGATAGATGCAGATAGCTGCAGATAGAGATAGATAGATGCAGATAGAGTTAGAAGGATGCAGATAGATATAGATAGATGCAGATAGAGATAGATAGAGGTAGCTGCAGATAGGTACAGATAGAGGTAGTTAGATGCAGATAGAGATAGATAGATGCAGATTGATACAGATAGATGCAGATGCAGATAGATGCAGATAGAGCTAGATACAGATAGATACAGATAGATTCAGATAAATGCAGATATAGCTAGTTACAGATAGATACAGATAGATGCAGATAGAGATAGATACAGATAGATGAAGATAGAAATAGATAGATGCAGATAGAGATATATAGATGCTGATAGATAGATGCAGATAGAGATAGATGCAGATAGAGATACATTCAGATAGAGATACATTGAGATACATAGATCCAGATAGATAGATGCAGATAGATGTAGATGGATATCGAGAGATGCAGATAGATATAGATAGAGATAGATAGATGCAGATAGAAATAGAGGCAGATGGAGATAGATAGATGCAGATAGATAGACAGAGATAGATAGATGCAGATAGAGATAGAGATAGATAGATGCAGTTAGATGCAGATAAATGCAGAGAGATGCACATAGATATAGATAGGTGCAGATAGAGATAGATAGATGCAGATAGAGATAGATAGATACAGATAGAGATAGATGCAGATAGATACAGATAGAGATAGATGCAGATAAAGGCAGATGGATATAGATAGATGCAGATGAATAGTCAGAGATAGATATATGCAGATAGAGATAGATAGATGCAGTTAGATGCAGATAGATGCAGACAGATACAGATAGATACAGGTAGATGCACATAGAGATAGATGTGGATAGATGCAGATAGATATAAATGCAGATAGAGGCAGAGAGAGATAGATAGATGCAGATAGATAGACAGAGATAGATAGATGCAGATAGAGATAGATAGATAGATAGATGCAGATAGATGCAGATAGATAGACAGAGATAGATAGATGCAGATAGAGAAAGATAGTTGCAGATAGAGATAGATGCAGATAGATGCAAATAGAGGTAAATAGAGAAAGATAGATAAATGCAGATAGCTGCAGATAGATGCAGATAGATTCAGATAGCTGGAGATAGCTGCAGATAGATGCAGATAGATGCAGATGGATGCAGATAGAGCTAGATAGATGCAGATAGAGATATATTCAGATAGATGCAGATAGAGATAGATAGATGCGGATATATGCAGATAGAGATAGATAGATGCAGACAGAGATAGATAGATGCAGATAGAGATAGATAGGTGCACATAAAGATAGATAAATAGAGATAGATGCAGATAGAGATATATAGATGCAGATAGAGATATATAGATGCAGATAGAGATAGATAGATGCAGATAAATGCAAATAGATGCAGATAGATGCAAATAGATACAGATAGATGCAGATA
Source organism: Calotriton arnoldi (assembly GCA_963921515.1). Classification (NCBI taxonomy): domain Eukaryota; kingdom Metazoa; phylum Chordata; class Amphibia; order Caudata; family Salamandridae; genus Calotriton; species Calotriton arnoldi. Next base: position 185,291 of record CAWUFW010014285.1, on the reverse strand, counting down.
GAGCTAGATAAAGATAGATTCAGGTAGAGATAGATGCAGATAGAGATAGATAGAGATAGAGAAAGATAGAGAAAGATAGAGAAAGATAGAGAAAGATAGATGCAGTTAGATGTAGATAGAGATAGATAGATGCAGATAGATGCATATAATGATAGATAGGTGCAGGTGGATGCAAAGAGTTAGATATATGCAGATAGAGATAGATGGATGCAGATAGAAATAGATAGATGCATTTAGAAATAGATGCAGATAGCTGCAGATAGAGATAGATAGATGCAGATAGATATAGCTAGAGATAGATTCAGATAGAGACAGATACAAGAGATACAGATAGACATAGATGCAGGTAGAGATAGATAGATGCAGATAGATATAGATAGATGCATTTATAGATAGATATATATAGATAGATATAGATAGATAGGGATAGAGGCAGGTAGAGATAGATGCAGATACTTAGGATATATAGATCCAGATAGCGATATATAGATCCAGATAGAGATAGATAGATGCAGATAGATATAGATAGATGCAGATAGATATAGACAGAGAGATGCAGATAGATATAGATAGATAGATGCAGATAGATGCAGATAGATATAGATAGATGCAGAAAGAGATAGATAGATGCAGAGAGATGCACGTAGATATAGATAGACGCAGATAGCGATAGAGTTAGATAGATGCAGATAGAGTTAGATAGATGCAGATAGAGATAGATAGATGCAAATAGAGATAGATTGAGATAGATGCACATAGATGCAGATAGAGATATAGATGAAGATAGAGATACATAGATGCAGATATAGATAGATGCAGATAGATACAGATATATGCAGATAGAGATATAGATGCAGATAGATGCAGATAGAGATAGATAGAGCTAGAGATAAAAGCAGATAGAGATAGATGAAGATAGAGATAGAGATAGATGCAGATAGATGCACATAGAGATAGATATAGATAGATGTAGATAGATGCAGATAGATGCAGATTGATGCAGATAGATGCAGATATAGATAGATAGATGCAAATAGAGAGAGATGGATGAAGATAGAGATAGATTGAAGCAGAGAGATGCACATAGATATAGATAGATGAAGATAGATAGCTGCAGATAGATGCATATAGATGCCGATATAGATATAGGTAGAGATAGATGGAGATAAAGATATATAGATAGATACAGATAGATGCAGATAGAGATACATAGATGCAGATAGATATAGATAGATGCAGATAGATATAGATAGATGCAGATTGAGATAGATGCAGATAGATGCATATAGAGATAGATAGATGCAGGTAGATACAGACAGAGATAAACAGATAGATGCAGATCAAGATAGATAGATAGATAGAGCTGGAGATAGACGCAGATAGAGATAGATGCAGATAGATGCAAATAGAGATAGATAGAGATAGATAGCGATAGATGCAGATAGAGATAGATGCAGATAGATGCAGATAGATTTAGATAGATTCAGGTAGATGCAGATGGATGCAGATAGAGATAGATAGATGCAGATAGAGATAGAGATGCCAATAGAGAGAGATGGATGCGGATAAATGCAGATAGAGTCAGATAGAGTCAGATAGATGCAGATAGATAGATGCAGATAGATAGATAGAGATAGATTCAGATAGATGCAGATATAGATGGATAGATGCAGTTAGAGATAGATGCAGATAGAGATAGATAGATGCAGATAGATGCTGATAGTGATAGATAGATGCAGATAGAGATATAGATAGATCCAGAAAGATTTAGACAGATGCAGCTGCAGATAGTAAAATGCAGATGCAGATAGATACCGATAGATGCAGATAGGTAGATGCAGATAGGTAGATGCAGACAGACAGATGCAAATAGATGCAGATATAGATAGATGCAGATAGATGTAGATAGAGAGAAAAATGCAGATAGAGATATGGAGATGCAGATATAGATAGATGCAGATAGAGATAGATGGATGCAGATAGAGATATATAGATGTGGATAGATAGAGATAGGTGAGGATAAATGCAGATGAGATAGATAGATACAGATAGATACAGATAGATGCAGGTAGATTCAGCTAGAGATAGATAGATGCAGATAGAGATAGATAGGGATAGATGCAGATAGATGCATATAGAGATAGATGCAGATAGAGACGGATGCAGATAGATACAGATAAAGAGAGATGCAGATAGAGATAGAGATAGATGCAGATAGAGATAGATGCAGATAGAGATAGATGCAGATAGAGATAGATGCAGATAGAGATAGATGCAGATAGAGATAGATGCAGATATAGATAGATGCAGATAGAGATATATGGATGCAGATAAAGATACATAGATGCAGATAGAGATAGATGCAGATAGATGCAGATACAGATAGATACAGATAGATGCAGGTAGAGTTGGACAGATGCAGATAGAGATAGATAGTTGCAGATAGAGATACATAGATAGATGCAGAGAGATGCACATAGATGGGGATAGATGCAGATAGAGATAGATGCAGATAGATGAGATAGATGAGATAGATGAAAATAGAGATAGATGCAGATAGAGATATATAGATGCAGCTAGAGATACATAGATGCAGATAGAGATAGATGAAGATAGAGATAGATACAGGTAGATGCAGATAAATGTAGATAGATGTAGATAGAGATAGATAGATGCAGATAGATAGAGATAGATAGATGCAGATAGATGCAGATAGAGTTAGACAGATGTAGACAGAAATAGATGCAGATAGAGATAGATAGATGCAGATAGATGCAGATAGAGTTAGACAGACGCAGACAAAGATAGATAGATGCAGATAGAGATAGATAGATGCAGATAGATGCAGATAGAGATAGATAGAGATGGATAGAGATGGATAGAGATAGATGCAGATAGATACAGGCAGATTCAAGTAGATGCAGATAGAGCTAGATGCAGATAGATTCAGATAGATTAAGATAGATAGATGCAGCTAGAGATAGATGCAGGTAGAGATAGATAGATAGATAGATGCAGATAGATGTAGATAGATGCAGATAGAGATAGATGCAGATAGAGATAGATACAGGTAGATGCAGATACATGTAGATAGATGTAGATAGAGATAGATAGATGCAGATAGGGATAGATAGATGCAGATAGATGCAGATAGATGCAGATAGAGTTAGACAGATGCAGACAGAAATAGATGCAGATAGATGCAGATAGATACAGATAGATGCAGATAGAGTTAGACAGATGCAGACAAAGATAGATCGATGCAGATAGAGATAGCTAGATGCAGATAGAGATAGATAGAGATGGCTAGAGATAGATGCAGATAGATACAGACAGATTCAGGTAGATGCAGATAGAGCTAGATAAAGATAGATGCAGATAGATTCAGATAGAGTCAGATAGATAGTTGCAGATAGAGATAGATGCAGGCAGAGATAGATAGATGCAGATAGATGTAGATAGAGATAGATAGAAGCAGTTAGAGATAGATAGATGCAGATAGACACAGATAGACGCAGATAGAGATAGATGCAGATAGAGATAGATAGATGTAGAAAGCTGCAGATAGAGACAGATAGATACAGATAGAAAAATAGATGCAGATAGATATTGATAGATAGATGCAGATAGTGATAGATACAGATAGATGCAGATAGATGCATATGGATGCAAATAGAGATAGATGCAGATAGAGATAGATAGATGCAGATAGAGATAGATGCAGGTAGAAATAAATAGATAGATGGAGATAGATAGATGCCGATAGAGATAGATAGATGCAATTAGAGATAGATGCACATAGACAGAGATAGATGCAGATAGAGATAGATAGATGCAGATAGATCCAGATAGAGATAGATGCATATAGAGATAGATGCAGATAGCGATAGATAGTTGCAGATATATACAGATAGAGATAGATGCTGATAGGTGCAGATAGAGATAGATGCAGATAGAGTTAGATGCAGATAGCTATAGATAGATGCAATTAGAGATAGATGCAGATCAATGCAGGTAGAGTTAGATAGATAGAGGTAGATAGATGCAGATAGAGATAGATAGATGCAGATAGAGATCGATAGATGCAGATCAATGCAGATAGAATTAGATAGATGCAGATAGAGATAGATAGATGCAGATAGATATAGATAGATAGATGCAGAAAGAGATAGATAGATGCAGAGAGATGCACATAGATATAGATAGACACAGATAGCGATAGATGCAGATAGAAGCAGATAGATGCAGATAGAGTTAGATAGATGCAGATAGAGATAGATAGATGCAAATAGAGATCGATTGAGATAGATGCACATAGATGCAGATAGAGATATAGATGAAGATAGAGATACATAGATGCAGATATAGATAGATGCAGATAGATATAGATATATGCAGATAGAGATATAGATGCAGATAGATGCAGATAGAGATAGATAGAGCTAGAGATAAAAGCAGATAGAGATAGATGCAGATAGATATAGAGATAGATGCAGATAGATGCACATAGAGATAGCTATAGATAGATGTAGATAGATGCAGATAGATGCAGATTGATGCAGATAGATGCAGATATAGATAGATAGATGCAAATAGAGAGAGATGGATGCAGATAGAGATAGATGGATGCAGAGAGATGCACATAGATATAGATAGATGCAGATAGATAGCTGCAGATAGATGCATATAGATGCCGATATAGATATAGGTAGAGATAGATGCAGATAAAGATATATAGATAGATACAGATAGATGCAGATAGAGATAGATAGATGCAGATAGAGATAGATGCAAATAGAGATAAATTGAGATAGATGCAGATGGAGATATAGATGCAGATAGATGCAGCTAGAGCTAGATATAGATAGATGCAGATAGATATAGATAGATGCAGATTGAGATAGATGCAGATAGATGCATATAGAGATAGATAGATGCAGGTAAATACAGACAGAGATAAACAGATAGATGCAGATCAAGATAGATAGATAGAGCTGGAGATAGACGCAGATAGAGATAGATGCAGAGAGATGCAAAGAGAGATAGATAGAGATAGATAGCGATAGATGCAGATAGAGATAGATGCAGATAGATTTAGATAGATTCAGGTAGATGCAGATGGATGCAGATAGAGATAGATAGATGCAGATAGAGATAGAGATGCCGATAGAGAGAGATGGATGCGGATAAATGCAGATAGAGTCAGATAGATGCAGATAGATAGATGCAGATAGATGCAGATAGATAGATAGAGATAGATTCAGATAGATGCAGATAGAGATGGATAGATGCAGTTAGAGATAGATGCAGATAGAGATAGATAGATGCAGATAGATGCTGATAGTGATAGATAGATGCAGATGCAGATGCAGATAGAGATATAGATAGATCCAGATAGATTCAGATAGATGCAGCTGCAGATAGTTAAATGCAGATGCAGATAGATACCGATAGATGCAGATAGGTAGATGCAGACAGACAGATGCAAATAGATGCAGATATAGATAGATGCAGATAGTTGTAGATAGATGCAGATAGAGATCGATGCAGGTAGAAATAAATAGATAGATGGAGATAGATAGATGCCGATAGAGATAGATAGATGCAGTTAGAGATAGATGCACATAGACAGAGGTAGATGCAGATAGAGATAGATAGACAGAGGTAGATGCAGATAGAGATAGATAGACAGAGATAGATGCAGATAGAGATAGATGCATATAGAGATAGATGCATATAGAGATAGATGCAGATAGCGATAGATAGATGCAGATATATACAGCTAGAGATAGATGCTGATAGGTGCAGATAGGGATAGATGCAGATAGATGCAGATAGAGTTAGATGCAGATAGAGATAGATAGATAGATGCAATTAGAGATAGATAGATGCAGATCAATGCAGGTAGAGTTAGATAGATGCAGATAGATAGAGATAGATAGATGTAGATAGAGATAGATAGATGTAGATAGAGATCGATAGATGCAGATCAATGCAGATAGAGTTAGATAGATGCAGATAGAGATAGATAGATGCAGGTAGAGATAGATAGATGCAGATAGAGATAGATGCAGATATATGCAGATGGAGAAAGATGTGGATAGAGATAGATGCAGATAGATGCAAATAGAGATAGATAGATGCAGATAGAGATAGATAGATGCAGATAGAGATAGATGCAGAAAGTGGTAGATAGATGCAGATTGGGGAGAGGATGTAGCCTTTCGGCTAGAGGGGCTGACCTCGAAGCGGGGGAACCGGGTTCGAGTCTCGGCAGCGACGCTCAACATCCTGTGATTCTGGGCAAATCACTTAATCTCCCCGTGCCTAACAAAAATGAATGTGTCTTCATGTAACAAAACTGATGCTCATGTAAAGCGCTCTGATATCCGATCTCTCGGGTCTAGTTCGCGCTATATAAAACTCAAAAAAAAAAAAAGAAAAGATAGAGATAGATAGATAGATGCAGATATATGCAGATAGAGATAGATGCAGATAGTCAGATAGAAACAGAAAGATTCAGATAGAGCTAGATACAGATAGATTCAGGTAGATGCAGATAGAGATAGATAGATGTACATAGAGAAAGATAGATGCAGATAGATGTAGATAGATGTAGATAGATGCAGATAGACAGAGTGTCACTTCCTATGGGGCCTGTGAGGGGGGACGGCCTCGTAAGGAAGCACTCGCACACGTTATATGCAGTAATGTTGGGGATTTATTGTCAAAAGCAAAGGAATAAGGCAAACAAAATAGTCTGGTTCAAGAATGTCCTTCCTTGCTGCACCGGTTCCAGGAGGACTTGATTCTCTTTCAGGGCTCCAGACGGGATTTCAGAACGTGTCAGTAGAAAAGAGAACACAAAAAAAAAGAGACCACTGATCAGTGGACGGCGTTTAAGTATCACCGAAGGGGTAGGGGCCGTGAGGGAATCACCGATTCTATCAGAGGCGTGGAAACCAAGAAAGAAAGAGAGAGACTGTGACCTCCTGCTGACTACCCGTTCCCTCCCGGTGGTTTAACACGACTCAGGATACGTAGGCGTACCTGATCCAGCCACCCTCCTCCTGGAGAGCGGCGGGTCGTGGCGCGGTGTCGGACTCTTCGACGGTCTCTCCAGGCTCCGGGGATGTCTCTGAAACCTCCGGCTCACTGGCAGGCGGGCGGTCCTCAGCGGGTCGCATGCTCGGCATCTTCTCCCGTTTCAGCGCGTCTCCCGGTTCTTCCGTGTGCACCACGCTGATACTACGGACTTCCTCCTTCAATACGGCGGGGTCAGCTGATTGGATCCACGAGGCCGACGTCACGCCTCCGAACTCCTCCCCCTGCTGGCTTCGAGTGAATTTAAAGGGACCAACCGCGTCTCGTACCTGCATCAGCATGATATCGACATGAACAGGGGCCCCTAGGTCCTGCTCCCCATGCTCCTCCTCCCGACACAGAGATATCAGTAGATAGATAGATGCAGATAGAGATAGATAGATGCAAATAGAGATAGATTGAGCTAGAGATAAGATTGAGATAGATGCACATCGATGCAGATTGAGATATAGATGAAGATAGAGATACATAGATGCAGATCTAGATAGATGCAGATAGATATAGATTTATGCAGATAGATGTATAGATGCAGATAGATGCAGATAGAGATAGATAGCGCTTGTGAGAAGTTGGCCTGGTATATGCTGTCCACTAATTATAGTGGGCACCTTGCACCAGTCCAAACAACCCCTTATTGGAGATAGGTTAAAGACAACCTTTATTGAAAGCTATCCTAGTGGTAGCTATGGAGAGCAGCCTTCAGGCTGAGTCTTGAAGGAATGTAAAGCAGCTTGTTTTACCAGTCTATAATCTCTTGAGTGACCAAATGAAAGAGGACCACACCAGGTATATATATAAAATATATGTATTTAGTCTTAAACACACCCCTCTAGTCTCTTTATGAGGCTAGAGTTCGAAGTACATAAGTTACAAGTCAAATATCAACAGTAATAGCACAAATACACGTTTGAGCCCTAGGGGTGTACCAAACCATATACCAAAAAAGTGGTATAAGAACCACGACTGAGCTAGACACAAGGCCTAGAGCCTGTAGAAGTGCTTGGACCCAAAGGAACCACCCAAGGTAGTGACACAGGGGACCCACGGGGGACGCGTGCAGCGTGAGAACACAGCCGCGAGCCACCGTTTACTTCTATGGGGAAAGTCGCAGTTGGATTTTTAAAAGGAAAGGACACTTAGAGGAGGACTTGGAGCAAACCCCTTTAGAACTAGGCAGTTCTAGAGTCAATACCCACGGGAGCACCAGAGTACTCGAGTTACCTCACCCAGGGAAGCCGGGTGCATAGATGTCTTTTGGCGTCGGGTTTCGTCGTCGTTTTCAATGGCGATCTGCTGCAGCAGGCTGCTGGCGACCAAGTCGAAAGTGTCCGGGTGGATCCAAGAGTGGATCGAAGTTCTGAAGGACCTGAAAGCAGAGGGGACAGAGTCTGGGTCACCAGCCAGTGACCAGGAAGGCGATGAGCAGATGCCCACCGATGTCGGGTGCGTCAGGTAGGTTGACGGTCGTCTTGACTCTTCAGCCACGAGGTCCAGGAGGCGTCGACGACAACCAGGAGCTGTATTCGAGCTGTCCCATGACGTTTGTCGATTGCTGCGGTGTCGGCGACTGGATTGGACCCAACAAGCCTTGGCAATGGCAAGTCACATGGAAACAAAGAAAGGACGTTGATGCAGACCAGCAAGGTCTGGGGGACTCACCCAGCAAGGGTAAGTCAGGGCACGTCTGGAGCAACCAGGGAAGTCCAAGCAGAATAAGAGTTGCCTTCGGGAGGGCCCACTAGCCAATGGACTAGCGACCGCGAAGGAGCCTCAAGTGGACGCACTTGGAGCTGGCTCACAGGACACTCGTGGAGTGGAGGCCAGTGATCTTCGGTGCAGTCAGTGCTGGAGGCGGGGGCTACTTGAAGCCCAAAGCACAACTTCATGGGAGACCAGAAAGAGGATGCACTTGCAAAAGTTCTCGGTGTCCAGGGGTCACGGTTCCACGTTACCCACGACAGCTACGGGCCTCAGCTTTGCTGGGGTCTCAGGGCAGCCTTGGGGATGTCTGGAAATCTACCTCTGGTGTTGCAGAGACTTCGGCGTCCGGCGGGAGCTTCAGCAATGCAGACCAGACAATTGCTTCTTAGGTGCCTGCCAAGCAGGGGAGTCACTCCTTGACCCCAAGGGAGATTCTTCAGTCCTCTAATCTTCAAGTAGAGCGTCGAAGGTCCAGGATTCGGCTTCAGAGTTTCGTCCAGGGTAATCTTCAAGTAGAGCGTCGAAGGTCCAGGATTCGGCTTCAAAGTTTCGTCCAGGGTAATCTTCAAGTAGAGCGTTGAAGGTCCAGGATTCGGCTTCAGAGTTTCGTCCAGGGTAATCTAAAATCCTAAGGACTGGAGTCCCATGCTTATACCAAGTTAGGGGGTTTGACATACTCTGGGGACCCACCTATGGGAGGGTCAGGGAAGAGGGGTGGTTACACCCATTCCCTTTGTCCAGTTTCGCGCCAGAGCAGGGGCAGGTAGCCCCTGCAACCGGTTTGAACTGGGCTATGCACAGGGACACCAAATGTGCCCCCAGTGCAGGACTTCAAAGCACCAGAGAGTGCTCCCGCCCAGCCCCAATACACACTATCCTGTCTGGGGAGGTGGTTACACCTCCCTTCGACAGGAAACCTATTGTCCAGGCCTCCCCTGCCGGAGTTTCGGTCAGCAGCAGGAGGCCAGACCCGTGTCTGTGGCAGCGGCATCCATTTTGTGATGCCAGGGCTCTGTAAAGTTAATACCGGGTATGCCGGTGTGTACATGACTCTCCCTCTAGAAGGGTGGAATGCTACCCCCGCCGTCAGAACTGGTGGGGGGTTAGTATTCCAAGATGTTTGACACCAAACACGACATGTTTCCGTGCAGCCATCCCAAAGTTAGCATTTAATGCGAGGTTATAATGCACTTAAGAGTATATGGTCAGGCTGCACCACAAACAGCACCAGAGGATTGACTGCGAACGCTGCAGAGGGGCTCTGCTCATGCAGGGCACCCTCTCACATAAAAACCAAGCACTCTGCCTTTAGGATTGTTAAGGCCTGCTATAGGAGTGACTTATAGGTTTATATGTGTGTGCAATGGTAGTGATATAGGTAGCCCATATCACAGTAAGGGTGCATGCACCACCTTACCCAGGCTGCAGTAGCAGTCCTGTGGTGTCATTTTGGAGGGCCTTCCAGGGGTGGCACAATACATGCTTCAGCCCCTGGTAGGCCTCTGGGGTGTCTATGCCCTTGGTACATAGTATACCATATACTAGGGACTTATAAGGGCACCCCAGAATCCAATCTGGGATGTACCTAAAGTACATGGAATCAATTTAGAGAGGAAGCAGCTAGGCTGGGGTCCTGAATAGCAGGGCCCCAGCCAGACTAAAGTCGAAAAACAGTGATACACCAGCAAAAAGTGGGGGTAACCATAAGAGGCAGATCCTACTCTCCTACAGCGCTAGAGATAAAAGCAGATAGAGATAGATGCAGATAGAGATAGAGATAGATGCAGATAGATGCACATAGAGATATATGTAGATAGATGCAGATAGATGCAGATATAGATAGATAGATGCAAATAGAGAGAGGTGGATACAGATAGAGATAGATGGATGCAGAGAGATGCACATAGATATAGATAGATGCAGATAGATAGCTGCAGATAGATGCATATAGATGCCGATATAGATAGAGATAGGTAGAGATAGATGGAGATAAAGATATATAGATAGATACAGATAGATGCAGGTAGATAGATGCAGATAGAGATAGATGCAAATAGAGATAATTTGAGATAGATGCAGGTAGATGCAGATGGAGATATAGATGCAGATAGATGCAGATAGAGATACATAGATGCAGATAGATATAGATAGATGCAGATTGAGATAGATGCAGATAGATGCATATAGAGATAGATAGATGCAGATAGATACAGACAGAGATAAACAGATAGATGCAGATCGAGATAGATAGATAGATATAGATACGGATAGATGCAGTTAGAGATAGATGCAGATAGATGCAAATAGAGATAGATAGAGATTGATAGCGATAGATGCAGATAGAGATAGATGCAGATAGATTTAGATAGATTCAGGTAGATGCAGATGGATGCAGATAGAGATAGATAGATGCAGATAGAGATAGAGATGCCGATAGAGATAGATGGATGCGAATAGATGCAGATAGAGACAGATAGATGCAGATAGATAGATGCAGATAGATAGAGATAGATTCAGATAGATGCAGATAGAGATAGATAAATGCAGTTAGAGATAGATGCAGATAGAGATAGATAGATGCAGATAGATGCTGATAGGGATAGATAGATGCAGATGCAGATGCAGATGCAGATAGAGATAGAGATAGATAGATGCAGATAGATTCAGATAGATGGAGCTGCAGATAGATAAATGCAGATGCAGATAGATACAGACAGATGCAGATAGGTAGATGCAGATAGGAAGATGCAGACAGACAGTTGCAAATAGATGCAGAGATAGATAGATGCAGATAGATGTAGATAGAGAAAAAATACAGATAGAGATATTACGATGCAGATATAGATAGATGCAGATAGAGATAGATAGATGCAGATAGAGATATATAGATGCGGATAGATAGAGATAGATGCGGATAAATGCAGATGCGATAGATAGATACAGATAGATACAGATAGATGCAGGTAGATGCAGAAAGAGATAGATAGATGCAGATAGAGATAGATAGGGATAGATGCAGATAGATGCATATAGAGATAGATGCAGATAGAGATAGATGCAGATAGAGACAGATAAAGATAGATGCAGATAGAGATAGATAGATGCAGATAGAGATATATGGATGCAGGTAAAGATACATAGATGCAGAGAGATACAGATAGAGATAGATGCAGATAGAGATAGATGCAGACACAGATAGATACAGATAGATACAGATAGATGCAGGTAGAGTTGGACAGATGCAGATAGAGATAGGTAGATGCAGATAGAGACAGATAGATGCAGAGAGATGCACATAGATGGAGATAGATGTAGATAGAGATAGATGCAGATAGATGCAAATAGAGATAGATGCAGATAGAGATATATAGATGCAGATAGAGATACATAGATGCAGATAGAGATAGATGCAGATAGGGGTAGATACAGGTAGATGCAGATAAATGTAGATAGAGATAGATAGATGCAGATAGAGTTAGACAGATGCAGACGGAAATAGATGCAGATAGAGTTAGACAGATGCAGACGGAAATAGATGCAGATAGATATAGATAGATGCCGATAGATGCAGATAGAGTTAGACAGATGCAGACAAAGATAGATAGGGATAGATGCAGATAGATGCATATACAGATACATGCAGATAGAGATAGATGCAGATAGACACAGATAATGATAGATGCAGATAGAGATAGATGCAGATAGAGATAGATTTCAGATACAGATAGATGCAGATAGATATAGATGCAGATAAAGATAGATAGATGCAGATAGATGCAGATAGAGATAGATGCAGATAGATGCAGATACAGATAGATACAGATAGATGCAGGTAGAGTTGGACAGATGCAGATAGAGATAGATAGATAGATGTAGATAGAGATAGATAGATAGATGCAGAGAGATGCACATATATGGAGATAGATTCAGATAGAGATAGATGCAGATAGATGCAAATAGAGATAGATGCAGATAGAGATATATAGATGCAGATAGAGATACATAGATGCAGATAGAGATAGATGCAGATAGAGATATATAGATGCAGATAGAGATACCTAGATGCAGATAGAGATAGATGCAGATAGAGATAGATACAGGTAGATGCAGATACATGTAGATAGATGTAGATAGAGATAGATAGATGCAGTGAGATAGAGATAGATAGATGCAGATAGAGTTAGACAGATTCAGACAGAAATAGATGCAGCTAGAGATAGATAGATGCAGATAGATGCAGATAGATGCAGATAGATGCAGATAGAGCTAGACAGATGCAGACAAAGATAGATAGATGCAGATAGAGATAGATGCATATAGATGCAGATAGAGATAGATAGAGATGGATAGAGATAGATGCAGATAGATACAGACAGATTCAGGTAGATGCAGATAGAGCTAGATACAGATAGATGCAGATAGACTCAGATAGAAAGATGCAGATAGAGATAGATGCAGGTAGAGATAGATAGATGCAGATAGAGTTAGACAGATGCAGACAGAAATAGATGCAGATAGAGATAGATAGATGCAGATAGATACAGATAGATGCAGATAGAGTTAAACAGATGCAGACAAAGATAGATAGATGCAGATAGAGATAGATAGATGCAGATAGATGCAGATAGATGCAGATAGAGATAGATAGAGATGGATAGAGATAGATGCAGATAGATACAGACAGATTCAGGTAGATGCAGATAGAGCTAACTACAGATAGATGCAGATAGATTCAGATAGATAGATGCAGATAGAGATAGATGCAGGTAGAGATAGATAGATGAAGATAGATGAAGATAGATGTAGATAGATGCAGATAGAGATAGATACAGGTAGATGCAGATACATGTAGATAGATGTAGATAGAGATAGATAGACGCAAATAGGGATAGATAGATGCAGATAGAGTTAGACAGATGCAGACAGAAATAGATGCAGATAGAGATAGATAGATGCAGATAGATACAGATAGATGCAGATAGAGTTAGACAGATGCAGACAAAGATAGATGGATGCAGATAGAGATAGATAGATGCATATAGATGCAGATAGAGATAGATAGAGATGGCTAGAGATGGCTAGAGATAGATGCAGATAGATACAGACAGATTCAGGTAGATGCAGATAGAGCTAGATACAGATAGATGCAGATAGATTCAGATAGAATCGGATAGATAGATGCAGAGAGAGATAGATGCAGGTAGAGATAGATAGATGCAGATAGATGTAGATAGAGATAGATAGAAGCAGTTAGAGATAGATAGATGCAGATAGACACAGATAGATGTAGAAAGCTGCAGATAGAGACATATAGATACAGATAGAAAAATAGATGCAGATAGATATAGATAGATAGATGCAGATAGTGATAGAAACAGATAGATGCACATAGATGCATATGGATACAAATAGATGCAAATAGAGATAGATGCAGATAGAGATAGAGATAGATAGATGCAGGTAGAGATAGATAGATGCAGGTAGAGATAGATAGATGCAGATAGAGATAGATGCACATAGACAGAGATAGATGCAGATAGAGATAGATAGACACAGATAGATGCAGATAGAGATAGATGCTGATAGAGATAGATAGATGCAGATATATGCAGATATATGCAGATAGGGATAGATGCAGATAGAGATAGATGCAGATAGAGTTAGATGCAGATAGAGATAGATAGATGCAATTAGAGATAGATAGATGCAGATCAATGCAGATAGAGTTAGATAGATGCAGATAGATAGAGATAGATAGATACAGATAGAGATAGATAGATGCAGATAGAGATCAATAGATGCAGATCAATGCAGATAGAGATAGATAGATGCAGGTAGAGATAGATAGGTGCAGATAGCGATAGATGCAGATAGTGGTAGATAGATGCAGATACAGATAGATAGATGCAGATATATGCAGCTAGAGATGGATGCAGATAGATAGATAGAAACAGAAATATTCAGATAGAGCTACATACAGATAGATTCAGATAGATGCAGATAGAGATAGATAGATGCACATAGAGAAAGATAGATGCAGATAGATGTAGATAGATGTAGATAAATGCAGATAGACAGAGATAGCAGCAGATAGATAGATGCAGATAGAGATAGATAGATGCAGATAGAGATAGATGTAGTTAGCTGCAGATAGAGATAGACGTAGATGGCTGCAGATAGAGATAGATAGATATAGATGTAGATAGATGCAGATAGACACAGATAGCAGCAGATAGATAGATGCGGATAGAGATGGATAAATGCAGATAGAGACAGGTGTAGATAGCTGCAGATAGAGATAGATAAACATAGATGCAGATAGATGCAGATTGATATAGATAGATATAGAATGATGTGGATGGATGCAGATAGATATAGATAGATGCAGAGAGATACAGATAGATGCTGATAGAGATAGATAGAGATAGATAGATGTAGATAGAGATAAATAGATGCAGATAATGATAGATGCACATAGAGATAGTTAGATGCACATAGAAATAGATAGATGCAGATAGAGATAGATAGGTGCCGATATATGCAGATAGATGTAGATAGAGATAGATAGATAAATGCAGATAGAGATAGATGCAGATAGATGCAGATTGATTTAGATAGATGTAGAGTGATGTAGATGGATGCAGATAGATGCAGAGAGATACAGATACATGCAGATACATGCAGATACATGCAGATAGAGATAGATGCAGATAGAGATAGATAAAGATAGATAAATGCAGATAGAGTTAAATAGATGCAGATAAAGATAGATGCACATAGAGATAGTTAGATGCACATAGAAATAGATAGATGCAGATAGAGATAGATGCAGATAGATATAGATAGATGCAGATAGACATAGGTGCAGATATATGCAGACAGATGCAGATAGATACAGATACCTGCAGATAAGACATAGATGCATATAGAGATAGATAGAGATAGATGCAAATATATGCAGTCAGATATAGATAGAGATAGATAGATGCAGATAGACATAGATAGACGCAGTTAGAGATAGATTCATATAGATGCAGATAGAGATAGATATATGCAGATAGAGATAGATGCAGATAGAGATATATAGATGCAGATAGATACAGATAGATTCAGATAGATGCATATAGAGATAGATGCAGATACAGATAGATACAGATAGATGAAGGTAGAGTTGGACAGATGCAGATAGAGATAGATAGATAGATGTAGATAGATAGATGCAGAGAGATGCACATAGATGGAGATAGATGCAGATAGAGATAGATGCAGATAGATGCAAATAGAGATAGATGCAGATAGAGATATATAGATGCAAATAGAGATACATAGATGCAGATAGAGAAAGATGCAGATAGAGATATATAGATGCAGATAGAGATACCTAGATGCAGATAGAGATAGATGCAGATAGAGATAGATACAGGTAGATGCAGATAAATGTAGATAGATGTAGATAGAGATAGATAGATGCAGAGAGATAGAGATAGATAGATGCAGATAGAGTTAGACAGATGCAGACAGAAATAGATGCAGATAGAGATAGATAGATGCAGATAGATGCAGATAGATACAGATAGATGCAGATAGAGCTAGACAGATGCAGACAAAGATAGGTAGATGCAGATAGAGATAGATGCATATAGATGCAGATAGAGATAGATAGAGATGGATAGAGATAGATGCAGATAGATACAGACAGATTCAGGTAGATGCAGATAGAGCTAGATACAGATAGATGCAGATAGACTCAGATAGAAAGATGCAGATAGAGATAGATGCAGGTAGAGATAGATAGATGCAGATAGAGTTAGACAGATGCAGACAGAAATAGATGCAGATAGAGATAGATAGATGCAGATAGATACAGATAGATGCAGATAGAGTTAAACAGATGCAGACAAAGATAGATAGATGCAGATAGAGATAGATAGAGGCAGATAGATGCAGATAGAGATAGATAGAGATGGATAGAGATAGATGCAGATAGATACAGACAGATTCAGGTAGATGCAGATAGAGCTAGCTACAGATAGATGCAGATAGATTCAGATAGATAGATGCAGTTAGAGATAGATGCAGGTAGAGATAGATAGATGAAGATAGATGTAGATAGATGCAGATAGACATAGATGCAGATAGAGATAGATACAGGTAGATGCAGATAAATGTAGATAGATGTAGATAGAGATAGATAGACGTAAATAGGGATAGATAGATGCAGATAGAGTTAGACAGATGCAGACAGAAATAGATGCAGATAGAGATAGATAGATGCAGATAGAGTTAGACAGATGCAGACAAAGATAGATGGATGCAGATAGAAATAGATAGATGCAGATAGATGCAGATAGAGATAGATAGAGATGGCTAGAGATAGATGCAGACAGATACAGACAGATTCAGGTAGATGCAGATAGAGCTAGATACTGATATATGCAGATAGATTCAGATAGATTCGGATAGATAGATGCAGAGAGAGATAGATGCAGGTAGAGATAGATAGATGCAGATAGATGTAGATAGAGATAGATAGAAGCAGTTAGAGATAGAGAGATGCAGATAGACACAGATAGATGTAGAAAGCTGCAGATAGAGACATATAGATACAGATAGAAAAATAGATGCAGATAGATATAGATAGATAGATGCAGATAGTGATAGAAACAGATAGATGCACATGGATGGATACAAATAGATGCAAATAGAGATAGATGCAGATAGAGATAGAGATAGATAGATGCAGGTAGAGATAGATAGATGCAGGTAGAGATAGATAGATGCAGATAGAGATAGATGCACATAGACAGAGATAGATGCAGATAGAGATAGATAGACGCAGATAGATGCAGATAGAGATAGATGCTGATAGAGATAGATATATGCAGATATATGCAGATAGGGATAGATGCAGATAGAGATAGATGCAGATAGAGTTAGATGCAGATAGAGATAGATAGATGCAATTAGAGATAGATAGATGCAGATCAATGCAGATAGAGTTAGATAGATGCAGATAGATAGAGATAGATAGATACAGATAGAGATAGATAGATGCAGATAGAGATCAATAGATGCAGATCAATGCAGATAGAGATAGATAGATGCAGGTAGAGATAGATAGGTGCAGATAGCGATAGATGCAGATAGTGGTAGATAGATGCAGATACAGATAGATAGATGCAGATATATGCAGCTAGAGATGGATGCAGATAGATAGATAGAAACAGAAATATTCAGATAGAGCTACATACAGATAGATTCAGATAGATGCAGATAGAGATAGATAGATGCACATAGAGAAAGATAGATGCAGATAGATGTAGATAGATGTAGATAAATGCAGATAGACAGAGATAGCAGCAGATAGATAGATGCAGATAGAGATAGATAGATGCAGATAGAGATAGATGTAGTTAGCTGCAGATAGAGATAGATGTAGATGGCTGCAGATAGAGATAGATAGATATAGATGTAGATAGATGCAGATAGACACAGATAGCAGCAGATAGATAGATGCGGATAGAGATGGATAAATGCAGATAGAGACAGGTGTAGATAGCTGCAGATAGAGATAGATAAACATAGATGCAGATAGATGCAGATTGATATAGATAGATATAGAATGATGTGGATGGATGCAGATAGATATAGATAGATGCAGAGAGATACAGATAGATGCTGATAGAGATAGATAGAGATAGATAGAGATAGATAGAGATAAATAGATGCAGATAATGATAGATGCACATAGAGATAGTTAGATGCACATAGAAATAGATAGATGCAGATAGAGATAGATAAGTGCCGATATATGCAGATAGATGTAGATAGAGATAGATAGATAAATGCAGATAGAGATAGATGCAGATAGATGCAGATTGATATAGATAGATGTAGAGTGATGTAGATGGATGCAGATAGATGCAGAGAGATAAAGATACATGCACATACATGCAGATAGAGATAGATGCAGATAGAGATAGATAAAGATAGATAAATGCAGATAGAGTTAAATAGATGCAGATAAAGATAGATGCACATAGAGATAGTTAGATGCACATAGAAATAGATAGATGCAGATAGAGATAGATGCAGATAGATATAGATAGATGCAGATAGACATAGGTGCAGATATATGCAGACAGATGCAGATAGATACAGATACCTGCAGATAAGACATAGATGCATATAGAGATAGAGATAGATGCAGATAGATAGATGCAAATATATGCAGTCAGATATAGATAGAGATAGATAGATGCAGATAGACATAGATAGACACAGTTAGAGATAGATTCATATAGATGCAGATAGAGATAGATATATGCAGATAGAGATAGATGCAGATAGAGATATATAGATGCAGATAGATACAGATAGATTCAGATAGATGCATATAGAGCTAGATACAGATAGATGCATATAGAGATAGATAGATCAGATAGATGTAGATAGAGATAGATTCAGATAGATGCAGATCGAGATAGATAGATGCAGATAGATGCAGATAGATATAGATGGATGCAGATAGAGATAGATAGATGCAGATAGATATAGATGCAGATAGATGCAGATAGATGTAGATAGAGATAGATTCAGATAGATGCAGATCGAGATAGATAGATGCAGATAGATGCAGATAGATATAGATGGATGCAGATAGAGATAGATAGATGCAGATAGATATAGATGCAGATAGATGCAGATAGATGTAGATAGAGATAGATTCAGATAGATGCAGATCGAGATAGATAGATGCAGATAGATGCAGATAGATGTAGATAGAGATAGATGCAAGTAGCTGCAAATCGAGATAGATAGATGCAGATAGATGCAGATAGATATAGATGGATGCAGATAGAGATAGATGGATGCAGATAGATGTAGATAGATGCAGATAGATGTAGATAGAGATAGATTTAGATAGATGCAGATTGAGATAGATAGATGCAGATAGATGCAGATAGAGAAAGATAGATTCAGTTAGATGGAGATAGAGATAGATAGATGCAGATAGATGCAGATAGTTAGATAGATGGAGATAGATGCAGATGCAGGTAGCTGCAGATAGAGATAGATGCAGATAGAAATAGATAGATGCAGATAGATGCAGATAGATGCAGATAGAGATAGACAGATGCAGATAGAGATAGATAGATGCAGATAGATATAGATAGATGCAGATAGAGATAGATGCAGATAGAGATATATAGATGCAGATAGAGATAGATAGATGCAGATTGATATAGATAGATGCAGATAGAGATAGATGCAGATAGAAATAGATGCAGGTAGAGATTGATACAGATAGAAATAGATAGATGCAGATAGCTGCAGATAGAGATAGATAGATGCAGATAGATGGAGATAGATGTAGATAGAGATAGATGCAGATAGAGATAGATAGATGCAGATAGAGATAGATAGATGCAGATAGATATAGATAGATGCAGATAGAGATAGATGCAGATAGGAGATATATAGATGCAGATAGAGATAGAGAGATGCAGATTGATATAGATAGATGCAGATAGAGATAGATGCAGATAGAAATAGATGCAGGTAGAGATTGATACAGATAGAAATAGATAGATGCAGATAGCTGCAGATAGAGATAGATAGATGCAGATAGATGTAGATAGATGTAGATAGAGATAGATGCAGATAGAGATAGATGCAGATAGAGATAGATACAGATAGAAATAGATAGATGCAGATAGCTGCAGATAGAAATAGATGCAGATAGAGATAGATAGATGCAGATAGAGATAGATAGATGCAGATAGAGATAGATAGATGCAGATAGATGCAGAGAGATGTAGATATATGTAGATAGATGTAGATAGATGTAGATAGATGGAGATAGAGATAGATGCAGATAGAGATAGATACAGATAGAAATAGATAGATGCAGATAGCTGCAGATAGAGATAGATAGATGCAGATAGAGATAGATGCAGATAGATGCAGAGATATGTAGATAGATGTAGATAGATGTAGATAGATGTAGATAGATGTAGATAGATGCAGATAGATATAGATAGATGCAGATAGATATAGATAGATGCAGATAGACATAGGTGCAGATATATGCAGACAGATGCAGATAGATACAGATACCTGCAGATAAGACATAGATGCATATAGAGATAGATAGAGATAGATGCAGATAGGTAGATAGATGCAAATATATGCAGTCAGATATAGATAGAGATAGATAGATGCAGATAGACATAGATAGACGCAGTTAGAGATAGATTCATATAGATGCAGATAGAGATAGATATATGCAGATAGAGATAGATGCAGATAGAGATATATAGATGCAGATAGATACAGATAGATTCAGATAGATGCATATAGAGCTAGATACAGATAGATGCATATAGAGATAGATAGATGCAGATAAATGTAGATAGAGATAGATTCAGATAAATGCAGATCGAGATAGATAGATGCAGATAGATGCAGATAGATATAGATGGATGCAGATAGAGATAGATAGAGATAGATTCAGATAGATGCAGATCGAGATAGATAGATGCAGATAGATGCAGATAGATATAGATGGATGCAGATAGAGATAGATAGATGCAGATAGATATAGATGCAGATAGATTCAGATAGATGCAGATAGATGCAGATAGAGATATATTCAGATAGATGCAGATCGAGATAGATAGATGCAGATAGAAGCAGATAGATATAGATGGATGCAAATAGAGATAGATAGATGCAGATAGATATAGATGCAGATAGATGTAGATAGAGATAGATGCAAATAGCTGCAAATCGAGATAGATAGATGCAGATAGATGCAGATAGATGCAGATAGATATAGATGGATGCAGATAGAGATAGATGGATGCAGATAGATGTAGATAGATGCAGATAGATGTAAGTAGAGATAGATTTAGATAGATGCAGATTGAGATAGATAGATGCAGATAGAGAAAGATAGATTCAGTTAGATGGAGATAGAGATAGATAGATGCAGATAGATGCAGATAGAGATAGTTAGATGCAGATAGATACAGATAGATGCAGATAGTTAGATAGATGCAGATGGAGATAGATGCAGATGCAGGTAGCTGCAGATAGAGATAGATGCAGATAGAAATAGATAGACGCAGATAGCTGCAGATAGAGATAGATGCAGATAGAGATAGATAGATGCAGATAGAGATAGATAGATGCAGATAGATATAGATAGATGCAGATAGAGATAGATGCAGATAGAGATATATAGATGCAGATAGAGATAGATAGATGCAGATTGATATAGATAGATGCAGATAGAGATAGATGCAGATAGAAATAGATGCAGGTAGAGATTGATACAGATAGAAATAGATAGATGCAGATAGCTGCAGATAGAGATATATGCAGACAGAGATAGATAGATGCAGATAGATGGAGATAGATGTAGATAGAGATAGATGCAGATAGAGATAGATACGATAGAAATAGGTAGATGCAGATAGCTGCAGATAGAAATAGATGCAGATAGAGATAGATAGATGCAGATAGAGATAGATGCAGATAGATGCAGAGAGATGTAGATAGATGTAGATAGATGTAGATAGATGCAGATAGCTGCAAATAGAAATAGATAGATGCAGATAGCTGCAGATCAATATAGATAGAGATAGACAGATGCAGATAGAGATAGATGCATATAGATAGAGATAGACAGATGCAGATACAGGTAGATGCTAATAGATGCAGATAGATGCATATAGATGTAAATAGATGTAGATAAATGCAGATAGAGATAGATAGATGCAGATAGTTGTAGATACAGATAGATGCAGATAGAGGTAGATGAAGATAGAGATAGATGCAGATAGAGATAGACAGATAGAGATAGATAGATGCAGATAGAGGTAGATGCAGATAGATATAGATAGATAGAGATAGACAGATGCAGATACAGGTAGCTGCTAATAGATACAGATAGATGCAGATAGATGTAGCTAGATGCAGATAGAGATAGATAGATGCAGATAGTTACAGATACATATAGATGCAGATAGAGATTGATGAAGATAGAGATAGATGCAGATAGAGATAGATAGAGATAGATAGAGATAGATGCAGATAGATATAGATAGATTCAGATACAGATAGAGATAGATAGATGCAGCTAGAGAAAGATAGATGCAGATGGATGTAGATAGAGATAAATGTAGATAGATGCGGAAATATACAGATAGAGATAGATGCGAATAGATTCAGATAAATGCAGATAGAGATAGATAGATGCCGATAGATAGATCCAGATAGATGCAAATAGAGATAGATAGAGATATATGCAGATAGAGATATATAGATGCAGATAGAGATAGATAAATGCAGATAAATACGGATAGATTCAGATAGATGCAGATACATTCAGATAGATTCAGATAGATGCAGATAGAGATAGATAGATGCAGATAGAGATAGATAGATGCAGTTAATTAGAGATAGATGCAGATAGAGATAGATGCAGATAGAGATAGATAGATGTAGATAGATGCAGATAGATGCAGATAGAGATAGATAGATGCAGACAGAGATAGATAGTTGTAGACAGATACAGATAGATACATATCGCTACAGATAGATGCACATAGAGATAGATGCAGATAGAGATGGATAGATGCAGAGAGATGCAGATAGAGATAGATACAGATAGATGCAGATAGAGATAGATACAGATAGATGCAGATAGAAATAGATAGATGCAGATAGATATAGATAGAAATAGATGCAGATTGATGCAGATAGAGTTAGAAGTTTGCAGATAGAGATAGATAGATGCAGATAGAGATAGATAGATGCAGATAGAGATAGAGGTAGCTGCAGATAGATACAGAAAGAGGTAGTTAGATGCAGATAGAGATAGATAGATAGATGCAGATAGATACAGACAGATGCAGATAGGATAGATGCAGATAGATAGGTGCAGATATATGGATACAGATAGATTCAGATATATGCAGATAGAGATAGATAGATGCAGATAGAGAAAGATAGAGAAAGATAGCTGTAGATAGAGATAGGTTGATGCAGATAGAGATAGATAGATGCAGACAGCTGCAGATTGAGATAGATGCAGATTGAAATAGATGGATGCAGATAGCAGCAGATAGATATAGATGCAGATAGAGTTAGATAGATGCAGATAGAGATAGATTGCTTCAGAGAGATAGAGATAGAGATAAATAGATGCAGATAGATATAGATAGATGCAGATACAGATAGATTCAGATATAGATAAATAGAGGCAGATAGATGCAGATACAGGTAGATGCAGATAGAGATAGATGCAGATAGAGATAGATAGATGCAGATAGAGATAGATGCAGATAAAGACAGATAGATGCAGATAGATAGATGCAGATAGATAGATGCAGAAAAATGGATACAGACAGATTCAGATAGATGCAGATAGAGATAGATGCAGATAGAAATAGATGCAGATAGAGATAGAAGGATGCAGATAGATGCTGATAGGTATAGATAGATGCAGATTGGTAGATGCAGTTAGGTAGATACAGACAGACAGATGCAGGTAGATGTAGATAGAGATAGAAAGATGCAGATAGAGATAGATAGATGCAAATAGAGATGTGGATATAGATAGATAAGCTAGCGATAGATAGGGATAGATGCAGATAGAGATAGATGCAGATAGATGCAGATAGAGATAGATAGATGCAGGTAGAGATAGATGCAGATAGATATAGGTGCAGATAGATATAGATAGAGATAGATAGATGCAAATAGAGCTATATAGATGCAGAGAGATGCACATAGATGGAGATAGATGCAGATAGATGCCAATAGAGATAGAGATAGATGCAGATATATGCAAATAGAGATAGATGCAGTTAGAGATAGATGCCAATAGAGATAGATAGAGATAGATAGAGATAGAAAGAGATAGATGCAGATAGATGCAGATATATAGATGCAGATAGATAGAGATAGATGCATATAGATCGAGAAAGACAGATGCAGATACAGGTAGATGCAGATAGATGCAGATAGGGATAGATGCAGATAGATACAGATAGAGATAGAAAGATGAAGATAGATGCAGATAGATTAAGATAGATGAAGATAGAGATAGATGCAGATAGATGCAGATAAAGATAGATGGAGGTAGAGATAGATGTAGATAGATGCAGATAGATACAGATAGATGCAGAAAGAGATAGATGCAGATAGAGATGGATAGATGCAGATAGAGAGATATAGATAGATTCAGATAGAGCTAGATACAGATAGATACAGATAGATTCAGATAAATGCAGATAGCGCTTGATACAGAAAGATACAGCTAGAAATAGATAGATGCAGATAGATGTAGATAGAGATAGATGCAGATAGAGATAGATAGATAGATAGATGCAGATAGTTAGAAGGATGCAGATAGAGATAGATAGCTGCAGATATTGGGGAGAGGAGTTGGCCTAACGGCTAGGGGCAGTCGACCTCGAATCTGGGGAACCGGGTTCAAGTCTCGGCTATGACGCTGAACATCCTGTGATTCTGAACAAATCACTTAATCTCCCCGTGCCTAACAAAAAAAAATGAATGTGTCCACATGTAACGCAACTGGTGCTATGTAAAGCGCTCTGATGCCCGATACTGGGTCAAATTCGCGCTATATAAAACTCCGTAAAAAAAAGAAAAAAAAGATAGAGATAGATACAGATAGATATAGATAAATGCAGATAGAGATAGATAGAGGTAGCTGCAGATAGATACAGATAGCGGTAGTTAGATGCAGATAGAGATAGATGCAGATAGATACAGATCGATACAGATACATTCAGATAAATGCAGATAGAGCTAGTTACAGATAGATACAGATAGATGCAGATACAGATAGATGCAGATAGATATAGATAGATGCAGCTAGAGATAGATAGATAAATGCAGATAGAGAAAGATAGATGCAGATAGAGATAGATGCAGATAGATGCAGATAGAGATAGATAGATGCAGATAGTTACAGATAGATGCAGATAGATACACGATAAATAAAACGAATTACATTGCGCGCGCTGCAACGCCAAATGGCGATGCGGCGCGCGCAATGTAATTTGTTTTATTTATTTATTGATGTACTTCACTTCGTTCGGCCGTATGCCGGAGTTTACTACCCCCCACCCTGCCCCTCCCCCGCCGCCCCGCAGCACTCCCTCCAGGAGCCGCGACTGTAGAAACAGATAGATGCAGTTAGAGATAGATAGATGCAGATAGAGAAAGATAGATGCAGATAAAGATAGATGCAGATAGATACAGATAGATGCAGATAGATACAGATAGATGCAGATAGAGATAGAGGCAGATCGATGCAGATAGAGATAGATAGATGCAGATAGTTACAGATAGATGCAGATAGATACACGATAAATAAAACGAATTACATTGCGCGCGCTGCAACGCCAAATGGCGATGCGGCGCGCGCAATGTAATTTGTTTTATTTATTTATTGATGTACTTCACTTCGTTCGGCCGTATGTCGGAGTTTACTACCCCCCACCCTGCCCCTCCCCCGCCCCACCGCCCCGCAGCACTCCATCCAGGAGCCGCGACTGTAGATACAGATAGATGCAGTTAGAGATAGATAGATGCAGATAGAGAAAGATAGATGCAGATAAAGATAGATGCAGATAGATACAGATAGATGCAGATAGATACAGATAGATGCAGATAGAGAGAGGTAGATGCAGATAGAGAGAGATCGATGCAGATAGATATAGATGCAGATAGAGATAGATAGATAGATAGATAGATGCAGATAGTTACTGATAGATGCAGATAGTTACTGATAGATGCAGATAGATACAGATAGATGCAGACAGAGATAGATAGATGCAGATAGAGAAAGATAGATGCAGATAGAGATAGATGCAGATAGAGATAGATAGATGCAGATAGATGCAGATAGAGATAGATAGATGCAGATAGCGCCAGATTGAGATAGATGCAGATAGAAATAGATAGATGCAGATAGAGGTAGATGCAAATAGCTGCAGATAGAGATAGATGCAGATAGAGATAGATAGCTGCAGATAGAGATAGATAGATGCAGATAGATGCAGATAGTGATAGATAGATGCAGATAAATACAGATAGATGCATATAGAAATAGATAGATGCAGATAGCTGCAGATAGAGGTAGATGCAGATAGAAATAGATGCAAATAGCTGCAGATAGAGATAGATAGATGCAGATAGAGATAGATAGATGCAGATAGATATATATAGATGCAGATAGATGCAGATAGAGATAGACAGATGCAGATAGAGATAGATAGATGCAGATAGATATAGATAGACGCAGATAGAGATAGATAGATGCAGATAGATATAGATAGATGCAGATACAGATAGATTCAGGTAGAGATAGATAGATGCAGATAGATACAGATAGATTCAGATAGATAGATACAGATAGATTCAGATAGATGCAGATAGAGATAGATGAAGATAGAGACAGATAGATGCAGATAGTTGCTGATAGGGATCGATAGATGCAGATGCAGATAGAGATAGATAGATGCAAATAGATACAGATAGATGCAGCTGCAGATAGATAGATGCAGATGCAGATAGATACAGATAGATGCAGATAGGTAGATGCAGACAGACATATGCAGATATAGATGCAGATATAGATAGATGCAGATAGAGATAGATAGATGCAGATAGCGCCAGATTGAGATAGATGCAGATAGAAATAGATAGATGCAGATAGAGGTAGATGCAGATAGAAATAGATGCAAATAGCTGCAGATAGAGATAGATGCAGATAGAGATAGATAGATGCAGATAGATGCAGATAGTGATAGATAGATGCAGATAAATACAGATAGATGCATATAGAAATAGATAGATGCAGATAGAAATAGATAGATGCAGATAGAAATAGATGCAAATAGCTTCAGATAGAGATAGATAGATGCAGATAGATATATATAGATGCAGATAGAGATAGACAGATGCAGATAGAGATAGATAGATGCAGATAGATATAGATAGACGCAGATAGAGATAGATAGATGCAGATAGATATAGATAGATGCAGATAGATATAGATAGATGCAGATACAGATAGATTCAGGTAGAGATAGATAGATGCAGATAGATACAGATAGATTCAGATAGATAGATGCAGATAGAGATAGATAGATGCAGATAGATGCAGATAGATACAGATAGATGCAGATAGAGATAGATGAAGATAGAGACAGATAGATGCAGATAGTTGCTGATAGGGATCGATAGATGCAGATGCAGATAGAGATAGATAGATGCAAATAGATACAGATAGATGCAGCTGCAGATAGATAGATGCAGATGCAGATAGATACAGATAGATGCAGATAGGTAGATGCAGACAGACATATGCAGATATAGATGCAGATATAGATAGATGCAGATAGAGATGCAGATATAGATAGATGCAGATAGAGATAGATAGATGCAGATAGAGATATATAGATGCCGATAGATAAAGATAGATGCAGATAAATGCAGATGAGATAGATAGATACAGATAGATGCAGATAGAGATAAATAGATGCAGATAGAGATAGATGTAGATAGAGATAGATGCAGCTAGAGATAGATAGATGCAGATATAGATAGATGCAGATATAGATAGAGATAGATAGATGCAGATAGATATAGATAGAGATAGATAGATGCAGATAGAGATATATAGATGCAGAGAGATGCACATAGATGGAGATAGATGCAGATAGATGCAGATAGAGGTGGATGCAGATAGATGCAGATAGAGATAGATGGATGCAGATAGATGCCAATAGAGATATATGCAGATATATAGATGCAGATAGAGATAGATAGATGCAGATATAGATCGATGCAGATAGATGCAGATAGAGATAAATGCACATAGATGTAGATACAGATAGAGATAGATAGATGCAGATAGAGATAGATAGATGCAGAGAGATGCACATGGATGGAGATAGATGCAAAAAGAGATAGATAGAGATAGATAGATGCCAGATAGAGATATATAGATGCAGATGGAGATAGATAGATGCAGATAGATACAGATAGAGGCAGATAGAGATAGATGCAGATGCAGATAGACACAGATAGATTCAGATAAATGCAGATAGAGATAGATGTAGATAGATACAGATAGATGCAGATAGAAATAGATAGATGCAGATAGAGAGAGATGCAGATATAGATAGATGCAGATAGAGATAGATGCAGATAGATATAGATAGATGCAGATAGATATAGCTAGATGCAGATAGAGAAAGATAGATGTAGATAGAGATAGATAGATGCAGATAGAGATAGATAGATGCAGATAGCTGCAGATAGAGATAGATGCAGATAGAAATAGATAGATGCAGATAGCTGCAGATAGAGATAGATGCAGATAGAAATAGATAGATGCAGATAGCTGCAGATAGAGATAGATGCAGATAGAGATAGATGGATGCAGATAGAGATAGATGGATGCAGATAGAGATAGATAGAAGCAGATAGATATAGATAGATGCAGATAGCTGCAGATAGGGTCAATCAATAAATCTTTATTCGGAGTCATATAAAAAGAACATCCATAAAAGCGATTACACATATACAATACGATCAGCAGTGCAAAATACATTGTTACATTTCATTTCACTTTCCAAAGATAAATTACACCTCTTACAATATAAAACCTGAAGTCCTTATATAAAAACTCTCGTCCGGTTCATTTTGCTGTATGTTAATAAATTACCGGCATATATATGTAAACATAGCCACGTTTAGTTAAAAAGTTTATAATTATGATTGGAAGCTACTGCAGTTCCTTCCTCCTTTATATTTGTGCTTTTTGATAAAGGCTAAGTGGAAGGAACTAGGGTATTTTTTTCCTGGCATAAAAAACGGCCCATAAAAATGATGACATTCTGCAGCACACCTCTAATGTTGGCAGCGATTGTAAAAACAAATATGCAGGGCGACATTGTAGAGGGGACATGTGTCTAATGAGCGGGATAACATACCTCTTTATATACACAGAATAAAACTTACAAAAAAGTACCACATGCATAGTATCCTGCGGCATCCTATCATCACAAGGGCAGTTTAGGAGATTTAGAGACCAATCATTCATAATAGGAAAAGTAATTAGCCTGTGATATATGTCTAATCTTAAACGCATAAGAATAAACCTATGACGAGTATTTAAGACGCTTTTAAGATATGGCTGTATATTAAAAGTAGTTAAAATCAGTTGATTTTTTAAAACGCTAGGTTTACAAAGTTCAGTAGTCAGTTTTAATGTATCCAGATGTACCATGGCTTCCATTTTTAGTGCTTTTCTACTAATCTTTCCCAATGATTCTGGATTCTCGAAGTACTCTGGGTGCGCCATGTCACAAAAAAGCCTCTGGACATAGGCCAACCATGCAATGCGTGAATACGAGGCTGATTTTAAACAGTCACCAATTAGTGCACGATTAAGATCAGTGTGATCTGATGTCCAGATTTTCTGCCACAGTAAAATTGGTTCTTTCTCCATCCTGTCTGTAACAAAGGGGACGCCAAGCTCTGCATGAGATACGTATACTGAGGTGCTTTTTGGGACTGCCAAAAGGTATCGCAAAAAATCGTTTTCTACTTGCTGCACACCTTCGCACTTCTTATGCCCCCATATACCCGCCCCATACAGGGCTATACTAAGACACTTTGCTTTGTATATCTTCAGCATCATCTCCGGGGGGTTAGAGCCCAACCGTATTGCGAAGGTTCTGAGAGCCCAACATGCCTTAGTAAATAGTTTCTGTCTATTGTCGATTGCATTTTTCCAAGTGCTGGCTTTATCGAAGAGGACACCTAGGTAAGAAAAGGTGTCAGTGAACTCAATCTTTGAACCAGATATTGTTATGTCCCTACATTTCGTGGTTTTCTTCCCGCATTTCATGATGTATGTTTTTGATTGGTTTACCTGAAGGCCCAGCTCTCTCATATAATCGACAAAGCTCGTAAGCAGCGACTGCAGGGCCAGGGGGGTACGAGCCATAAGGACTGCATCGTCGGCGTAAAGGAGGGCCGAGACAGGGCGCACGCCTATTTGTGGTAGATCTTTTACAAGTGCCACTAGCTCCTCCCCCACACTGTTGATGTACAGTGAGAAGAGGAAAGGAGCTAGGACACAACCCTGCCTCACCCCTCTCTCCACGCCGAATGTATCTGTGCATTCTCCTCTGACTCCATACCTGACCCTGGCTCTGCACCCAGTATAAAGGTCTCTCAAGAAACTAATGATCGGGATCTCTACCCCCAAATCTTTCAGTTTTGCCCACAGTTTATTGTGTACCACACAGTGAAATGCTGATGAGAGATCAACAAATGCTAGATAGAGCATCCCCTTTCTCATTCTCACATATTTCCCAATGATTATATTTAGATTAAGGCCTTGCTCTATCGTGCCAATCCCCGTGCGAAACCCATATTGAAGGTCGGACAATTTCTGATGTATTTCAGCCCAATTCTGTAGCCTCTCCAAGATTATACGCCCTGCTATCTTGGCTAGGGAGTCAATCAATGAAATAGGCCTATAACAGGCAGGGTTTAGGCGATCTCCCTTTTTATAGATTGGAACTATGATTGATTCTCCCCGAGTTTTTAAAAGGCCTGTGGTACATGCAGCCCTCAATATTATGGTCAATAATGGCGCCCACAAGGCAATGTTGCACTTGTATAAATCTACTGGGATGCCAGCAGGTCCTGACGCTTTACTACTTTTACTCGCTTGGATGGCTGTGGTAACTTCTTCCAGGGAAAACGGGGCGATCGAGTCAGTTAGGTGGGGAATTAATTCCTCACTTTTAATATCTCCCCTGGCCTGTGTGGGTGTCAGGGGTGGTGCGGTGTAAATGCTACAGAAGTGCTTAATCCATTCCTCCTCTAATATTGCTAGTTCAATTTTGGGAGCGTCATCTGTACTCCATGGGGTTGAATTAACTATCTTCCAAAATGCTCTTTCGTTTTTACATTCACTCGCCTGCTGTAGTGCTTCCCAAGCAGCCTCTCTTATGTGCAGTTTCCTTCTCTTCACTGCATGTTTATATTGTGCTCTGCAGTGGTTTACCTCATTTGTACTTCTAGGATTTCTATGTAGTGCCACCTTCAAGGATTTATGGGCCTTTGTACATGAGACATCAAACCACCCTTTTCCCCCTTTGTTTAATCGGTCCTTATTAACAAATATGCTCTCTCTTGCTCCCTGGCATATAATCAGAAAAGCCTCAATTATCTAATTAGAAGGAGTGGAGTCACTCAAGCATAGATGAAAGGCGTCTTTCTTTTCAGTTACCAATTGTGTGAGGAAATCTCCTGGCATAATCTGAGTCCAACGTAAGCTATAGCCATTTCGTTGTGCTAATTCAATTCTTCCTACTTGTTGAACAATCCCGCCGTACCCTTGTTTAAAGAGCTGTTCAAACAATACCTGTACACTTAGGGGGAAATGGTCATTAAGAGCGATTGAATGAGTACAGAAATTAAAGACATAGCCAGCAGATCGCCTTGATAATAAGACATGATCTATAATGCTATTATTTGATTTCCTATTAAAAGTGTTCTTTCGTATAGCATAAGGTATTGAGATTTCGTTTGCAAATGTCATCTCAAATTTAAGGAGCAATTCCTTAATCTTGTCGCCATACATGGTGTGGTTAAAGTGGGGCTGTTCTTCATCCTCTAAATGGGTTATCCCACACATCTTTCTTGAATGGGCCTTACACTGTCGCAAGTTTAAATCGCCCCCCCACAAAATCGTCACCTTGTCTTTCTTTTCACTGACAATAGCCTCCAGATCCCTATTTATTTCCTGTACAACATCCGTTATTGTTTTAATGTTGGCATTATTATAAAAGTTAACTATTACTAGGCTTATGGGGCCTTTCATGTTGCAAACCACTAATTGATAATAGGGGTTATCTGTGTAAAATACAATATTTGTACATTGCAAAACGTTAGATATATATATACACTACCCCCCTTTTGCCCTACTGTGTCGTGATGGCAATGCCGAAGTGAAATAGGTTCTGTACCCATTTATGTGGATGGTCTCTGTCAGCCATGTCTCCTGTAAACATATGACTAAGTATTCCTCTATGAAAGCAAGCCACTCCGAGGTGTGTATTTT
The DNA here is from genome assembly GCA_963921515.1 of Calotriton arnoldi. NCBI lineage: Eukaryota > Metazoa > Chordata > Amphibia > Caudata > Salamandridae > Calotriton > Calotriton arnoldi. The sequence continues at coordinate 152,293 of CAWUFW010014285.1, read as the reverse complement.
GCTCCGTAGTCCTGCCACGTTCCAAAATATACAGCCCAAAAAGTTAGTTAATGAACGATTCACCTTTGGGATTGGGTTGTCTATAGGATTGCCTGGGAAGGTGACTTCAGCCAGTTGAGTGACCATGGCCCCTGTCGAAGGTATTTCCCTGGATATTACCGTGGGATTATTCCCATTAGTATTTGTACCTGCATATCTCTGACAACTCTTTTCTTCAATTGTGAGTGGCCCCCCCTTAAGTCAATCCAAAGTGTCCATATCAGACAGACATTGGAATCTATTTGTAGTTTGGACAGCGTAGTTTGGAAGCCTCGGTCTCTGCTCTGTAAAAGAATGTGCTCTTAAGTTATTCCTTGGATGTAATGGGCGATAGAAGTAACCCAGGGGGCAAAGGAAGATTCCCTTCCCATCAGGTTTAATGTGCCCTGTTCTATGTAGGACCGTCTCCACCAAGGCGGGTGATCCAAAAGACAAGACTACACAATCGCCAAGCTGTTATTTTTTCCCCTTCCCTACCCATTTCACTCTCCTTACCATCTTAAACTCATTAAATAGATGGTCGGTTAGTCCCGATCTCACGCCCAGCCAGTTCAGAGATTTATTTCTCAGGGACATCCAATTCTCATTGCTTTCTAAAGTTATGGGGGGGACATTTGTCAGAACTACCACATATGGGGCTGCAGCTGATGGGAGGTCCAAGCGATCTGATATGCATTCCGATTGGTCTCTATGCTCTGTAGTAGTTTCTGCAGTGCTTAAAGGGGGACCGTAATCCCCTACTACCCTACGTCTGTCCCCAGAGACTACCCTGTCCCTTCTCATCCCCATTCCCCGTTCATTTGCAGCCAGTAAGGCTGTAGGACCATGTGTTGGGGTCTACTGGTGCAATGTCATCTGTAGCTCTCGGAGTCATAGCTTCAGTGACCGGCTCAGATACTACATTGGAATCTAGTTTGTGTACTGGGTGCATCCTTTGTCCAGCAGAAAAGATTGTCAGGAGTTCCAGACATGAGTCAGTTTTTGTTTCTACTTTCATTAACCTCGTTTGTATTGTCCCTAGGCTTTCATTTATGTGTTGGTCAAGGTTTTTAAGGGCCTCCACCAATGTGTCTAATTTACCTATAATTGGGTTATAGTTTGGGTCTAAAAGAGTTTTGGCGTTGATGGTCTCAGTGTGCTTTGCGCCCTGTGGGAGAGTAATTCCCTTCTTGCTCCGTGTTATCTCTTTACCGTGCTGTATGACGGCACCCTGGGATCTTGGCTTTTTAACACGCTTAGGGAGTGGTGAGTTTGAACTTGAGGGGGACACACTGTCAGGGATAAGTTGTATACAACCATTTGCCTTATTCACACCCTCCCTCTTATTCTCCCTTCTAGGGTTCTCCGCCTCTGCCTTAACTCCAGGGGCCTCGGGGTCTTTAACCAGGACCTGCACTGCCAAGTTCTTGGACTGGGCCACTTCACCTAGGGATTCCTCTACTGTTAAAATCTGCTTCTCTATGGCCCCCATAGCCCCTGTGATGCATTTCAGTAGGGATGTTTGTGACTTATCTGGTGAACATGCTTTTCCAACGGTAGCTGTGTGCTTTCTTTTACCCATGGTAAATCACCTTTTGGTGGTATATACTATGTATTACCGTTATTTTAATTTTCAGCTATTTGTGAAATTTAAGGAGAAGTTCAAGCATAGGATGAAGACAATGTCTCTGATTTTATTCTTCCAGCCTCTGATAAGATCCAAGTCTTTGAGGGCTTGCTCAGGGAGAAACAAAAGTACCTTTGGATCTTCCGGTCCCGCCGTCAGAAGTTGGCTGCTGGCTCGGCAGAGAGCTTCCTGAATTCCAAGTTAAAGGGGGGAGGCCCCGCCCCGCCTCCTCCTGTCGCCGACGGGCGCAGGACGGGCCCGCCCTTGGCCCGGGCACGTCCCGCGCCGCGGGAGCACACAATTGACTTTATGCGCCTCCTGGCACTCCCGGTTACGTCCGCGGTGGTTGCTCGTCCCGCACTGGTTGCTGGGGGCTGTAGTTCTGTGCCCCTGTGCCCCTCGCCTTCGGGGACTGTCGTTTCGCAGTGGCAGTGGCGGCAAAAAGGAAGGAAATTAGGGCTCCCGCGCTGCGGGAGCACACAATTGACTTTATGCGCCTCCTGGCGCTCTCGGTTACGTCCACTGTGGTTGCTCGTACTGCACTGGTTGCTGGGGGCTGTAGTTCTGTGCCCCTCGCCTTTGGGGACTGTCGGTTCGCTCTGGCAGTGGCGGCAAAAAGGAAGGAAATTCGGGCTAGATAGATGCAGCTAGAGATAGATGCAGCTAGAGATAGATAGATGCAGATAGAGATAAATAGATGCAGATAGATATAGATAGATACAGATAGATTCATATAGAGATAAATAGATGCAGATAGATGCAAATACAGATAGATGTAGATAGAGATAGATAGATGCAGATAGATAGATGCAGATAGATAGGTGCAGATAGATGGATACAGATAGATTCAGATAGAGAAAGAGAGCTGTAGATAGAGATAGATGGATGCAGATAGAGATAATTAGATGCAGATAGCTCCAGATAAAGATAGATACAGATAGAAATAGATAGATGCAGATAGCTGCAGATAGAGATAGATGCAGATAGAAATAGATAGATGCAGATAGATGCAGATAGATATAGATGCAGATAGAGATAGATAGATGCAGATAGACATAGATAGATGCAGATAGAGTTAGATAGATGCAGATAGAGATAGATAGATGCAGATAGAGATAGATGCAGATAGAGATAGATTGATGCAGATAGATAGAGATAGAGATAAATAGATGCAGATAGATATAGATAGATGCAGATACAGATAGATTCAGATAGAGATAAATAGATGCAGATACAGGTAGATGCAGATAGAGATAGATGCAGATAGAGATTGATAGATGCAGATAGAGCTAGATGCAGGTAGAGATAGATGCAGATAGAGACAGATAGATGCAGATAGATAGGTGCATATAGATAGGTGCATATAGATAGATGCAGATAGATGGATACCGATAGATTCAGATAGATGCAGCTAGAGTTAGATGCAGATAGATGCAGATAGAGATAGATAGATGCAGATAGATGCTGATAGGTATAGACGGATGCAAAGGCATACAGAGATAGAGATAGATAGATGCAGATAGATACAGATGGATAGATGCAGACAGAGAGATGCAGATAGATGTAGATAGAGATAGAAAGATGCAGATAAGGATAGATAGATGCAGATAGAGATGCGGATATAGATAGATGCAGATAGATGCAGATAGAGCTAGATACAGATACATTCAGATAAATGCGGATAGAGCTAGATACAGATAGATGCAGATAGAGATAGATACAGATAGATGCAGATAGAAATAGATAGATGCAGATAGAGATAGATGCATCTAGAGATAGATAGATGCAGATAGATATAGATGCAGATAGATGCAGATAGAGATAGATAGATGCAGATAGTTACAGATAGATGCAGATAGATACAGATAGATGCAGTTAGAGATAGATAGATGCAGATAGAGCAAGATAGATGCAGATAGAGATAGATGCAGATAGATACAGATAGATGCAGATAGATACAGATAGATGCAGATAGAGATAGATAGATGCAGATAGAGAAAGATAGATGCAGGTAGAGATAGATAGATGCAGATAGTTAGAGATAGATGCAGATATATACAGATAGATGCAGCTAGAGATAGATAGATGCAGATAGAGAAAGATAGATGCAGGTAGAGATAGATGCAGATAGATACAGATAGATGCAGATAGGTGCAGAGAGAGGTAGATGCAGATAGAAATAGATGCAAATAGGTTCAGATAGAGATAGATGCAGATAGAGCTAGATAGATACAGATAGAGATAGATAGATGCAGATAGATATAGATAGATGCATGTTAGAACTGGGGGTCTCTAGTTGGCAGAGGTAGGTACCTTTGTCCAAATAGGGACCCTTGCTTCTAGTCAGGGTAAGGGGGTACACTCCTGAAATAACCCCTGCTCACCCTCTTGGTAGCTTGGCACGAGCAGACAGGCTTAGTTCAGAGGCAGTGTGTAAAGCATTTGTGAACACATACAGTAATCCAGTGACAACACTACAAATGGACACCACACAGGTTGTATTATAAAAATAAGTATCTTTTATATAGATTTACCACAAGACCATAAACGACAAAAATAATCCACAATACTGTACTTTAAAGATGGTAGAATTAGCTTGAGTCTCTTTAAATGAAAATGCGACACTTTGAGTTCAATGTACCTTAAGATGCGTAACGGAGGGCAACGAAAAGTGTTGCAGGGAAGGTGATGCAGTAGTCCCTTACACGCAAGGACGGTGATGCGTTGAAGATCTGGTGCAAAAGAAGCAAAGTGGCGTCTTCTTGAGGTTGCGACAATGAAGAGGTGATGCGTGCACGCCCGACGGCCGTGCGGCGATTGCGATGAGTCTTTGGAGCCGCGACAGGCCCTGCGACACACTTCCCTGGCGATGCGACGGCGTCTGATGCGAGGTCGACGATCTTCTCCTGGGATGCGGGGCGCGCCTCGTGTTGCGATGCGTCGGCGTCTGATGCGAGGTCGATGCTCTGCCCCGGGGATGCGACGGCGTCTGATGCGAATGCGACACTCTTCTCCGGTGCTGCGAGGCGCTTCGAAGGATGCGGCGCGCTTCTTCGGGGATGCGCCGGCGTCTGATGCGACGGCGACACTCTTCTCCGGCGATGCGAGACTCAGCGGCTGCGGCGACACGCTTCTTCATGTTGAGTCACGCTTCCAGCTCCCAGAGACACGCAAGTGTGTCAGAAGGTCCAAATTCCCAGCAAGGGAATACAGGGGGAGCTGGTGGATGAAGTCTGTTGTCCCTGAGACTTCAGCAGGAGGCAAGCTCTAAAATCAAGCCCTTGGAGATCTTTCACAAGTTGATGAAAGTACACACAAAGTTCCCTTCTCCTTTCTTTGGCAGTCAGGCAACCACTGCAGGCAGATCCCTCTCAGTTTAGGGATAGTCTTCTCCTCAGTTTCTTCTTGGTTCCGCTCCTCAGCAAAGGTTTCTTCTTGTTTCCCAAAAGTGGTCTAATTTCCTAGGGGTCTGGGTCCCCTTTTTATACACCTTTTCTCTTTGTTCTCTGAAGGCAGAGAGGTCTTTGCCTAGTCCAAAACCAGTTCTGGTCAGTCCTGGAGCACTTTGTTTACAGGACTCCTTCTTTCCTTTCAGAATGTGGGGCAGAGTGTTCAGCCCCCGGCAGGAGGTGGAGCCAGCATTGTGGAAGGCAGGCACAGCCCTATTCAGACCCAGGTGCAACTCCTCCCTGCACTCTGGATGCAGATCGCTCTATTCAGCCCTGTGCTGACTCACCCTGTCTCCTGGAGCCACCCCCAGCCCCTGTCACTCAAACTCCAGACATGGAATACACAACCTAGCAGAGGCAGGCTTGGAAGGTTAGGCAAGAAAATACCTACTTTGTAAAAGTGGTATTTTCAAACACAGAATGTTAAAATCAACTTCACTAAAAGATGTATTTTATCATTCTGAGTTCAGGCATACTAAATTAGTTTCTCTACCATGTTCCCTGGGTCAGTTAGGATTATAAGGTGTAATAATCAAACTGCCCATTCTGGCCTATGGGGAACAGGTAGCCTTGCAATAGTGAAAAACGAAAATGGCTGTAATTCACTATTAGGACATGCCACACACACCAGGGCATGTCCTACCTTATGCTTACAATGCACCCTGCCCTAGGGCCTACTTTAGGGGTGACCAACATGCAGTAAAGGGAAGGTTTAGGGACTGGTAAGTGGGTGCACTCACCAAGTCGACATGGCAGCCCTAAGCTGCACACAGGCTCTGCAATGGCAGGCCTGAGACACATTTTACAAGCTGCTTCTGTGGGTGGCACAACCACTGCTGCAAGCCCACCAGCAGCATTGGAGTTACAAGCCCTGGGCACACTCAGTGCACTGTACTAGGGACTGACAAGTAAACCAATCATCCAATCATGGAGTCACTAATACATACATCAATTTACAATAGGGAGCACTTGCACTGTGGCACTGAATAGCAGTGGCACAGTGCCCAAAGCATCTAAACCAGCAAAAACAGATCAATAACATTGGAGGCATCATCAAAAAATGGAAGGGAGACCCACGCCAAGGATGCCAGGTCTAACAATGCAGATAGAGATAGATAGATACAGATAGAGATAGATAGATGCAGATAGATGCAGATAGAGATAGATAGATGCAGATAGAGATAGATAGATAGATACAGATAGATATAGATAGACGCAGATAGATGCCGATAGAGATAGACAGGTGCAGATAGATATAGATAGATGCAGATAGATTCAGATAGAGATAGATAGATGCAGATAGATACAGATAGATGCAGATAGAGAGATGCAGATAGAGATAGATAGATGCAGATAGAGATAGATGCAGATAGAGACAGATAGATGCAGATGGATAGATGCAGATAGATAGATGCAGATAGATTCAGATAGATGCAGCTAGAGATAGATGAAGATAGAGATAGATAGATGCAGATAGTTGCTGATAGGGATAGATAGATGCAGATAGAGATAGATAGATGCAGATAGATACAGATAGATGCAGCTGCAGATAGATAGATGCAGATGCAGATATATACAGATAGATGCAGATAGGTAGATGCAGATAGGTAGATGCAGACAGACAGATGCAGATATAGATGCAGATATTGATAGATGCAGATAGTGATGCAGATATAGATAGATGCAGATAGAGATATATAGATGCCGATAGATAAAGATAGATGTGGATAAATGCAGATGAGATAGATAGATACAGATAGATGCAGATCTATGCAGATAGGTATACATGCAGACAGAGATAAATAGATGCAGATAGAGATAGATGTAGATAAAGCTAGATGCAGATAGAGATAGATGCAGATAGAGATAGATAGATCCAGATATAGATAGATGCAGATATAGATAGGGATAGATAGTTGCAGATAGATACAGATAGAGATAGATAGATGCAGATAGAGATATATAGATGCAGAGAGATGCACATAGATGGAGATATATGCAGATAGATGCAAATAGAGGTAGATGCAGATAGATGCAGCTAGAGATAGATGGATGCAGATAGATGCCAATGGAGCTGGAGATAGAGATAGATGCAGATATATAGATGCAGATAGAGATTGATAGATGCAGATATAGATCGATGCAGATAGATGCAGATAGAGATAGATGCACATAGATATAGATAGAGATAGATACAGATAGATATAGATAGATGCAGATAGAGTTAAACAGATGCAGACAGAGATAGATAGATGCAGAGAGATGCACATAGATGGAGATAGATGCAGATAGAGATGGATGCAGATAGATGCAAATAGAGATAGATAGAGATAGATGCAGCTAGAGATATATAGATGCAGATGGAGATAGATAGATAGATGCAGATAGATGCCAATAGAGATAGATGCAGCAAGAGATAGATGCAGATAGAGTTAAAAGGATGCAGATAGAGATAGATAGATACATATAGAGATAGATACAGATAGAGATAGATAGATGCAAATAGATGCAGATAGATATAGATAAATGCAGATGAGATAGATGCAGATAGAGATAGAAAGATACAGATAGATGCAGATAGAGATAAATACAGATAGATGCAGATAGAGATATATAGATGCAGATAGAGATACCTGCAGATAGAGATAGATAGATATATGCAGATAGATATATATAGAAGCAGATAGATGCAGATAGAGATAGATAGATACAGATAGATGCAGATCGAGATAGATACAGATAAATGCAGATAAGATAGATGCGGATAGAGATAGATGCAGATAGAGATAGATGCAGATAGAGATAGATAGATACAGAGAGATGCAGATAGATATATATATATACAGATAGATACAGATAGAGATAGATAGATGCACATAGAGAAATATAGATGCAAATGGATGTAGATAGAGATAGATACAGATAGATACAGATAGAGATAGATGCAGATAGATTCAGATAAATGCAGATAGAGATAGATAGATGCAGATAGATAGATGCAGATAGATGTAGATAGATGTAGATAGATGCAGATAGAGATAGATAGATGCTGATAGATACAGATATAGATAGATGGAGATAGAGATAGATGGAGATAGAGATAGATAGAGATAGATAGATGCATATAGATACAGATGCAGATAGATACAGATAGAGATAGATGTAGATAAAGATAGATAGTTGCAGATAGATGTCGATAGAGATAGATAGAAGCAGATAGATGCAGATAGAGATAGCTAGAGATAGATGCAGATAAATACAGATATATTTTGATAGATGCAAGTAGAGATAGATAGAGATAGATGCAGATAGAGATTTATAGATGCAGATAGAGATACATAGATGCAGATAGATATAGATGCAGATAGATGCAGATAGAGATAGATAAAGATAGATGCAGATGGATGCAATTAGAGATAGATGCACATAGAGCTAGATAGATGCAGATAGAGCTAGATAGATGCAGATAGAGATAGATAGATGCAGATAGAGAGAGTTCAATAGATGCAGATAGAGATAGATTGATGCAGTTAGAGATAGATAGATGCATATAGATGCAGATAGAGATAGATGTAGAAAGATACAAATAGATTCAGATAGATGCAGATAGAGATAGATAGATGCAGATAGAGATAGATAGATAGATACAGATAGATATAGATAGACGCAGATAGATGCCGATAGAGATAGACAGGTGCAGATAGATATAGATAGATGCAGATAGATTCAGATAGAGATAGATAGATGCAGATAGAGAGATGCAGATAGAGATAGATAGATGCAGATAGAGATAGATGCAGATAGAGACAGATAGATGCAGATGGATAGATGCAGATAGATAGATACAGATAGATTCAGATAGATGCAGCTAGAGATAGATGAAGATAGAGATAGATAGATGCAGATAGTTGCTGATAGGGATAGATAGATGCAGATGCAGATGCAGATAGAGATAGATAGATGCAGATAGATACAGATAGATGCAGCTGCAGATAGATAGATGCAGATGCAGATATATACAGATAGATGCAGATAGGTAGATGCAGACAGACAGATGCAGATATAGATGCAGATATAGATAGATGCAGATAGTGATGCAGATATAGATAGATGCAGATAGAGATATATAGATGCCGATAGATAAAGATAGATGTGGATAAATGCAGATGAGATAGATAGATACAGATAGATGCAGATCTATGCAGATAGGTATACATGCAGATAGAGATAAATAGATGCAGATAGAGATAGATGTAGATAGAGCTAGATGCAGATAGAGATAGATGCAGATAGAGATAGATAGATCCAGATATAGATAGATGCAGATATAGATAGGGATAGATAGTTGCAGATAGATATAGATAGAGATAGATAGATGCAGATAGAGATATATAGATGCAGAGAGATGCACATAGATGGAGATATATGCAGATAGATGCAAATAGAGGTAGATGCAGATAGATGCAGATAGAGATAGATGGATGCAGATAGATGCCAATGGAGCTAGAGATAGAGATAGATGCAGATATATAGATGCAGATAGAGATAGATAGATGCAGATATAGATCGATGCAGATAGATGCAGATAGATGCAGATAGAGATAGATGCACATAGATAGAGATAGATATATATATAGATAGATGCAGATAGAGTTAGACAGATGCAGACAGAGATAGATAGATGCAGAGAGATGCACATAGATGGAGATAGATGCAGATAGAGATGGATGCAGATAGATGCAAATAGAGATAGCTAGAGATAGATGCAGCTAGAGATATATAGATGCAGATGGAGATAGATAGATAGATGCAGATAGATGCCAATAGAGATAGATGCAGCAAGAGATAGATAGATGCAGATAGAGTTAAAAGGATGCAGATAGAGATAGATAGATACATATAGAGATAGATACAGATAGAGATAGATAGATGCAAATAGATGCAGATAGATATAGATAAATGCAGATGAGATAGATGCAGATAGAGATAGAAAGATACAGATAGATGCAGATAGAGATAAATACAGATAGATGCAGATAGAGATATATAGATGTAGATAGAGATACATGCAGATAGAGATAGATAGATAGATGCAGATAGATATATATAGAAGCAGATAGATGCAGATAGAGATAGATAGATACAGATAGATGCAGATAGAGATAGATACAGATAAATGCAGATAAGATAGATGCGGATAGAGATAGATGCAGATAGAGATAGATAGATACAGAGAGATGCAGATAGAGATATATATACAGATAGATACAGATAGAGATAGATAGATGCACATAGAGAAATATAGATGCAAATGGATGTAGATAGAGATAGATGCAGATAGATACAGATAGAGATAGATGCAGATAGAGATAGATAGATGCAGATAGATAGATGCAGATAGATGTAGATAGATGTAGATAGATGCAGATAGAGATAGATAGATGCTGATAGATACAGATATAGATAGATGGAGATAGAGATAGATGGAGATAGAGATAGATAGAGATAGATAGATGCATATAGATACAGATGCAGATAGATACAGATAGAGATAGATGTAGATAGAGATAGATAGTTGCAGATAGATGTCGATAGAGATAGATAGAAGCAGATAGATGCAGATAGAGATAGATAGAGATAGATGCAGATAAATACAGATAGATTCTGATAGATGCAAGTAGAGATAGATAGAGATAGATGCAGATAGAGATTTATAGATGCAGATAGAGATACATAGATGCAGATAGATATAGATGCAGATAGATGCAGATAGAGATAGATAAAGATAGATGCAGATAGATGCAATTAGAGATAGATGCACATAGAGCTAGATAGATGCAGATAGAGATAGATAGATGCAGATAGAGATAGATAGATGCAGATAGAGAGAGTTCAATAGATGCAGATAGAGATAGATTGATGCAGTTAGAGATAGATAGATGCATATAGATGCAGATAGAGATAGATGTAGAAAGATACAAATAGATTCAGATAGATGCAGATAGACCTAGATACAGACAGATTCAGATTGATGCAGCTAGAGCTAGATACAGATGAATACTGATAGATTCAGATAGAGATAGATGTAGATAGAGATAGATAGATGCAGATAGATATAGATAGAAGCAGATAGATGCAGATAGATATAGATAAGTGCAGATAGAGATAGATAGAGGTAGATGCAGATAGAGATAGATAGAGGTAGATGCAGATAGAGATAGATAGATGCATATAGATAGATGCAGATAGATGTAGATAGATGCAGATAGATATAGATGGAGATAGACAGATGCAGATAGAGATAGATAGAGGTAGATGCAGATAGAGATAGATAGAGGTAGATGCAGATAGAGATAGATAGATGCATATAGATATAGATAGATGCAGATAGATGTAGATAGATGCAGATAGATATAGATGGAGATAGACAGATGCAGATAGAGATAGATACAGATAGATGCAGATAGAGTTAGAAGGATGCAGATACAGATAGATAGATGCATAGAGATATAGATAGAGATAGGTGCAGATAGATGCAGATAGAGCTAGATAGATGCAGATAGAGATAGATAGATGCAGATAGAGAGAGTTCAATAGATGCAGATAGAGATAGATTGATGCAGTTAGAGATAGATAGATGCATATAGATGCAGATAGAGATAGATGTAGAAAGATACAAATAGATTCAGATAGATGCAGATAGAGATAGATAGATGCAGATAGAGATAGATACAGATAGATATAGATAGACGCAGATAGATGCCGATAGAGATAGACAGGTGCAGATAGATATAGATAGATGCAGATAGATTCAGATAGAGATAGATAGATGCAGATAGAGAGATGCAGATAGAGATAGATAGATGCAGATAGAGATAGATGCAGATAGAGACAGATAGATGCAGATGGATAGATGCAGATAGATAGATACAGATAGATTCAGATAGATGCAGCTAGAGATAGATGAAGATAGAGATAGATAGATGCAGATAGTTGCTGATAGGGATAGATAGATGCAGATGCAGATGCAGATAGAGATAGATAGATGCAGATAGATACAGATAGATGCAGCTGCAGATAGATAGATGCAGATGCAGATATATACAGATAGATGCAGATAGGTAGATGCAGACAGACAGATGCAGATATAGATGCAGATATAGATAGATGCAGATAGTGATGCAGATATAGATAGATGCAGATAGAGATATATAGATGCCGATAGATAAAGATAGATGTGGATAAATGCAGATGAGATAGATAGATACAGATAGATGCAGATCTATGCAGATAGGTATACATGCAGATAGAGATAAATAGATGCAGATAGAGATAGATGTAGATAGAGCTAGATGCAGATAGAGATAGATGCAGATAGAGATAGATAGATCCAGATATAGATAGATGCAGATATAGATAGGGATAGATAGTTGCAGATAGATATAGATAGAGATAGATAGATGCAGAGAGATATATAGATGCAGAGAGATGCACATAGATGGAGATATATGCAGATAGATGCAAATAGAGGTAGATGCAGATAGATGCAGATAGAGATAGATGGATGCAGATAGATGCCAATGGAGCTAGAGATAGAGATAGATGCAGATATATAGATGCAGATAGAGATAGATAGATGCAGATATAGATCGATGCAGATAGATGCAGATAGATGCAGATAGAGATAGATGCACATAGATAGAGATAGATATAGATATAGATAGATGCAGATAGAGTTAGACAGATGCAGACAGAGATAGATAGATGCAGAGAGATGCACATAGATGGAGATAGATGCAGATAGAGATGGATGCAGATAGATGCAAATAGAGATAGCTAGAGATAGATGCAGCTAGAGATATATAGATGCAGATGGAGATAGATAGATAGATGCAGATAGATGCCAATAGAGATAGATGCAGCAAGAGATAGATAGATGCAGATAGAGTTAAAAGGATGCAGATAGAGATAGATAGATACATATAGAGATAGATACAGATAGAGATAGATAGATGCAAATAGATGCAGATAGATATAGATAAATGCAGATGAGATAGATGCAGATAGAGATAGAAAGATACAGATAGATGCAGATAGAGATAAATACAGATAGATGCAGATAGAGATATATAGATGTAGATAGAGATACATGCAGATAGAGATAGATAGATAGATGCAGATAGATATATATAGAAGCAGATAGATGCAGATAGAGATAGATAGATACAGATAGATGCAGATAGAGATAGATACAGATAAATGCAGATAAGATAGATGCGGATAGAGATAGATGCAGATAGAGATAGATAGATACAGAGAGATGCAGATAGAGATATATATACAGATAGATACAGATAGAGATAGATAGATGCACATAGAGAAATATAGATGCAAATGGATGTAGATAGAGATAGATGCAGATAGATACAGATAGAGATAGATGCAGATAGAGATAGATAGATGCAGATAGATAGATGCAGATAGATGTAGATAGATGTAGATAGATGCAGATAGAGATAGATAGATGCTGATAGATACAGATATAGATAGATGGAGATAGAGATAGATGGAGATAGAGATAGATAGAGATAGATAGATGCATATAGATACAGATGCAGATAGATACAGATAGAGATAGATGTAGATAGAGATAGATAGTTGCAGATAGATGTCGATAGAGATAGATAGAAGCAGATAGATGCAGATAGAGATAGATAGAGATAGATGCAGATAAATACAGATAGATTCTGATAGATGCAAGTAGAGATAGATAGAGATAGATGCAGATAGAGATTTATAGATGCAGATAGAGATACATAGATGCAGATAGATATAGATGCAGATAGATGCAGATAGAGATAGATAAAGATAGATGCAGATAGATGCAATTAGAGATAGATGCACATAGAGCTAGATAGATGCAGATAGAGATAGATAGATGCAGATAGAGATAGATAGATGCAGATAGAGAGAGTTCAATAGATGCAGATAGAGATAGATTGATGCAGTTAGAGATAGATAGATGCATATAGATGCAGATAGAGATAGATGTAGAAAGATACAAATAGATTCAGATAGATGCAGATAGACCTAGATACAGACAGATTCAGATTGATGCAGCTAGAGCTAGATACAGATGAATACTGATAGATTCAGATAGAGATAGATGTAGATAGAGATAGATAGATGCAGATAGATATAGATAGAAGCAGATAGATGCAGATAGATATAGATAAGTGCAGATAGAGATAGATAGAGGTAGATGCAGATAGAGATAGATAGAGGTAGATGCAGATAGAGATAGATAGATGCATATAGATAGATGCAGATAGATGTAGATAGATGCAGATAGATATAGATGGAGATAGACAGATGCAGATAGAGATAGATAGAGGTAGATGCAGATAGAGATAGATAGAGGTAGATGCAGATAGAGATAGATAGATGCATATAGATATAGATAGATGCAGATAGATGTAGATAGATGCAGATAGATATAGATGGAGATAGACAGATGCAGATAGAGATAGATACAGATAGATGCAGATAGAGTTAGAAGGATGCAGATACAGATAGATAGATGCATAGAGATATAGATAGAGATAGGTGCAGATAGATGCAGATAGAATTAGATAGATGCAGATAGAGATAGATAGATGCAGATAGAGAGAGTTCAATAGATGCAGATAGAGATAGATTGATGCAGTTAGAGATAGATAGATGCATATAGATGCAGATAGAGATAGATGTAGAAAGATACAAATAGATTCAGATAGATGCAGATAGACCTAGATACAGACAGATTCAGATAGATGCAGCTAGAGCTAGATACAGATGAATACTGATAGATTCAGATAGAGATAGATGTAGATAGAGATAGATAGATGCAGATAGATATAGATAGAAGCAGATAGATGCAGATAGATATAGATAAGTGCAGATAGAGATAGCTAGAGGTAGATGCAGATAGAGATAGATAGAGGTAGATGCAGATAGAGATAGATAGATGCATATAGATATAGATAGATGCAGATAGATGTAGATAGATGCAGATAGATATAGATGGAGATAGACAGATGCAGATAGAGATAGATACAGATAGATGCAGATAGAGTTAGAAGGATGCAGATATAGATAGATAGATGCATATAGATAGAGATAGGTGCAGATAGATGCAGATAGAGGTAGATAGATGCAGATAGAGATAGATAGATGCAGATAGATATAGATGGATGCGGATAGGGATAGATAGATGCAGATAGGGATAGATAGATGCAGATAGAGAAATATAGATGCAAATGGATGTAGATAGAGATAGATGCAGATAGATACAGATAGAGATAGATGCAGATAGATTCAGATAAATGCAGATAGAGATAGATAGATGCAGATAGATGTAGATAGATGTAGATAGATGCAGATAGAGATAGATAGATGCTGATAGATACAGATATAGATAGATGGAGATAGAGATAGATGGAGATAGAGATAGATAGAGATAGATAGATGCATATAGATACAGATGCAGATAGATACAGATAGAGATAGATGTAGATAGAGATAGATAGTTGCAGATAGATGTCGATAGAGATAGATAGAAGCAGATCGATGCAGATAGAGATAGATAGAGATAGATGCAGATAAATACAGATAGATTCTGATAGATGCAAGTAGAGATAGATAGAGATAGATGCAGATAGAGATTTATAGATGCAGATAGAGATACATAGATGCAGATAGATATAGATGCAGATAGATGCAGATAGAGATAGATAAAGATAGATGCAGATAGATGCAATTAGAGATAGATGCACATAGAGCTAGATAGATGCAGATAGAGATAGATAGATGCAGATAGAGATAGATAGATGCAGATAGAGAGAGTTCAATAGATGCAGATAGAGATAAATTGATGCAGTTAGAGATAGATAGATGCATATAGATGCAGATAGAGATAGATGTAGAAAGATACAAATAGATTCAGATAGATGCAGATAGACCTAGATACAGACAGATTCAGATTGATGCAGCTAGAGCTAGATACAGATGAATACTGATAGATTCAGATAGAGATAGATGTAGATAGAGATAGATAGATGCAGATAGATATAGATAGAAGCAGATAGATGCAGATAGATATAGATAAGTGCAGATAGAGATAGATAGAGGTAGATGCAGATAGAGATAGATAGAGGTAGATGCAGATAGAGATAGATAGATGCATATAGATAGATGCAGATAGATGTAGATAGATGCAGATAGATATAGATGGAGATAGACAGATGCAGATAGAGATAGATAGAGGTAGATGCAGATAGAGATAGATAGAGGTAGATGCAGATAGAGATAGATAGATGCATATAGATATAGATAGATGCAGATAGATGTAGATAGATGCAGATAGATATAGATGGAGATAGACAGATGCAGATAGAGATAGATACAGGTAGATGCAGATAGAGTTAGAAGGATGCAGATACAGATAGATAGATGCATAGAGATATAGATAGAGATAGGTGCAGATAGATGCAGATAGAATTAGATAGATGCAGATAGAGATAGATAGATGCAGATAGAGAGAGTTCAATAGATGCAGATAGAGATAGATTGATGCAGTTAGAGATAGATAGATGCATATAGATGCAGATAGAGATAGATGTAGAAAGATACAAATAGATTCAGATAGATGCAGATAGACCTAGATACAGACAGATTCAGATAGATGCAGCTAGAGCTAGATACAGATGAATACTGATAGATTCAGATAGAGATAGATGTAGATAGAGATAGATAGATGCAGATAGATATAGATAGAAGCAGATAGATGCAGATAGATATAGATAAGTGCAGATAGAGATAGCTAGAGGTAGATGCAGATAGAGATAGATAGAGGTAGATGCAGATAGAGATAGATAGATGCATATAGATATAGATAGATGCAGATAGATGTAGATAGATGCAGATAGATATAGATGGAGATAGACAGATGCAGATAGAGATAGATACAGATAGATGCAGATAGAGTTAGAAGGATGCAGATATAGATAGATAGATGCATATAGATAGAGATAGGTGCAGATAGATGCAGATAGAGGTAGATAGATGCAGATAGAGATAGATAGATGCAGATAGATATAGATGGATGCGGATAGGGATAGATAGATGCAGATAGGGATAGATAGATGCAGATAGAGAAATATAGATGCAAATGGATGTAGATAGAGATAGATGCAGATAGATACAGATAGAGATAGATGCAGATAGATTCAGATAAATGCAGATAGAGATAGATAGATGCAGATAGATGTAGATAGATGTAGATAGATGCAGATAGAGATAGATAGATGCTGATAGATACAGATATAGATAGATGGAGATAGAGATAGATGGAGATAGAGATAGATAGAGATAGATAGATGCATATAGATACAGATGCAGATAGATACAGATAGAGATAGATGTAGATAGAGATAGATAGTTGCAGATAGATGTCGATAGAGATAGATAGAAGCAGATCGATGCAGATAGAGATAGATAGAGATAGATGCAGATAAATACAGATAGATTCTGATAGATGCAAGTAGAGATAGATAGAGATAGATGCAGATAGAGATTTATAGATGCAGATAGAGATACATAGATGCAGATAGATATAGATGCAGATAGATGCAGATAGAGATAGATAAAGATAGATGCAGATAGATGCAATTAGAGATAGATGCACATAGAGCTAGATAGATGCAGATAGAGATAGATAGATGCAGATAGAGATAGATAGATGCAGATAGAGAGAGTTCAATAGATGCAGATAGAGATAAATTGATGCAGTTAGAGATAGATAGATGCATATAGATGCAGATAGAGATAGATGTAGAAAGATACAAATAGATTCAGATAGATGCAGATAGACCTAGATACAGACAGATTCAGATTGATGCAGCTAGAGCTAGATACAGATGAATACTGATAGATTCAGATAGAGATAGATGTAGATAGAGATAGATAGATGCAGATAGATATAGATAGAAGCAGATAGATGCAGATAGATATAGATAAGTGCAGATAGAGATAGATAGAGGTAGATGCAGATAGAGATAGATAGAGGTAGATGCAGATAGAGATAGATAGATGCATATAGATAGATGCAGATAGATGTAGATAGATGCAGATAGATATAGATGGAGATAGACAGATGCAGATAGAGATAGATAGAGGTAGATGCAGATAGAGATAGATAGAGGTAGATGCAGATAGAGATAGATAGATGCATATAGATATAGATAGATGCAGATAGATGTAGATAGATGCAGATAGATATAGATGGAGATAGACAGATGCAGATAGAGATAGATACAGGTAGATGCAGATAGAGTTAGAAGGATGCAGATACAGATAGATAGATGCATAGAGATATAGATAGAGATAGGTGCAGATAGATGCAGATAGAATTAGATAGATGCAGATAGAGATAGATAGATGCAGATAGAGAGAGTTCAATAGATGCAGATAGAGATAGATTGATGCAGTTAGAGATAGATAGATGCATATAGATGCAGATAGAGATAGATGTAGAAAGATACAAATAGATTCAGATAGATGCAGATAGACCTAGATACAGACAGATTCAGATAGATGCAGCTAGAGCTAGATACAGATGAATACTGATAGATTCAGATAGAGATAGATGTAGATAGAGATAGATAGATGCAGATAGATATAGATAGAAGCAGATAGATGCAGATAGATATAGATAAGTGCAGATAGAGATAGCTAGAGGTAGATGCAGATAGAGATAGATAGAGGTAGATGCAGATAGAGATAGATAGATGCATATAGATATAGATAGATGCAGATAGATGTAGATAGATGCAGATAGATATAGATGGAGATAGACAGATGCAGATAGAGATAGATACAGATAGATGCAGATAGAGTTAGAAGGATGCAGATATAGATAGATAGATGCATATAGATAGAGATAGGTGCAGATAGATGCAGATAGAGGTAGATAGATGCAGATAGAGATAGATAGATGCAGATAGATATAGATGGATGCGGATAGGGATAGATAGATGCAGATAGGGATAGATAGATGCAGATAGATGGAGATAGAGATAGATGGATTCAGATACAGATAGGTAAATGCAGACAGGTAGATGCAGATATAGATGCAGATAGATGCATATAGAGATAGAAAGATGCAGATAGAGATAGATGCAGTTAGAGATAGATGCAGATAGATGCAAATAGAGATAGATGCAGATAGATGCAAATAGAGATAGATGCAGATAGATGCAAATAGAGATAGATGCAGCTAGAGATAGATAGATGCAGATAGATATAGATAGATGCAGAGAGATGCAGATACATGCAGATAGATGAAGATAGATGCAGATAGAGATAGATACAGATAGATGCATATAGATGCAGTAAGAGATAGATACAGATAGGTGCAGATAGATATAGATAGATGTAGATAGATATAGATAGATGGAGATAGATGGAGATAGATGCAGATAGAGATAGATAGATGCAGCTAGAGATAGATAGATGCAGATAGATACAGATACATATAGATGAAGGAAGAGATAGATAGCTAGAGATAGATAGATGTAGATGTCACATGGGGTCCGATCGTGCAGCAGGAATGCCCACTAGACACCAGTGATTTTTATTTTTTTAATTAAAAGGATTGTGTTGCGGGGAGTGGTCAAGGGTTGCTCCCCTGTGGGGAGCAATTTGTATGGCCATTTCTGCCCCCCTGGGGGGCAGATCGGCCCAAATAAATTAAATATTTTTATTGTGTGCCCACTAGGCCCCCAGGTTTTAAAAAAAAAATATGTTTGTGGGGTGTGCCCCCTAGGCAAGGGTCACTCCCCTTTGTGGAGCATTTATTTTGGCCGTTTCTGTCCCCCTGTGGGGGGGCAGATCGGCGGATTTTTTTTTTAGTTTTGTGTGCCCCACTAGGCCACAAGGGATTTCTGTCTTTTTTTAATGTTGGGGAGCGGCCCCTTGGGCAAGGGTCGCTCCCCTTTATGGGGGTGAATATTTTGGCTGTTTCTTCCCCCCTTGGGGGCAGATCGGCCTTATGTTTTTAGGTTCATCTGCCCCCAAGGGGGGCAGAAGCCATTAGACACCAGCGATTGTTTTTGTGTTGTTGGGAAGCATCCCCTTGAGCAAGGGTCACTCCCCTTTATGGGGTGATTATTGTGCCCGTTTCTGCCCCCTTTGGGGGCAGATCGGCCATATGGTTTTAGGCCCATCTGTCCCCAAGGGGAGCAGAAGTCACTAGACACCAGGGTTTTATTAAATGTTTTTGGGGAGCGGCCCCTTGGGCAAGGGTCGCTCATTATTATGGGGTGATTATTGTGGCAGTGGGACAGATCAGCCATATGTTTTTAGGCCCATCTGTCCCTAAGGGGGGCAGAAGCCACTAGACACAAGAGTTTTTTAAATGTTGGTGTTGGGGAGTGGCCCCTTGGACAAGGGTCGCTCCCCTTTTACGGGGATGAATATTTTGGGGGCAGATCGGCCTTATGCTTTTAGGCCCACCTACCCCCCCAGCTTGGCTGGTGGATTGTGTGTGGACTGGTGCATTATTTGCATATGTGATTGTAATGTTTTATTTCTCCTTTTTATTCTAGTGAAAAGCTTTTGATTCTTGTTTGTGGTTTCGGCAAATGTTGATCTGCAGTTTTGCGTAGTTGCATTTATTTGGTAAGAAAAACATTTTTGTTGTGTTTACTCCAAATGAGTATTATTGTCATGCATGAATTAATTTTAAGTGCTGTCATAATAGCAGCATATTTAGTTTGTGTTTTGAGCGTGAAATTCTTTGTGATGTGTTTTGCGTTGTCTTATGTGTAATTTTCTTTTCTTTTTTTTGATAATCAATTTTATTGTTTTGAAACAGTAAGAAACAAATCAGCAAAAGCACGGAGGACAATAGATCAAATACATTCATAGGGAGCGGTCAAGGGTTGGCCGTTTCTGCCCCCCTGGGGGGCAGATCGGCCCAAATAATTAAATATTTTTATTGTGTGCCCACTAGGCCCCCAGGATTTAAAAAAATATATATATGTTTGTGGGGTGGGGCCCCTAGGCAAGGGTCACTCCCCTTTGTGGAGCATTTATTTTGCCCGTTTCTGTCCCCCTGGGAGGGCAGATCGGCGGATTTTATTTTTTATTTTTGTGTGCCCCACTAGGCCACAAGGGATTTCTGTCTTTTTTTAATGTTGGGGAGCGGCCCCTTGGGCAAGGGTTGCTCCCCTTTATGGGGGTGAATATTATGGCTGTTTCTGCCCCCCTTGGGGGCAGATCGGCCTTATGTTTTTAGGCCCATCTGCCCCCAAGGGGTGCAGAAGCCATTAGACACCAGCGATCGATTGTTTTTGTGTTGTTGGGAAGCGTCCCCTTGAGCAAGGGTCGCTCTCCTTTATGGGGTGATTATTGTGCCCGTTTCTGCCCCCTTTGGGGGCAGATCGGCCATATGGTTTTAGGCCCATATATCCCCAAGGGGAGCAGAAGTCACTAGACACCAGGGTTTTATTAAATGTTTTTGGGGAGCGGCCCCTTGGGCAAGGGTCGCTCCCCATTATGGGGTGATTATTGTGACAGTGGGACAGATCAGCCATATGTTTTTAGGCCCATCTGTCCCTAAGGGGGGCAGAAGCCACTAGACACAAGAGTTTTTTAAATGTTGGTGTTGGGGAGTGGCCCCTTGGACAAGGGTCGCTCCCCTTTTACGGGGATGAATATTTTGGGGGCAGATCGGCCTTATGCTTTTAGGCCCACCTACCACCCAGCTTGGCTGGTGGATTGTGTGTGGACTGGTGCATTATTTGCATATGTGATTGTAATGTTTTATTTCTCCTTTTTATTCTAGTGAAAAGCTTTTGATTCTTGCTTGTGGTTTCGGCAAATGTTGATCTGCAGTTTTGCGTAGTTGCATTCATTTGGTAAGAAAAACATTTTTGTTGTGTTTACTCCAAATGAGTATTATTGTCATGCATGAATTAATTTTAAGTGGTGTCATAATAGCAGCATATTTAGTTTGTGTTTTGAGCGTGAAATTCTTTGTGATGTGTTTTGAGTTGTCTTATGTGTAATTTTCTTTTCTTTTTCTTTTTTAGTGGGATATTGTTGGTCCTTGCTGTGTCTGTGCAGAGTAGGTGGTGGTGAGTCTAGCTGCTTCTGGCAAGTGAGTGTTATAGTTTTGGAGTATATAGGTCTTTGTGATAAAGCCATATTTTGTTTATTGCTTATTTTACAAAGTGTTTGTTGTTGTTGACTTGTTTGACAAGTTACCTTTATCAGTAAGGATTATAGCTAGCCGCAGAATTACTGCTCAGCAGGTGGTTGGTATGCTTTTTGAATCTTCCTCTGACCATGATTATGAGACTGACAGTGTGTCTGAGGGAGAGGAGGAAGTGCAAGATTCTGGCAGTGAGTTTTCTGTCCACGAGGAATCATCTGATGATGAAGCTACTCTCAGTGCGGATAAAGCTACTCTCAGTGCGGATGAAGTGCCTGTTTTAGAGGAGGACACAGATGTGTCGATGGTGCAGCAAGAGGCATCTGGATTGCAGCCTGGGGCTGCAAGACTTTCCATTGGAAGTGCTGGACTCTGGGTTGATCCAAACATGGTGCAGCCGGTGTTGCCTGCCTTTAGTGGTGATACAGGGTGTAGATTGAATTGTGAAATATTTTTGCCTATACAGTTTTTTCAGTTGATTATGGATGATGTATTTTTGGCTGAGATTGTTGAGCAGTTCAGCATACTAATTTGTATGCTGAACAGTATTTGAGGGACAACAGTGCCAGACTTAGGCCCCGCTCTAGAGCTACCCGGTGGACTCCCGCAAATCTGGAAAAGATTAAGAAGTTTTTGGGTTTGACTTTTTTGATGGGCTTGATAAGGAAGCCGTCCCTGGTTTCATATTGGTCTACCAGTCCATTTATAGCAACGGCCATATTTCCTGCAATTATAAGTCGTGCTCGGTATTTACTTTTGCTTTGGATGCAGCATTTTATTGATAATGCTTTGGCGTTGCCACAAGATCACCCTGACTGTGACCAACTTTTTAAGATTCGACCTGTTCTTGATCACTTTGTAGATCGATTTTCAGAGATCTATACTCCAGGGAAATAAATAGCTGTTGATGAGACTTTGGTCTTGTTCAAGGGCCGTTTCGTTTTTAGGCAGTACAGTCCTAGCAAGAGGGTACGTTATGGAATTAAGATGTATATGTTGTCTGAGAGTAGGACAGGATATGTCTATAATTTCCGGGTGTACACTGGTAGTGATTCCACTATTTACCCCCCCTGGTTGTCCGTCCACTTTAGGAGTTTCAGAGAAAATTGTGTGGGAACTTGCTAGAGGACTTTTTAACAAAGGTCACCATTTGTACCTAGATAACTTCTACACTGCTGTGCAATTGTTTAAGGAATTGTTCAAAAGTGGACACTCTTGCTTGTGGCACAATCCGCTCTAACTGTAAAGGTTACCCTAAAGAGCTTGTTTGCAAAAAGCTTTAGAGGGAACAGTGCAGTGCCTTGCATAGTGATGAACTGCTAGCTGTGAAATTTGTAGACAGGAGGGATGTGTACATGCTGACTACCATCCATGATGACAGTACTTCACCTGTGACTGTTTGGGGTCAGGTTGCTGAAGTGCGCAAACCTGTGTGTATTGTAGACTACTATAAGCACATGGGTGGTGTTGATAGAGTAGATCAGAGGTTGGAACCTTACACCGCTGTTCGTAAGGCTTACATTTGGTATAAGAAGTGGGCCATTCATCTTTTCAATTTAGCAACTTTTAATGCTTTTGTTGTGTTCAAGGAGTGTTCTCCAGCGTCAAAGATGACTTATGTTCAGTTTCAGGAGTCTGTGATAGGCAGCCTTGTTGTAGTGGAACAGGCAAGTGTTCCTAGAGTTGGAGTGGTGGAGGATGTGGCTAGATTGAAAGATCGCCACTTTCCCGATTTAATTCCTCCCACACCCCAAAAAAACCAATCCCTGTAAGAGATGTAAAGTCTGTTTGCAAAGAGGTATGCAGAAGCAGAGTCGTATGTACTGTGCTGATTGTCCTTCTAATCCTGGGCTGTGTGTGCCCACATGTTTCAGATTAAATCACACTCAAAAGAGTTTTTGGGAGCAACCGTGAGCCTAATAGTGTACTGCCTGGTCTGTATGGTTTTATATCTGTTTTTCAGTTTCACGGTTGGCATTAGAACAATGTCTTTAGTTAGTGCTGTTGTGTTTGTAGTTATAGTTTTGTATCTAGTTCCAATTGCTTTGTGTTTTCTTTCTTGTTAAAAAAATTTTGATGACGGTGTGCATGGACTGGGTCTTGACTGGTGGTGTGCATGGACTGGTGCTTGGCTGGTGGTGTGCGTGGACTGGTGCTTGGCTGGCGGTGTGGGTGGACTGGCAGTTGGCTGGTGGTGTGCGTGGACTGGCACTTGGCTGGCGGTATGTGTGGACTGGTGCTTGGCTGGCAGTGTGCGTGGGCTGGCGCTTGGCTGTAGGTGTGTGTGGGCTGGCGCTTGGCTGGTGGTGTGGGTGGGCTGGCATTTGGCTGGCGGTGTGCGTGGACTGGCGCTTGCCTGGCGGTGTGCGTGGGCTGGCATTTGGCTGATGGTGTGTGAGTAGTGACTTGCTGCTGGTCATTACACACTCTGCTAGCCAAACGCCACTGTACACACTATGTCAACCACCAGCCAGTGTGATTGCTGTGTCAGTCATGTGAGCGTATGAAAGTGATGGGCCCTTGAATGGCGCTGTCTGTTGATGTGAATATTGAAATGTGCTGGGCCCATGGCTGGCGGTGTGAATGGTCTTGTATGTCACGTATGAAAGGTGTGTGAATGGCCTGTAAAGAGGTTGGTGCCTTGCCGTGGCTTTCCAGCTGACGAGCTGTGAGTCATTGGTTCAGGGTTTAAACCTTTTAATTATTAACAGTGCATTTACTTTTTGTGAAATCTCTTGTTAATAAAATTTTACGCGCTGAACCTTCACTCACCCTCGTGCCAAATCCAACCAGTATATGTGTGTACTTAAGGAATAGTTTGTTTTGAAGTAATATTTGTCTTTTCTGTCTCTCTCTGCCAGGGTGTACATTGTCTCTACGTTGTCTGTTGCTGTGAGTGTTGTAATGTGCTGGGGCCGCAGCTGGTGGTATGAATGTGTGTGTCAAGTATGAAAGGTGTTTGAATGGCCTGTAAAGAGGTTGGTGCCTTGTCGTGGCTTTACAGCTCACAAGCTGTGAGCCATTGGTTCAGGTTTTTAACCTTTTAATTATTAATAGTGCATTTCCTTTTTTTGAAATCTTTTGTTAATAAAATATAAATTTTGAACCTTTCACTCACCCTCATGCCAAATCCAACCAGTATGTGTGTGTACTTGAGGATCAGATGGAAAGGCAGTCATATTTGTCTTATCTGTCTTTCTGTGCTAAGGTGTATTTGTCTCTAGGGCAAATTTACCAACTTTAGATATTTTTGTAAACCAAAAAAAATGGGGAGTACGGGGTGGTGTGCCTCTCATGGATCCCAACAAGTTTTTTACTCACAATGCCATGCAAACCTCAAAATGTGACTATAGTCACACATTTTCCTTGTATTACTGTGTCATAATCTTCTGGTATCAGAAAAAACACAATTTTCCTACCATCCAGCATTCCCCCCAGGTCTCCTGATAAAAATGGCACCTCACTCACGTGGGTGGGCCAAGTGCCCGCAACAGGCAAGGGCCCAAAATTTATTGTGGGGACATCAAAATTACCCATCGCAAAACGACCTGGTTTTGCAAGGGGGGGGTCACCTGGGTTTTTGGCCCCGGGCTCAGCGACCATTTAGAGAAACCTATAAAACCCACACATTCATGAAAACTAGACACCCAGGGGAGTCCAGAGAAGTATGGCTTGCGTGGACCCCCCCCAACGTTTTCCTACCCAGAATCCCCTGCAAACCTCAAATTTAGCTGGGAAAATCAAAGTTTTCTCAAATTTCTGTGTGGAAAAGTTGTGGAATCACCGGGCTGACACAAATTTCCTACCACCCAGCATTCCCCCAGGTCTCCCGCTAAAAATGGTACCTCACTTCTGTGGGTGGGCCAAGTGCCCGCGACAGGCAAGGGCCCAAAACGTATTGTGAAGACATCAAAATTACCTATCACAAAATGACCTGGTTTTGCAAGGTGGGGTCACCTGGGTTTTTAGCCCCGGGCTCGTCGGCCATCTAGGGAAACCTACCAAACCCACATATTTCTGAAAACTAGACACACGGGGGAGTCCAGGGAGGTATGGCTTGCATGGACCCCCCAACGTTTTCCTACCCAGAATCCCCTGCAAACCTCAAATTTATCTGAAAAAATCAAATTTTTCTCAAACTTCTGTGTGGGAAAGTTGTGGGATCACCGGGCTGACACAAATTTCCTACCACCCAGCGTTCCCCTAGGTCTCCCGCTAAAAATGGTACCTCACTCGTGTGGATGGGCCAAGTGCCCGCAACAGGCAAGGGCCCAAAACGTATTGTGGAGACATCAAAATTAGCTATCACAAAACAATCTGGATTTGCAAGGGGGTCATCTGGGTTTTTGGCCCCGAGCTCGCCAGCCATCTAGGGAAACCTACCATACCCAGGTATCATTGTACTCGGGAGACTAAGGGGAACGCTGTGTGATAGGACATTTGTGCCGGCACTGTGATCCCACTCAGAAATATGGGGAAAATTTGATTTTTTTCACCTATATTTGAGGTTTGCAGGGGATTCTGGGTAGGAAAACGTTGGGAAGTCCACTGAAGCCATACCTCCCTGGACTCTCCCGGGTGTCTACTTTTCAGAAATGTGTGGGTTTGGTAGGTGTCCCTAGATGGCCGCCGAGCCCGGGGCCAAAAACCCAGGTGCCCCGCTTGCAAAACCAGGTCATTTTGTGATAGGTCATTTTGATGTCTCCTCAATACGTTTTGGGTCCTTGCCTGTCGCGGACACTTGGCCCACCCACACAAGTGAGGTACCATTTTTATCGGGAGACTTTTTAGAATGCGGGGTGGGTGGAGGTTTGTGGATCCATGCAGATTCTAGAACTTTCCATCACAGAAATGTGAGGAAAATTTGTTTTTTTTACAAAGTTTGAGATTTACATGGGGTTCTGGGTAACAGAACCTGGTGAGAGCCACACAAGCCACCCAATCCTGGATTTCCCTGGGTGTCTAGTTTTCAAAAATGCACAGGTTTGCTCGGTTTCCTTAGGTGCCGGCTGAGCTAGGGTTCAAAATCCACAGCTAGACCATTTGCAAAAAAAAGGTCAGTTTTCACTGGAAAAATGTGATGTGTACACATTGCATTGTGGGCTGTTTTCTGTCATGGGCACTAGGCCTACCCACACAAGTGAGGTACCATATTTATTGGGAGACTTTGAAGAATGCGGGGTGGGTGGAGGTGTGTGGATCCACGCAGATTCCAGAACTTTCCATCACAGAAATGTGAGGAAAATATGTTTTCTTTTTTGAAAGTTTGAGGTTTGCAAGGGATTCTGGGTAACAGAACCTGGTGAGAGTCACACAAGTCACCCCATCCTGGATTTCCCTGGGTGTCTAGTTTTCAAAAATGTATAGGTTTGCTAACTTTCCTTAGGTGCCGGCTGAGCTAGGGTTCAAAGTCCACAGCTAGGCACTTTGCAAAAAAAGGGTCAGTTTTCACTGTAAAAATGTGGTGTGTCCAGATTGCGTTTTGGCCCGTTTCCTTTCGCGGGCACTAGGCCTACCCACACAAGTGAGCTACCATTTTTATTGGGAGACTTTGGGGAATGCAGGGTGGGTGGAGGTTTGTGGATCCATGCAGATTCCAGAACTTTCCATCACAGAAATGTGAGGAAAATGTGTTTTTTTGACAAATTTTTAGATTTGCAAGGGATTTTGGGTAACAGACCCTAGTGAGAGCCACACAAGTCACCCCATCCTGGCTTCCCATGGGTGTCTAGTTTTCAGAAATGTATAGGTTTGCTATGTGTCCCTAGGTGCCGGCTGAGCTAGGGTTCAAAATCCACAGCTAGGCACATTGCAAAAAAAGGGTCCCTTTTCACTGGAAGAATTTGATGTCTCCACGTTGTGTTTTTGGCCATTTCCTGTCGCGGACAGTAGGCCTTCCCACACAAGGGAGGTTCTGGTTTTATCGGGAGACTTAGGGGAACACAGAATAGTAGAACAAGTGTTATTACCAATTGACTTTCTTTGCATTTCTGCCTTCCAAATGTAAGACAATTTGTAAAAAAAGAAGTAATTTTGAAAAATGACCTCTAATTCACATGCTTGTATGGGTGATCCAGCGGGTTACTAGCAACGAGCATTCATACACAAAATACTCACTTGGGCCCATACATTCATACTACGCTAGTAATTTCCGCTGGTGGGTCAGTTGTACTCTTTATCAAAATCCCTGCTACCACTTACTTTCCGATTGAAGAGTAATGACTTACCAATGAATCCTTTGCTAATTAGGAAGTTTAAAATGAGTGACGTTCATTACACCTCATAATCCTGAAATAATCACTGAGTCAGGAAGTTTTAAAATGTTTATCTAAAGATTTTAGCAGAGTAAAATACAGAACCACACGATACTTAATCGCATATCAAGGATGAAGCATAATAATCAATTATCGATCAATGACGGTCCCTTAGGAAAGGAGGAGATAGAGACAGCAGCGCAACTAAGGGTTGCATTTATATTTACCTAAAAGTGCGAGAACCAAACCCCTTGGCCAAGGAGTTGGAAAAGATAGGACCCTGGAAGGATGAAGAGCAAAGACCTCCTCCCGGATCAGGACAGGACCGGTGACCTCTCTGGTACTTCGCTTCTCCTCGAATTCTCCCGAGTCTTCCTTCTAAGGTGCTCCGCCGCCCCCACCTCAGGACCTCTCTGGACAGCGGTTCAGTCTGCAATCGATCTGCTCGTACGTCTGGAGCCTATGCCTCTGCCTTCATGTGTCTGTGCTAGCATCTCCTTCTCGTGCTTGATCCCGTGCTTGATCTAACTAATTAGCTAATTCTATATCTATTATACCCTTCTACGCCCATGTACCTCCCCTAAATGTTGCAGAATTATGGGACCACTATTTCTGATTGGACAGGGACAGGGGGTTGATCCTCACACCATATTGATTTAATTCATTTTCTTAAAGCCCTTTGTTTTAAAATACCGCCCATCAATTTTAATACATTTGCTTTATTTCCCACCCGTCTCACGACAAAGTTTTATACATTCTTCAGGTACATTGTTGCATATTAGTGAGGACATTCATGTGTACAACAATATTGGCCATCAGGTCACGGCCTTGGACGACGTCCAGGTTGACTTCATCCTTTTCTTTCTCTGGGCAGCCTTCAGGGAGCATGCGCAGAACCCTTGTCACACGAGTTTTCAGTTCACCAACCCCAGGCCCAATTTACGAACTAATAAAAGTCAAAGAAGAAAATATTAAAATCACAAATAAAATGTTTCACTGAATACCCACTCTTTCTACTCTATTCCCATTTATTTATAAATTCTATCCCGCATTAGTAGCGTTAGAATACCACAGTTTAATTATAACACAAGAGCAAGCTGTAGCACATGAAAACATGAAGCAGCCATTTTAATGCACACTGCGCAGAAGCAAGAGTTTCCCACCAAGCAAAGAAAGACGTCACACCATGTGATATGGTTGAGACATGCGCAGTAAAGTTCCCGCGTTTTAGCGGCCATTTTAGACTAGACAAGCGTTACTTGTTAGTTTTAAACACATAAGCAAGCTTCCTTGCTACTTATATTTGTGTGTGCAGTTATTAGTACAAACAATACAAGTTTAATACATTAATACTTTTGAGAAGATTGCATCCGAGCAAGTCTCATTTATGAGTCCTTGCTCCATCATGGGTACCCACAATTTTGGAGATGTGCAAAAAACCACTGCTTATAAACTCTATATTTTGTCCCATTTCGAAAATATATTGGTTTCCTTGGTACCTATTTTTCACTCTTTATATTTTACCAAATTAATTGCTATATACCCAGTACACAATGAAAAACCATTGCATGACGCAGCTCAGTTATTGGCACTGGGTCCTCTAGTTCTTGGTGAACCTACAAGTCCTATATATCCCCACAACCTGAAGGGTCCAGCAGATGTAACGGTATATTGCTTTAAAAAATCTGTCATACTTAGAAGAAGTTGCAGGTGAAAACGTTGGCACAAATGGCTGTTTTTTTAACTCAATTTCAATGTTTTCTATTTTTAACTGTTAGTTTCTATAAAAAACCTTGAAGGATCTACACAAATGACCCCTTGCTGAATTCTGAATTTTGTCTAGTTTTCAGAAATGTGTAGCTTTCTGGGATCCATTATTGGTTTCACACCCATTTCTACCACTAACTGGAAGGAGGTTGAAAGCACAAAAAATAGGAACAATAGGCTATATTCCAGTAAAATGCCAAAACTGTTTAGAAAATGCTGGTTTTCTGACAACCGTCTGCCCGCCCTGAAAGCTGAGAAGATGGTGATTTCAGCACCACAAACCCTTTCTTGATGCCATTTGCAGGGAAAATAAATCAGACGCTTTCTTCTGGAGCAACTTTGTCCCATTTAAAAAAAAAAGAAAATTACTGTATTTTGGCTAATTTCTGGGTCTCCTCCAGCGGAATCCACAAACCCTAGGCACCTTTAGAATCCTCAGAGTGTTGAAAAGAAGGGCACAAATTTGACGTTGATACCTTATGTGGACAAAAGGTTACAGGGGCCTAAGCGCGAATTACCCCAAATAGCCCAAAAATGGCTTAGCACACAGGGAAAAGGCCTAGTAGCGAAGGGGTTAAAGTGCAGAAAGCTGCTTTAATAAAACAGTTCTGCAACATTTAATCACCACTCTTGGTATAAGCCATGCAACCTAAGACTGACCTCCCTGATGAAATATTTTGTACGTGCTGTTCCTTACATCTCCTGCAACACCCCAGAATCATACCCTAATTAGTCCTATTCTGAATTGAGGTATCCCATTGTTGCCCCTTGCTTTGTCACTGATCAGAGCCCCACCCCAATGAACTGGAGACGTCTTACGTGCAGCGGACACCCCAACCCTCATTCAGTATTCTTGTCACGGTCTTACCTCCTGCCACCCAGGAAAATCCTTTCCAGGTGTTTTTCTGCACCCCCCAACACCCTGTTTGGAAATTCCTAACTGTCAAATCTAACTCTAAAACTGTTCACACAGCACTTTTGTAATTGTCAGATCCAACACCCAAAAAAACAACCATACAGTGCAATACAAAGTTGAAGTCACTTTACAATCTGAAAAAAATCTTTGGCAGTGACCTCAAAATATCTGCAAGTATTACCCAATAAACTGTCTTCTCTTGTCCCCCTGTACAACATGCAAAACATCCAGTGTCCCAGCTCCCCACCATTGATGTTTCATACCTCCAGGAACAACTTACAGTAAAAGGCAATCCCAGCTGGCTTCCCTACAATACTAACAACTGACAATTTCTTCCAAGTCTGCCCAAATATAAAATGCTCTACAGCCCCCTTTATTCTCCGGAACTCCTCCCTTAATACTCCTAAAATCTTCTTTCGGACCCACTTTCTAAAACCTCCTGCCTGCCACGCATGTATATAGGATCTCCTTGCTGATGCGGCCACCATCTTTACACCAGCTACAGCACCGTCTGTTCCGCAGATGCCATAGTTTCTGTGGCATCCTGGTCTTTTTCTCTCCTAATGCCATCTCACAGAATCTCCACTTTGAACAAGACAATGCATCTGCAGTGTTATTGTCCGTGCATTCACCAATGCTACTATTGTTTGACTATCCATGTTAAGGCTCACCTCTGTTTGCCAGAGCTGTGCCCCACAGCAATATTTCCTCTATCCATGGAATAAATTGCAGGAAACCAATGCATTTTCTCTTTGGTCAATTTCATATTCAAGGCCCCACAAACAACCTGCCATTTCAAAATAATCCAAAGCCTTTGGAGCCCATCACTTCTTGGTATATTTGTAGCTGCCACAATTATTCCTCCTTCAGAAGACCACATAGTCATTCCTTTGAAATCTATTAAAAATATAATCCTTGCTCACAAATCTTTCTTTGGTCCAGCATTTAAAGTAACTCTGTGATCTGGTAACACAGCACCCAACATCATAAAACTCAGTCTCCTGCAAAATGCCCTCCCTGTTCTCACTATTAGGTGTGGGGTGTAACCTGCTGTAGCGTAATTATAGCAAAACTATGCAGGATTATTTGAGCAGCATAACCCAGCATTTACTTCTATTTTCATAGCGCACACTGCACCCAATTGAGCAAAATGAACCAGAGGATGCACTGTGCGCTAAGAAAATAGCGCTAAATGCAACAGAACAGGAACAGCAGCTGCCTCTAGGGCAGGCTTTTTTGTCCCCAATTATGTGAACAGGCCTAATCGCATAATTTTCAGTAATTTTGCACCACAAGAATAATGTGAAATTCCTGAGATTACTTCATCGGAATTAAAATTTCACTCTGGCTTACTGACTAGCCTGCATAATATCATATCACCTCACCAATGCAATGGCATTGCCCACTGACACATACATAACTATTGTGTCCTCTGCCCAAATGGAGTCCTACACAGAGCAATTCTCTGGCCAAGACAAATTATGAATAAGATTGACTTTGCCTGCCTGCATTTTGGGAACCACCTATTGGGGATATAATCAAATCTGGTAATGGTTAGTGTGTAAAGGGCCTGCAACCAAATCTTCCCAGCTCCAACCTCTTTTTCAAATTCTCCATAACATGGGAGATGGCTTTAGTAGACTTAAAATTCACCTCCCACCTCCTCACACTTGGACCCTGATAACTCACATGGTACCTTTAGTTAATATCACATTCCAGCATCATCGCTGTGCAAGGATTCGCCTTCAGTGCCTCCCAATTCAAACTGGGAGGGATACCGCAGAAACAGTTTGTATGGTGTGGGCTGTTTACTTGCTGTATAAATTGGTGGTACAGTTCTGGTTGGTTTAACCCATTCAAGTCACAATTCATTATCCACCGATCCCCTTTGCTTCTGTAGATTGACAGCTAGTCTAGCCCGAAATTTCACATCATAGCAAAGCCATGTGATGCCCCCATTGCCTAATTGTGCTCTCTGTATGATGACCATATGCTTAAAATGCACAGCGCATCACCCTGGGTGGCGTTCGCTCTACATGTTACCGTATATTAGCCAATGTTTAATTTTTATTGACACCCTAGGGCACTTTATTGACCTTCTCTTCTAATTTGCACTTTTCTTTAACTGAATTTCCAGATATAAAAATTTTAAAAATTGACAAATTCCCGTTTCCAGAGTTTCTCTTTTGTAGCTGGTGAATGAATGAATGACCCGTATTTGTATAGCGCACAGCTACTCTTTCGAGAGTGTCCCGGCGCTGACAATTAACAAGTGCACATCCTACGAGGCTTAGATTTTAAATAGCCAAGTTTTCAGCTGTTTTTCAAAGTGGGAGAGCACTGTCAGAGATCTCAGAGCTGCCGGTAGTTTATTCCAAATGTGGGCTCCCAAAAAGCCAAAGGATCTGCCTCCTCTGCGGGCTAGGCGAGCTTTGGGGATGCAGGCCAGGTAACAGATTAACACCTCTGCCATGTTGTTCCTATATATAGTAACCTATTATCTTTGCTTCCTCCACTCTGTCCTCACCCCCCTTCGCATAGCGGCCTCTATAACTTTGGTTTATTTCTCCCACCAACTCCTTGTTCCTTAGTTCATCCTCTTTCCCTCCCCCTCGTAGGTACTTTGCCCTTCATTATTCTTACCTCAATGCAAACCATATTACCTGGTGTGACCTTGCTACCATACAAGTCTCATCCTCATCCAAATTGGCTTACAAAACCAATCAGCAGATTCCTACTGTCTGTGATATCATCTTGCTTGCCTTGTATCCAGTGATAGCTGTTTCTTGCCGCTCTTAAACCTGAAACTCACCTATGTCCGAA
Source organism: Calotriton arnoldi (assembly GCA_963921515.1). NCBI lineage: Eukaryota > Metazoa > Chordata > Amphibia > Caudata > Salamandridae > Calotriton > Calotriton arnoldi. The sequence goes on along the minus strand of CAWUFW010014285.1, from coordinate 118,185 downwards.
GCATATTATTTGTTTTCACTCAGCTCCACAATCTCACTATACTTCAACTCTACTTCTCATCGTAATTAATTTCTTCTTCATGCTCCCATGAATTACCCCCTTCTCTTGCTCTCATCATACCCACACAGCAATTTCCCTAATTCCACATTCCTCCCCACACAACCATCATCAAACGTCTGTCTTTGGGGGATGTACTGGTACTCCCCCACCTCCACCCATTGGCATTGGGCTGGCACCCACAAATCACTCCAAACTAGTCAAGTTTTGGGTGATATGTGGATGCTGGCTGAAAGATATCCAGACTGGAAATCTTCACTTACCTCAACTGTCAGAATTGGTGCTGTTTGTCCTCCCACACCTCTCACCATGAGGTGTGCCATACATTGAGGACCCTATGGCTGCACTGAAACTTACCTCTAACTTTTGTAAACCCTCACCATCTTCATCCACCCATCTTCCTTTCCCTTTATTGCTTAGCTGATTCTCCTGTTGCCAGTATCCCTCTTGTTCTCTACACTCACCCTAGCCATCTTTATACCTGGAGCTATGTCCTGAAACATACCCTAAGGCCACTGCATACAGTCTCTAATATTCCTCTTAGCAGGCTACTTCTTCAACCCGCCCCCCCGCCTAAACTAGCATAAACCCATGTGACTATAATGTGCATCCTCGATGGATGCTGTCATCTATTTTTTTTTCCTGCATTCAATGATCTTCCATGTTAAGCACATATGATCAGCAGTATAACCTAAAAAAATTGTGTGGTTTTCTTCATCTCTGACGACTCACTCTGGAGGAAACCAAATAAAAAAAATTATTTTAAAAAATACTACACCGTCCAAGAAGCTAGCTGTTTTGTAGCCCTAATTCTGTGCCAAATGTACTGAGACTTGGACTGGTCAGATAAGGGCATGGATTTTAACACTTCAAATAATAACTAACATTAAAAGATGCACTGTGGTATGTGCAATGATATTTGGCAGTAATCAGTGTTGTGTGTCCCTTCTGGCTTTTCCAAGCTGACCTTATCTTCACGGTGGTTGTACTTAGGGATGGCTGCAAAACAATGAAAATTGTACCCACTCATCACACCAAGCCAACCTTTACTAATCTCAGCTCTTAAATCAATTGACCATCAATCTCATGACTCCATGCTTCTGACCAGTTCATTCGAAGAAGTCCCCTTCTCCGTGTTGCAGAAATTAACCCTGTGTTATAAATAATGGTAAAAGTAATGTGAAGTCTGTGTCCATTAACATTATATGAAGTGACGGAGTCTAAGGCACAAACAAAACTTAAGTGCGGTTGTGTTGAATAAGAATTTACTAGAAACAGTCAAAGATTGGTCTAAAATGCCAGTCAGCAGTGACAGTACCGGGTGGCATGATGGGTGTGATGCAGCTGATAAGCAGCTTGATCCTTTGGGACATATCTAAACCGATATTTTTAGATATTTTGAGTAATACGACTGAATGGGTATAAATTACAAGTTGAAGAAACCTTCAGCGCCTTGAGACCCTCGCGGGTATGTAGTGCGCTTTATAAGTGACATGATTGATTGATTGAAAATAAACATGAGAGAACTTAGTTTCTGCATCATAAAAGCATGCAGATAAATGTAGAGTAGACACAATTATATTCACATAATAAAATAAGTTAACTCACATGTTATGAAACTCTAAATCTTACTCATCGAAAAATTATCGTGCGTGAAAAGCTAATGGAATTTAACATGATTTGATTCCTTATGTGTATTATTGGAGACTTCATTCTGAATTTCATCATTGTACATGCGAAACGGTTTCACAAATGAGAAAAGAAAAAGTGGTGCTGCATAGTTATTTTGAATGACAACATTACCAAACTCTCAATATTAGATTCTTATATATGTACTAATGTAATCCACTTAATACAATATTATTTTAGATTTTGAAATAATTTACACGCTAGTACTTTGAAATGCAGTAATATGTCGTAGTTACATGTGAGATATACAATATGACAAATGATTTCTTTTGAGTGCTTAGTATTTGAAAGAATACTAGTGGCTTGCTTTATATTCATGAAATGTGTATTTCCATTGTTTTATATTCTACACATCTTTTAAGTGAATATACGAGGCCTGCGTTTTCTTCTTTACTTACACTGCCTTCTCAGTGTGAGAAAGATTCATAAGCTTACACTGTGAAACGAAACTGTGTCGGATTAAAAGAGACCCAGAATTATTGGGCTGTATGATTTTGGTCCAACTGAATTTCTTCAGGAGATTTGGACTAGCTGTGATAATTCTGTACATATATAGCCTGGGTTTGCAAGTCATATACATGAATTTGATTACTAGCCTGTAAATGGTTGTCCAATTCCTGGTCCTTGTTGGATAACCTGACAACGGATCCTCTATGTCCAACCCCTCATCAGCACAATAAAAACGTCCATCAAAGGGCCAAGTGAGTGTCATAAGAGATAGTGTTAAAAAGCTAGAGATGTCAAAGATATAAATAAAAAGGGCCCAGTAATGCTGGAACAGTAATCTGGTAGTGAGTCTGTTTCTGTCTGATGAAGTTAGGATATGGGGGGGGGGGCGGGTGCTTACTGAGATCCCTATGTAATTCCCTGTTTAAAAATTGCTTGCTCCATGTTCAGCTGAAGGCAACCAAGTACCAGTACGGGAGGAGAAGAACGAAGACTATTTGAAGCAGTGCTGTGAGTATCAATAGGGTTGCACTTTGCAAATGCTTAAGCTTAGTACGTGGTTTTATGAAATGGCTGAAGATGTTATGCGAAGTGGTTGAAGTCCATGTTTGGGTGATGAGCTTTATGCAAAGAAGTTGAAATTGTTATTGAGTCCGACATGACCTAAGATCCCAGGATATACACCTATGGGTGGTCTCAGTGTGGCATACGCTCAGTAAGTTGTCTGCTGTGTTTTGAAGGTGCTGTTCGTCGGACGTTGTCGGCAGTACCACTAAGAGAAGGGAAATATCTTTGTGATATTGAGGGTCACGATTGTTACGGTTGCTCCCAGCGCATAAGGAGTAATCTTATCAACCTGGATGTGATCACGCCAGTCGCGGTTTCATCTGTAGTGTATGTTAATTAGATTAAGTGATTGCACTTAGTTAGATTTCTGGCATGAAAGGATCTATAATTTCTTTAGTGGAGCAGACAGTTTGTTGAAGTTGGCTTGAATTGTTTTAGAGGAATTTTAGGTTAAAGAAAATGTGCACGAAGGATTGTGAAGGAGGGGTAGCCGCTGCGAGGAGTGTGTTTGATGTCATAGAATGCCGTGCTGGTATTGATCAGTTGGTGTAAGGCCGTGCTGTGATAGGCTAAACATGACACCACGTGTCTCGCTGGTATTGGTTGTGAAAAATAAACAAGGAAGTGGAAGAGAAATCAATTGTGGGAAATCATTTGTGAAGGACAAAGACATTAAATGGTGTGAAAAATAAAAATCCTAAAGAAGTTGAAAAGTATAATGCAAGGAGATGTGCCCATACTCATTAGAGGTGGAGTACCTATACCACCTGAAGGTACATCAGCACTGTATATGTCACAAGAGAGGAAAGCATACATATACATGGCTTCAAATTTGGATGAAATATACTGAGAATGATGGTCCTTTAGCTTTTCTGCAATTTGGAACATTTGATGTTGGAATTCTTGAAAATTTGAGGGAACAATAATATGAGCTCAAACTATCACCTATACCCATGCAATTTGAAGTACTTAGTGAATGGGAGTATGTAGCCCACCAAAAAGAAAAACAGAAATATCAGGGAAGGTACAAGAATGTACTGAATAGATACGTTGAAGCTAGATTGGATGCACAACAGAAGGATTGGAGAACGGACATAGCAGAAGAAACTAGAATGTATCCTGTATAAGTTGCAGAGAAAGAGGGTGGAGGGAAACGAAAAGAGAACAAGAAAAACCTTGAAGAAGTGACAACACTATCTTTGGCTGGAGATAGTGAATTTGATGATGAATTTTTAAATAAATAATTGCTGAATCTTCCACCACCTTATAATGAGTCAGCCCCCAAATTTAACAAATTCACACCTTGGGCAAATCCCTTATGCACCTGCAATACCTATAGATCTAGTTCCACACACACCTTTCACACCGATTGGAGGTAATGTTGAAATGGCAAATGTAACAAATCAAAATGTTCACAATGCACCAGATGCATTAACTGTTCCAGTAACTACAGGCCCTGTAGTTCCTTTATATCGGTCTGGAAATGGGGGAACCCAGGTACACATATTAGCTGTTCCTACTGGAACAAATGGTCCCACTTCTACTCCTGCTAATGTGAGACCAAGACAACCTACACAGACACAGTTGGTCCCGACTCCAGCTGATTGTTCTCATGGAACAAAGGCTGGTTCAGCAGTGCATTCTGTACAACTAAATTCCTCAGCGGAAGGGGGATAGAGACAAGTTCAACCTTTCTACATACCTGAGAATGATGCGGTAACCACATGTGTAAATCGGAGTGCTACGGGAAATACCTTTCCTTTGGGAACACCAGAATCTGATGTGTCTCCCTTACATTCAACACCTGTTGCAGAAAAGGAAGATTGTCATGTGGATTTATTTCTGAATTCTCCAAAAAATCAAACAGGTCCCAAGAACTCCGTAAATGGCTTAGAGATGCTGACAATTCTGCAAATGACAAAGGTGCAGGGAATAAAGAAACAAATATCCTGGGAACAAAAAATACTAGGTTCTTGGATATAGCAAGACTAAAAGTAGAATTGGAAGAAATGGACATAGGGACAATAAGCCCGGCAAGGATAAGTGCTTATCAGGATGATGACGTATTGTTCATTTGTAAAGATATTACCAGATGTGCTCCAAGCCCTCATGAGAAATTGTCTGAATTAGCTCAGAAATAGCGGGTAGATTTACAGAAACCCAAGGCGTTGTAGAAACCTTATAGAGTAGATTTCAGTGACAGAGACATTGACAACATGAGACTTTCAGGAATGTGACTGCAAGTTAAGGAATTGCTGGCTCTTCTTAGGAAATGGGGAGAACTAGAAAAATGGAAAGGTAAATGGGCTAAGAAGAAGGATGTCAAAAGAGTTAAGATGCAGATGCTTCCAGCTATTGAAGATGATGAGGGTGAGGAAATCAGGATGCTTCCTATAAGAGAAGTGCCTAGAGGAGGATATGTGCACATCCTTTCGACTAGACGAGACATATTGTCCTTCACCAATGATTTTCAAAACTTGAGTGAGAATCCTGTTGAATTGTACAAACAGGTAGAATGGTTTGTAAAGGTTTCAAAGGTTTTGCTGAAGGATTTGGATACTCTATTTGACATTGTGGTTCTGAGTGGCTTATGGGCAGAATGCAAGATTGCCGTTAATTGGCCTGATACAGAACCAGCAAGAAATGCACCTACAGATGCACCATCTGCTGAGCTGATGAAGAAATATAATCAAGCTATCACCTATTTAAAAGGGAAAAATTCTCCTAAGAAAATTGATTGGGTGAAAATAGATCGGACAACCCAAGATCTGAAAGAAGCAGTTCATGCTTATTACGAGAGATTATTGCAGGTTTTCAAGCAGTATAATGGAATGGAAAGTGTCTGAAAAGGATATGGGACATTTTTTTATTGATTTGTCTATGGATTGAGACCTGAGATTAACAAGATGATCCAGCAGCATTTGATTTGTTGGCAAGGAAAGCCTATTGAAGAAATCCTACGAAATGCAAAATATTGTGGGGATGAGATTGAAATGAAGCATAAAAGGCTCAAGGAAAAATTGATGGTTGCACAAGTGAATGTATCAGGTGCTGACCACATGCCTGCTGTACAGGGAAGTTATCAACAAAACCCTACGATGCGTGGGGTAGGTGGGGTTCATCAACAGGGTATGCAGCCACAAGGTAGAGGTCATGGTGTTTCGATTGAAGCTTTGAAAAAGACAAATCTGTGTCACATTTGCGGCAAGTTTGGGCATTGGAAGCACAAATTTCAGTTTAATCCAGTTATTCAGGGTAATGGAGGGCAGGCTCACAATGTTGGGCATGTGCAATCACATGGAAATGGTATGACACAGTCTCAACAGGGTCACAGACAAAGAAATCAAGCTCACAATGTTTCCCAAGCCCCGATGCCTCACATGAATAGCCAGGTTTAAAAGTAAAATTTAAACCAAGGGTTCAGTACAAATACAGAAAACACTGTGAATCCGAATCTGTCTCACAAATATCCCTTGATTCAGATAGACGATACAGAGTCAGACCTGTCCCAATAAAGGTGCTTGAGAGGGGAGGAGGAATGCGTGCTTGGTGCATCCTTAGCGGTAGACCAGAGTGGTCCCTATGTGGACAGTAAAGTAAATGGGACGCCCATCTAATTTCTTGTTTATACCGGTGCTACCCATTCTACTGTGAGAACAGTTGAAGTTTAAACCTATCCATCTCAGGAGAAAAAGTACAAGTCATGGGTGTTGCAAACAAACAGATGTCAAATCCAATTACGAAAACCTGTCCCTGTGAAAATAGGTTCCTTTGGGGATCTACACAAATTTGTCGTGTGTAATTGAAGTCCAGTTAATTTGCTGGGACGACATTTGCTGTACAAACTCAATTGTTCAATCTATTGTACTCCAAAGGGAATAGAATTCCATACTAATGATGAGGATGTTGTTTTCAAATTGGCAAAACAAAACTCAGAACCTAAGAGATTATTTCTCTTGTTGACCTGAGACGACCTGCCTCTAGAATTGAGAGATACTATGTTGCCAGAAGTCTGGGACTTTACAGGAAAATACATTAGTCTGATTAAATGTGTTGCTCCAGTAAAAATCACTGTGAAGCCGAATGCTGAATTTCCACAAACTCCCCAACATAATTTGATTCCGGAAACAATTACAGCGATTACTCTCTTGATTCAATCAATCAGGGAATTGTAAGCGCGCTACTCACCCGTGAGGGTCTCAAGGCGCTGAGGGGGGGGGGGGGTCCGCAGATCTGTTTAGCCGAAGAGCCAGGTCTTGAGGGTCTTCCTGAAGGTGTTCAGGGAGGGGGCACGTCTGATGTCTGCCGGTAGCTCATTCCAGGTCTTGGCTGCAATGTGAGAGAAGGATCTTCCGCCTGCTCTGGCTCTGTGGATGCGCGGGGTTTCGGCCAGTGCGAGGTTGGAAGATCGGAGGTTTCTTTTGGGTACGTGGAAGTTGATTCTGTCGTTGAGGTATTTGGGTCCGTTGTTGTGTAGGCATTTGTAGGCGTGAGTGAGGATTTTGAAAGTGACTCTTTTCTCCACGGGGAGCCAGTGGAGACTTCGTAGGTGTTGGCTGATGTGTTCGTGTCGGGGGATGCTGAGGACGAGTCTGGCGGCGGTGTTCTGTATTGTTTGGAGTTTGCGGAGTAGGGACTTGTTGATGCCGGCATAGAGTGCGTTTCCATAGTCCAGTCTGCTGGTGATGAGTGCGTGGGTGACTGTCTTCCTTGACTCAGGGGGGATCCACTTGAAGGTCTTGCGGAGGATGCGGAGGGTGTTGAAGCAGCTGGAGGTGACGGCGTTGACCTGTCGGTTCATGTTGAGTGATGAGTCGAGTACGATGCCGAGGTTCTTGGCATGGTCTGAGGGGGTAGGTGGGCTTCCAAGGGCGGTTGGCCACCAGGTGCTGTCCCATGCAGAAGGGGTGGTACCGAGGACGAGGACTTCTGTCTACTCGGCATTGAGCTTCAGGCAGCTGTTGGTCATCCAGACTGTGACGTCTTGCATTCCTTTCTGGAAGTTGAGTTTGGCAGTGGTGGGGTCTTTGGTGAGGGAGAGGATGAGCTGGGTGTCGTCGGCGTAGGATATGATGTTGAGGCCGTGTTGTCGGACGATGGCTGCGAGAGAGGGCCATGTAGATGTTGAAGAACGTGGGGCTCAGTGATGAACCCTGTGGGACTCCGCAGGTGATTTTTTGTGGGGTCGGAGAGGAAGGGTGGGAGTCTGATCCTTTGGCTTCTTCTGGTGAGGAATGATCAGATCCAGTCCAGGGCTGTTCCTTGTATGCCTGTGTCGTGTAGTCTGGCGACTAGTGTGCGGTGGGAGACGGTGTCGAAGGCCGCTGATAGGTCGAGTAGGATGAGGGCTGTGGAGTGGCTTTTGTCCAGGAGGGTGCGGATGTCTTCTGTGGCGGCGAGTAGGGTGGTCTCTGAGCTGTGGTTGCTTCGGAATCTGGATTGGGACGGGTCGAGGACGGCGTTCTCTTCAATGAATCATGTCAGTTTCCTGTTGACTGTTTTCTCTGCAACTTTGGCTGCGAAGGGGAGGAGCCAGATGGGCCGATAGTTCTTGAGGTCGGTGGGGTCAGCTGTGGGCTTCTTGAGCAGGGGTCTGACTTCTGCGCGCTTCCAGTCGTCTGGGAAGGTGCCTGTTTTGAAGGTGGTGTTGATGGTGCGTTGTAGTTCGGGTGCGATGGCGGCCGCAGCTCTGTGGTAGATGTGAGGGGGGCAGGGGTCGGTGGTGACCCCCGAGTGGATGCTTTTCATGGTCGAGGTGGTGTCTTCGGCCGTGATCGGTGTCCAGTTGGAGATGGTGGGCTGGCTGGTGTTTCTGGGGGGTGGGGGGCCGTCTGTGGCACCTGGTGGATGGTCGATGAAGTTGTCATAGAGGTTTTTGATCTTGAGGTGGAAATAGGTTCCAAGCTTGTCGCAGAGGTCTTGGGATGGTGTGATGTCTGTGGCTTCGCTGCGTGGGTTGGTGAATTCCTGAATGACACTGAAAAGTTCCTTGGAGTTGGTGGAGTTGGCCAGGATTTTGTTGTGGATGAAGTTCCTCTTGGTTGCTCTGATCTGGTTATGGTAGTCAGTCAAGGCGTCCTTGTAGGTGGTGTGGTTTTCGGTTGTCTTGGTGTTTCTCCAGTTCTTCTCCAGGTGTCTGCAGGTGCGTCTGGCTTCTTGGAGAGCGGTGGTGAACCAGGCGGCTTTCCTGGGGCATTGTCTGTTGGGGTTGCGTAGCAGGGCGAGCTCGTCTGCGCAGTTGAAGATCCAGTTGTGGAGTTCTCTGGCTGCGTTGTTTGCGTCGGGTGCCCAGGTGTGGTTGTCTCGGGTGAGGGTGGAGTTAAGTTGCTCGTCAGTAACCTTGCTCCAGTTCAGATTGATTCACTGATTGAGCAAGGAATCCTGAAAGATAATGGGAAGTCCATGTAACTCTACTATTATGGGTTTGCAAAAACCCAATGGTAAATACTGCATTGTTCAAGATTTGTGCAAAATTAATCAGATTGTGGTTTCATGTTGTCCTGTGGTACCGAATCCAGCTGTGATACTATTTCTAATTCCATGTGAAGCTGAATGGCTCTCTGTCATTAATTTGTGTCAAGCCTTCTTTTCTATCCCTTTGCATGAGAACAGTCAGTATATTTTTGCCATTTTGCTATTCAATCATATATTGAAGAAAAATCTAGAGTCAATGATAATGCCAAACCATTCTGTTCTTATTCAGTATATTGACGATCTGTTGGTAGCGCCAAGTACATAGGAGGCTTGCGCACATGACACTATTGCTTTATTGAATCATTTGGCTGAGAATGGACATAAAGTGTCCTCGTCTAAATTGCACTTCTGCAGAAGAGACGTTCTGTATCTTGGGCACCATGTTGAGAAAGGACCGAGGAAGGTGTCCCAAGACAGGATCACTGCGATCATGACCAGGAGTCCTCCTAGTACACAAAAAGAAGTCTGCATGCTCCTGGGAATGGTTGGCTATTGTCGCCAGTGGATTCCAAATCTTTCACTGACAGCTACGCCCTTCCAGAGGCTGACACACAAGGATATGTCAGACCCGGTAACCTGGGATGATGATTGCATGCGCTCTTTTACTGAACTGCGAGAGAGTCTTTCTCGAGCTCCAGCTTTGGGAATGCCTGACTATAACAAGAGTTTTACTCTGTTGTGCAGTGAGCACGAAGGTTGCGCATTCTCAGTGCTAGCTCAAATGCATCATATTGAACGTAGACCTGTGGCACACATTTTGGTTACTCTTGAAGCCATAGCCGCCACATTGCCTGGATGTCTGAAAGCCGCTGCTGCTGTGAGTTTGGAACAGAGTGAGAGTATTGTAATGGGACACCCACTAAAGGTACATGTGCCCTATTCTATTCAGGAGTTGCTTACTCGTACTCGAATGCAACACCTCACAAGCAGCCGCCTCACGAAATATGAACAAATTATTTTGGGAGCTGAGAATGTTACCCTGATGAGTTGCACGAGTCTGAATCCTGCAACTTTTATGCCACTTCCTGGAAATGAGATTGTGATTGATGAAGCTGATCACAATTGTTTGGATGTGACTGAATTGTGCACAAAGCCCCACCTTGATTTCCTTGACACCCCTTTGCCTGAGTCAGATCATATGTTATTTGTTGATGAATCTTATCTGCGGGATGTGGAGAGAAATATGAAAGCGGCATATGCCGCATGTACAGTTGCGGGAGTGGTTGAAGCTTCATGGCTGCAAGGAGCGTTTTCTGCTCAAGTGGCTGAGTTGGCAGCCTTGTCGCGAGCTTGTAACATTTCTGACCAAATGAGAATCACCATCTTCACCAATAGTCAGTACGGATATGGTGTCGTACATGACCTCCGGCAACTGTGGTCACAGTGAGTATTCTTGACATTGTCTGGTTCTACAACCAGGAGCGGTGATAGCAGAATATCTTACTGTCACTACAGCTGCCTATTCAAATTGCTGTGGTGAAGTGTGCTGTCATCGACAGTGCAATGATTATGTCACAGTCGGCAACCACTATGTGGATGCGGCTGCGCACTATTGCGCCCTAAATTCTTACACCTTAAATGAAGATCCCATGGGAGAGAACTCTGATGTCACAGATATCAGACTTTTATAATCCACTATAGACACTTGGGAAGAAGTAAAGGCATTACAGGATGAAGTGCCAGAAGCTGAGAAACAGGGATGGGTCAGAGCAGGTCGTATTAAGAAATAGGAAGCTGCAATATGGGTGTACACTGATGGAATGCCTGTGTTACCAGATAGTATATTGCCTCCTATGGCACAATACTATCATGGTCCTGCACATGTCGAGTTGGATACTATGATGCGTCTCTTTCGCCAAACATGGTTCAATCCAAAATTCAGGTCATTTGCAGAGGCTCTGTGTCACCGTTGCATGGTGTGTAAACAACAAAATGCGGGGAAAAAGGACTCCAGTCACAATGAGTCAGGCAGGGAGGTCAGGAGGTCCTTTTAGCTGAATGCAAATGGATTTTGAGATACCCATGTGCAATGATTTGAAATATGTACTTGTGATTTCCTGTATTTTCTCACTTTAGGTAGAAGCTTAATTATAAGCCGAAATGACAGTTTAACTGTAGCAAAATTACTACTGAAGGAGCTGATACCACGTTTCAGATTCCCGACTTTGGAATCAGCCCGAGGAACTCATTTTAATAATGAGGTCTAGAAGATGTTATGTGCAGCATCATAAACTGATCAAAAGTTCCATTGTGCTTATCGTCCATAGGCTTCTGGGATCTTGGAGCAAGTGTCAGTCAGTCAAAATACTTACATTTCCAAGAAGTAAAATCTTATAGAAATATACACACATTTCATAAGTATACAATATTTTGTTAAATAATCTAAAACAGCAATTCATAATTGTATCTTGCAACCCATATCATTAAAAGTGTGCACTTACAAACACATGAAACATTAAACTTTCTCCATACCATGACTCAGTGTTGTTCACAGACCAAAATCTCACATATATTTTACAGCTGTACTAAAACATGATAAAATCTTATCTGATGACAACCAATTCATATTATGCCTATCTGTGTTTATAAAGTGCAAAGTAATAACAGCTTATCACAACTTCAATAAACACTCTTAATCTTATTTCAGTTTAAGACATACTTCCTGTCTTCTTACATATTCCTATTTAGAGATCCCCTCATTGCGATTGGGCTTTCATTTCTAAGTAAAGAAAACACCCATGCCAACATTATGTTAAAATCCTAAAACAGGGGTAATATCGCAGGTGACTTTAAGATTATACACAAATACTGGCCAATGGCTATAGGTACATCTCGGAACCTAAGGTCATGTATCAGATCCAGACCCATTTCCCTCATTTGGATTCCATATTTATTAAATACAGGATGGCGAAATTTTTTCCATTCCGCAATGAAGAATGCACAGTCCACCAATATATGGCTAACTGAATAATTCCTACCTCCCCTACAGGGGCATTGTCCATTGTTCTTAGCAACTTCTATCTTTAATCCCTTGATATGCCACCCGGGGTTGAGACCCACCCTCAAACACAAAACTTCATTACGTAGGCATTTATCCGGAATGTTGAACAGGTAAGGGAATAGGTCTGTGCTCTCCTGAGAACTTAGGTAGGGAATAACTGAGTTCTTGGCTTTTAGATAGTGCAAATCCTCTGTCCAGCTTGCTTCTACAGCACATTGCCTAAATATACTCTTTATCTGCTTGATCCGAGCCACTTCCCCACTTTTGGTTCGCATTTCTGGATCCCCTAAACGTTTCAAAATTATTACCAATGGGTTCTTTTTATCGGCGTACATTGACATTATTTCTGATAAAATTTGCTTTGACAATTTGTCCCCAGGTGTCCCATCTTTCAGAGAAAAAGAAAAGCGCAAGGCTCTGGCGGCTGCCGGGGCACTCAAGGCTACAGATCTCAACTCCCTCCTTACCGCTTGAATCATAGCATTTTTAGGGAGTTCAAGGAGCTGTGTCAGAGAATTACTTTCTAAACCTGCCCATGAGATCCGCCTATCCCAAACCAACGCTTCTGCTCCATAAGAGGCCTGAGGAATTAGCTTACCCTGTATAACTGTACTAAGGGACTCGAAGGTGTGGCTCCTGAACCTACGCTAAAATCTTTTCACCCTATTCACTACTGTGTCAGAACAAGTTTCTGGGAAGCCATTTGTTTGTCCCACTCTAAATCATCTGAAAAGGTTACACCCAGATATTTATACTCACTAACCTGTTCTAGTTGAACATCACCTAGGAACCACCCAAATTTCTTTTTCCTCTTAGCAAAAAACATTGTTTTTGTCTTGTCCACATTTATAGTTAGTTTGTTTTCAAAACAGTAGGCATTAAGGACGTTTAATTTCTGTTGAAGCCCTATAGGCGTAAGGTCCATCACCACCAGATCGTCTGCGTACATGAAGCAACCAATATGCCTACCTGCAACCTTTGGTGAAAAACTATGCGTATCACACAACGTCTGGGGGAGATCTGCAATGAACAGACTAAACAGCAGAGGTGCTAGTACACACCCCTGTCGCAAGCCGTTCTTACTAGGAATTTTCCTAGTAAGTATTCCATGTCCGCCGAGATCAATCTGTGCCCAGTCACCACTATGGAGCTTTCTAACCAAGCCCAACAGGGCTCCAGATATCTTCCGCTGCTGTAATTTACACCAAAGCGGGCCTCTGTTTACCCTGTCGAAGGGCGCTTGGAAGTCAACGAAACAGCAGCACAGGCCATCTACCGATTCCATTGACTTCTTTGCGACTTCCCACAGTGTGAAACAGTGGTCCATCGTGGAGTGATGTGGCCTAAAGCCTCCTTGCTCTGCTGGAATCAATCAAGTATGAAAGGCCCAGGCAGCTAGATGCTTTGACAATGTCTGGGCGTAAAGTTTGGATGGGATATCAAGGAGAGAAATCGGGCCATAACTAGCCGGTTGATCCATCTTGCCCTTTTTATGAATGGTTTTCACTATAGCCCCCTTCCAGGATTCAGGGAAGAACTCAGTCAGTGTTACCCATTGGAAAAACCTGCTCAATATAGATCTCCATTTGCTTGGATCGTTTTTAAATATTACAGATAGCAGGCCATCTGGACCACCTGCCCTTTTAGCTTTCATATTACAAATTATTTCCAACAGGACTACAGCCGACTGCGCATTAGCGTTCACTTTAGAGTCTTCTTCAGAACAGGCCTGCCCCGCTAACATATTCTCAGCACTACCACCCTTGTTTAAAGCTGCAATAAAAACAAATCAATCATTCTCGCTTATTTGGGCCTCAAGAGATGATGGCGACACAAGAGTTACAGAGTTCACTAGCCACCAAAACGACTTGCCATCCCTGCCAACCAGGGTCGCTAGCATTTCCTCCCAGTTTAGACTACAGAACTCTTTCCTTTTCTGGGCACTTAATTTTTGGTAAGCAGATTTCGCTGTTATCATTGCAGCTCTTAACTTGGTATCCCTTGGATTTTGCTTCGAGTAGCGGCGACTCCTATTTACCACCCTGCTACCCTCCCGACATTCATCATCATACCAGGTGTTCCCCCTGCCTCTCATGCTATTGTTTGGGTGTGGGCCTCCTTTTATTAGATTACACTGGACTAGCAGTTGTTTCGCTAGTCTAGCATACCAATCTAGTGCATCCTGCCCTCCTTCTAAGCAGAGAGGTTCAAATTCAACTAAAGAGAGGGCTTGTAGTACCTCTTCCATGATCTGTACTGTAATTTTCTTGTGATAAACAACCTCCTTGTCACTGATGACATTTGATCATTTTAAAAATGCCTCTTTAAACTCCAAGCTACGAGCAAAGTGATCACTCGGCCCCATATCTATCTAGAACTCTACATGTTTGCACCCTGTGAAACTAGTGAACTGGAACCATCACTTAATCAATGGGTAATTTACTACTGCCATGTTTGAATGTTCTTCTCGCTAGGATATCATCTTGGTACCTGCCATTTACATTTATCAGATTAAGTTCGACTAAACCGTGTAGAACGTTTACGTCTCCTTCCCCAGCCCTTCCTGTAAAAGGGCATTTCAGGATGTTTAAGGCTGAGAGCAACTCTTTAATTTCATCATCAAAATCCTTAAAAATTGATTTTTCATTAAAATTCCCCCTACCACCAACAGGGCCTCTGGGAAGTCACAAATCAATGTTTTAATATCATTAACCAGATTCAGCAGCTCATACTCAGGCAAAGGGCAAATATGTAGTACATACACATTTACACAGATCATCTGTTAAGCCCCCTCTATATTTGTATACAAATCAATTAGACCAGCAAGGATCCATTGCCAAGAGGTTTGAAGCTTGATTACTTCCCTCCCACAGTGGACTGAGACCAATGATAACAATCCACCCATTGATCTTCCTCTTCGCGAGGGCTTGGCATTAAGAGCTATGGCAACAAACCCCTCCACTATGGGGCACTCCAAAAGTCCGGTTTCCTGGAGTAACAATATAGAGCAATCCGTCAAGATCTCTCTTTGATTTTCCGTTTCCGAAAATGTTTTGAATCCATGAATGTTCCATACCAGGAAATGTATAAGATGCGGATGCCCTATCTCCTACCAATCAATCTCCTCTGCCCCTCCACCACTCCACAAGGAATAACTCTCTTTTCTCAGGGGGATATGCCCCCACCTTCCATGGTTACTTTCCCTTCTCATTAGACTTCCAGTGGTTGTTCAAGTTTTGGTTCATAACGCCCGCAACTCTATCATTGGGGGAACGTTATGGTCACTATTCTTTCTTGTGAGCCCTCATGCTCCCACCAACTCCTCCCAACATCCGATCTTGGAGCAAGTGAATAGGGCACTGCAATCTAGGCTGGCAAAGGTGTGTGCTTCATACTCTCTGAAATGGCCTGATGAATTACCTCATTTGTTGATGAGTTTGAGAAGTACCCCAGACAAAAGAACGGGATTATCCCCTCACAAAGTGATTATGGGGAGGGCTATGAGACAGCCTGCAATCCCTGACAATGCCTTAGTAAAAATAACAGATGACTTGGTGCTCGATTACTCTAAAGGACTGGCTGGTGTGGTACGTTCTGTGTCTTGGTATGTTGGGGAAGCTGCAACTCTGCCTCAACAGGAGCTGTGCCATGACCTATGTCCCAGTGACTGGGTCTTTGTGAAGTCTTTAGTCAGTCTGATCAAAGTGACAGTGATAAAGACGGTCCATCAGTTAGAAGGTCCAAAAGAGTTAAAGTAGCGTGTCAAAGATATGCTGCACCTGAATGGACTAACTTCTTTTTTTTATTTTTATTTTACAGAGTTTTATATAGCGCGAACTTGACCCAAAGGTATCAGGTATCAGAGCGCTTTACATAGCACCAGTTGCGTTACATGAGGACACATTCATTTTTTGTTAGGCACGGGGAGATTAAGTCATTTGCCCAGAATCACAGGATGTTCAGCGTCATTGCCGAGACTCGAACCCGGTTCCCCAGATTCGAGGTCGACCTCCCTAGCCGTTAGGCCAACTCCTTGAAATTAAACGACAAGGAGAAAGCATATCATACCTTTTGTTACAACAATTTAAGCCTGCATGAGCCACCTTGTGAAAGTGCTGTGTGCTTGCTGAAAATTAAGTGATTTATGAATAAAAGAACTTGTGTAAATTGTGTTGGAAATATTCTACAGCAAACGAGAATGGTGCTGTTATTGAAAGATTCACTTACAAGGCTATAAAGAAAGCATGAACTGTGCCATAAAGGATCTTTGTTGAAAAGCCTTGCTGATAAACTTTGAACTTAGCCTGTGCTCCAACAATACTAAAACATCTGATCTAAATTTATCGAAAATTGGAGGTCTGATTCTGAGGAGGTAATGGATCCGAAACTAGAATCACTGAAACGCAAATGTATATATGCATATATACTTGCTATATTTCCTATAATACTTATAGCAGTTCTTATAGTATTGAATCTGCCACATCATGTATATACAACAAAAGTTAAGCCTACTTCTGTGCCAAGATGATCTCCTTTTATGAATGAGAACATATTAAGCATTTCAAATTATAAGGTATTACGCAGAGATCTGTCAACTGGTGATTTTTAATGAATGTATTTACCAATCTTTTATATGAATACATTGAAACAATGGGTGCTCATGATTGTTATGTGTGTATGCAATTGCCTACATCAGTATCTGAAGGTGTGACTTACCATCACCTTCCTGTGACTTATGGAATTTCCTGCAGTGTACTTACTAGTTTATTTTATGGCAAAGGAAAATTCCATTATATTACTCTAACTATGATCTGATCTTTTCTGAGGTGCCTGTGAGAAAATATTTAAATCCTGTGCCTGATACTAAAACTGCTGAAATGATGGGAGAATTTTTCCAATACGCAAAGCTTAGGCACAGACTATGCACATAGACATAACCTAACATGTATCTTACATCAAATAGGGAGAATTTGTAGAATCAGTAGACGATAGACGGAGAGAAATAATGATCAAAGCTGCAAATCATTCGAAAAATCTGTTCGCTTAGAGAACGAGATTTTAAGGCAGTGGTAAACCAAACTGCTATTGCTTTAGACTGGCAACATAGAGGAAAGCTATGTATATTGCGACACAAAACTGAAGCAAATACAAACTTTGTTGGTTCCAGCGAAGTATTGGGAAATTGGGGATTGTTTTTGGGAGGTATAGATCCTGTCTTTCCGGAATTTTTTACATTTGAGGGATGAATGCCTATTGCAGGCTGCCTAAAAAATGGTTCGGATCCTGCTATATGGGAATAGATTTTCCAAATAGTTATCAAGTGGATCAATCTGATTAAACCAACAAAGTGATGCACCGACAACTTAAAAGAGGTACAGGTGTTAGTGAAAAAATGGGAGACATTTGCGGAGCCATAATACCATCTGTTGGAGTGATACTGAATTCTCACAAGTTACAGAAACTTTCTACTGTAGTAGATAAGCTGTCTAATGACCCGACTGGTGGATTCTTAGCAATAGACACTGAAATGAATACCATGAGATCTATGGTTCTTCAAAACAGCCTTGATTTAGAAGTTCTTCTTGCAAAGGAAGGCAGAGTCTGATGGATGTTAAAAGTGCAACAGTGTTTCACTTACATTCTAGACAAAAGTAAAGCTCTAAAGGGTACATTACACACCTTGAAAGGGATTTGAAAGATTTAAAAGCTGATGGTGCCTGGAAATCAATTGGGAAAGGCGTTTCCTCTATAGATAGATGGTTTGCAGACCTTAGAAGTTGATTAATGGTAAAAATCCTGAAGCGTATATTCATCTTGATTATCATCTTCAAGATTTATAGACGAAGGAAAACTAAGAAAGAGACACGAGTAATAAAAAGGAAAAGAGCTGAAATAGAATTAGAAGATAGACAAAGCGGATACTATGATGAGATGAAATCTGTGCAACAATTTACATTAAAAATCATGAAGACCACCGAGCTGTAATGTGTGACATAAGATAATAATGTGATGGCTTAAGTCGCAATCAGATGGGGGATTGATGCAGCTGATAAACAGCTTGATCCTTTGATATATATTTAAAACAATTTTTGAGATATTTTGAGTAATACGACTGAACGGGTATAAATTACACAATGAAGAACCCTTGAAAATAGACATGAGAGAACTTAATTACTGCATCGTAAAAGCATGCAGATCAATGTAGATTAGACAAAATTATATCCACATAATAAAATAAGTTAGCTCACATGTTATAAAACTCTAAATCTTACTCATCAAAATATAAATGTGCGTGAAGAGCTAATAAAATTTAACATGATTTGATTCCTTATGTGTATTATTGAAGAGTTTGTTCTGAATTTCTTCATTGTACATGCAAAATGGTGCACCAAATGAGAAAAGAAAAAGTGGTGCTGCAGAGATATTTTGAAAGACAAAGTTACCAAACCCTCAATATTAGATTCTTATAGATGTACTAATGTAATCCACTTAAAGCGATATTAATATTTTATAATTTGCACTAATTTTACATATTGGTACTTTGAAAATGCAGTAATATGTAATAGTTATATGTGAGATTTACAATATGACTAATGATTTCTTTTGAGTGCTTGTGCATTGAAAGAATACTAGTGCCTTGCTTTAAATTCATGAAATGTGCATTTCCATTGCTTTATATTCTGCACATCTTGTAAGCAAATATACGAGGCCTGCATTTTCTTATTTCCTTACACTACCTTCTAATCGTGAGAAAGTTTCATAGGCTTACAATGTGAAATGAAACTGTGTCTGATTAGAAGAGTTCTCACTTGCTTACATGGACCAATTGTTACAGAAGTTGATACTTTGGGAACATTTTCTCCGAGAACTATTCATCTGAATTTGCTCATGTCCCTGCTCCAAATGGATCATTGTTTGTGGAGTTTCATGTAGCAGATGATTCGACAATTTACATGATCTGCAGTACCTTTGTCCTATATATTGTGTCTTCTTTATGTCTCATGACAACCATCCTATACGAACTGACCAATGGACTGAGTGGTCTGACACAATGAGGTGATCAAGGAAGTGTCACCAGTGGAACTAGATGATTATATTATAGATTGATCTAAAGGAGGAGGAGAGATTGATGCCGGAGAGAGACACTCAAGAGGACTCATTCCCTAATCGAGCCAGACCTGTATGATTTTGGTCCGACTGAATTTCTTCTGGAGATTCAGACTAGCTGTGATAATTCTGTACGTATATAGCCTGATCTTGTGAGTCATATATATGATTTTGATTACTAGCCTGTAAATGGTTGTCCAATTCCTGGTCCTCGTGAGAATACCTGACAACAGATCCTCTTTGTCCAACCCTTCATCAGTACATTACAAGGTCCATCGGAGTTCCAAGTGATGTCATAAGAGAGAGTGTTAAGAAGCTAGAGATATCAGAGATATAAATAACAAGCATTGGTAAATGCATTTGGTTTAGCCTATATGATTAGTAATACGCTGTTTTTGTTGTAAGCTTTAGTTTGGTGTGCAGATGTGCAATACAAGTTACTGAAACTCCGTCAAAGTGTTATGATTTATTTATTGAGAAAGGCAGTATATTGTGCTGGACACAGTGTCTGGAATGGCCAACATTTTGGCAGGGGCTAAAAATGCCCTCTCCCATGAGGAATAGGCTACTACTTATTAACCCCCTGACATTTGTAAGAAAAATAAAAAAATACAGGTGGTAGAAAGACCACCCACCGAATTCTTAAAAGGAAAAATTGGGAGGAGCACTGTAAGCACACTACCAGCATATTTGAATTACCTACTGACATATGTCAATAAAGACCACAGACATGTGGTAATATGGTCAGTTAGTATATCAAATATATGTCTATCTATATAAGAAACGGGAGGGTAAGGTGGAGATTAGAACATGTTGTTGTCATCTCCTAGAACTCATCCGTGATGGAAGGGGACAGTTGGCAAATGCAATAGGTTTTGCCTATGTGATTAATAATACGCTGTTTTTGTTGTAAGTTGTGGCTCGGTATTGGCGCTGCAGAAAGACTGTAAAATAGATTTGCCCAGTGTTTGCTCCTTTGCAAATAATGCCACCCCTTCTAGAAGGTTTGCGGGATGAAGGACGATTACCCCAATGTACACGCGATCAAATAGCGCCAAGCATCAGTTTGGTGGTGTTAAATTTCAACAGTGAAGATCTTTTTAAATTCTTATTATTTAAGCGGCAATTACATTTGATTATTCAGTCAACTATGTAGTTTTAATTTGGAAAATATTAATTTGGAGGAACCCTAAATTATCATCGAAGGTTGGAAATTAAATTTATCTTGTTTTTACTTAAAAAACAAATTGGCTCGGCACAGTCGCAGTGACTATACTATTTAAGGAAGAAAATCTTGTAAATGCTAATATTCATTTAATTGAAAGTGATTATAAGTCGCTAGTCACAAAATTATATTGACATTCTGTGCACAATGTAAACTTCTAGAGGCTATTACTGCTAAAAGGAGGAGCTAGAGCTGTACTTTATTAATGGGAAGAAGTACTTAGTTGTGTTTAAAATACAATGCGAAGAAAAGAACCAAATCAAGACAAATATAGGCAAAAATCAAGAAGATTAATAGGAGCAAAAATGAGCGTCGAAATCAGGAGGAAGAAAAAACAGCCTAACTCTTACAAAAGAGAAAAAAGCTACATACATGAAATTAAGAGGAAAAGGAGCGACACGCAGAAAGAACTAATCATGCAGTTGTGGTTGCAAGACAAGGGAAATAACAATGATTTTTGGGTAGCCAGAATGAGAGCAAGAACATGAAAACAGTCAGAAAACAAAAAAAATAGAGAAAAGCCTAACAAGAAGGAAGAGGGTGGCATAAGGAATACAGAGAGGAAAATATTCTTATGAAGGAAAACGTTTTTGAAAAAGACAATGATTGTGAAATAATTAAAACCGGTATTTAAACTTAATTCAACTGCAAATAAATACATGACATCTGAAAAGGCTGGATAGTTCTTCGGGGGCTAGTGAAATAAAGAAGAAGGAACATAGAAAGAAGGAAAGAAAGAGAAATGACGCACCGAAAGATAAATAGTAAAGACAATATCGAGTGGTAGTCAAAGAGCATTCTGATGATATTTTAGTCTTCAAAACAGCTCTTCTTCTTCTAGAATCAATTAAATTTCCCCACTGCCATCAAACCCCTTTATTAATCCTGACATTATCAATCCAGTGAATTATTTAAAGATGAGTTTATGAACATGAGATTTCTTTTCTGCAAAATTTCAGGCTTGTACAACTGCAGCTTCCCTTAAGCACATGTGTATGAAAGGCATCACTGCACAGTTAGAACACTTTTTTAAAAATAAAAAATAACACATTTATAGTTAAACATTGCTAGTCAATCCGAAATGCACAAAATATCTTTTAGGGAGAGGGTCTGTACAAAAGGTCCAAAAAGCAGATTTCGGGGTGTCACAGGATAATTGTGAGAAATACTAAAACCGAGCTGGTTGTTTCTGAATACACTTACAAATACATTGAATTCCCTGCGTTATATACACAAATCTTAACAATGTGTCCCACAGCTCAGAACGTCTGTACCTTGTGGGGACAGTGAGCCCACCCAGCTTGTGTGTATACATTAATTGCAAGTTGCACCTAGAGAGCATATTAATAATTTAAATTCTGGTGAGGTGACCAGCACGGTGGGAGTACTAACGAGAGACATTGCAGAGTTGCAAACACGGGTCACGGAGACAGAAGAGACTACCACTGCAACCACTAGAATTGTACAAACTCATGACGAGCAAATACTAGCTATGCAAACTGAAATAGAGGATTTGGAGAACTGGAAACGCCGGAATAACTTAAGGCTGTTCGGGGTCCCTGAAGGCAAGGAGGGCTCTGACCCTCGTGCCTATGTGGTCCAATCATTCCAAAGGGCTTTTCCCGGACTGTTGGATTTGGACTGGGATTGTCAAATCCAGCGAGCAGACAGACTGCCCAAAAGACCCCTTGAGGGCAAGCTGCTGCTCAAGCAATCTGACCTGGTGGAACTCTGCGTGGATCTGCCTGAACTCTACATATGTGCAGACTGCAGAAAGTAAACATGGAGCAGCCCTCACAATGTTCTGTGAGCTGGCATTGTACACCCCCCCACCCCATTAAGCTTTTCAAGATTTTCAGATTTGTTTCTCCAAGGGGTCCCCACATGGCTGTTGAAGGTTTTGGAAAACCACGTAGTCAGAGCCTACACCCTAATTCCTCCTGGAGAGCTTTTTATGTGAAAACACAATACAAATGGAAGGTACCTTTATTGAGCTGGCCAATCTCCCATCCAAGGTCAACCACATTAAATTGCAATCAGTCTCCCCCACTGATGCAGACACAGTTACCGTGCCCAATTGTGACTTTGCTACATCTTGTACATTGTGCCTTCTCTGGAGCTTTTATCATACCCCTTAACCTTCCATACAACAAGGAGCTGATATTGATTTTGCTTAAAGATCATTTTTGATGTTTTAATTAATCTAGCTTTTCAGTTAATTCATTTGGTTTCCTAAATAATCTTGCAAGCGCATAAAGTTATTTTATTGAATTACAGTTGTGCCTATTGAGTTCTGCATCTTTGCTCCGCATACAATTAAGACTTTGTGCTTTGAAAGCCCAACATTTAAGGAGTCTAAGGCACTTCAACCAGGCCTACTTACTGGTTTTTCCTGTATCTAAACCTCTACATGTAGGTGTTGTGGCCGCTCATCCAAAATGTGTTGAACATATAGCCCATTCCCTACTTCTGCCTTGGTAGCCTAGTTTCTCACACATCATCATTGGTCTAACTCCAAAAAAGTATGGAATCTGTGATGCTGAACACCAAGCTGTAGGGGCGAGGAGGGTAATGACAATGGTAACAGAGTCAGAATGCGTGGTGTGGTCATGAGACTATTTTCAGACCAGTAGCTGTAGTGAAAAAAAAACCTACAAGTTCCAGAATGCAAGGCGCTGTTAGCAAGAAATTAAACCCTTGATTCACGTACCACACATGATATGAGGCTTTCTGGCTGCTCAAGTTGAGTTTGCATGTTAAGCAGTGTCACCTTTTGAAATGAAGAAAGGACATTCTTGGAGGCAATCAAAGGTGGTATAGGGTAGTGGAGGAGATGGCAGTGTTCACCTTTCTAACACAGATGTGCACATCAAAAGGCTTATGGTCAAACATTTACACTCCTCTGAAACAAGAGGGCGTTAGACAATACCTTTTGATTTTACTAAACTTATATGAGTAATATACTTACTTATATGGGCTTCCAGCCAGCCCTCTTCATCCATTGGTCTGCTTTATGTCATTTACATTTTCTTCCGCCCATTACAGTATGCAGCATAAGTCAGACCTCTTCAGGTATTTACTAACTTGACTATGAGTAACGCATTCTTCTCTTTCACATGTAGCACATCCACACACAAAATCGTTCCTCCAATGAAAGTTACTCCTATGGTAATGTGTGCATTTAGGGGCCAAAAATATGTTTGCTTTTAGCCCCTGATTTTTTTTTAGATTGGCAAAAGCCCAGCAGCTTTCCCAACAATAAAGTTGTGCAAAAACCATGACAAAACAAAACAATAATTGACAAAGTCAAAAGGCTGGCACCCAGTACTAGATCTACTGGCTTTGCCAATGATTGTTTAAAAAGTATGGGAACCTATATGCAACAATGGAAATCTATTGGAACACTGATTCCAGGGTTTCTTGACCGCCTCATCCTCTGCATACCACCATCACCTTTGCTTTGCCAAATTTGACCTCTAGAGTGTTCAGAAATACATAAAATAGACAAATAGATCAGTAGGAATTGACAAGGTGACACCAGAGCCCTCCTTCTCATCTCTGTTGATCAACATCTTCAATGTATGCCTGACTCTATGTATGAGTAACTATGTCTTCCAACTCATATTTTCCTTTTAGAGCAGGGCTAAGCCACAAAGTGTGAGTTCCGTTCTACAAGTATCTTTAAAACCTTCATGTTGCTCTCTCTACCAACATCCAGCCACTACAGAAACCTTGTGATATCTTTGTGGTGCAAAGGCGATGTAAACAAGCATTTGCAATGCAATCGGTCTCGCCTTTGGGACCTTATATGTATTTAGCTATGCAGCACATTAGCCTGGGTGCTGAAACATCTACTGTTCTTAAACATGGAGGAAAAGTAAGCACCAAACTGTGTGACACGCCAGGTATGGGAACACATGGAGAGAAATAGTCCAAAGCTCTGTTTTTAATATACAATCAGGGCCTTCGGTGATCACATCACTGAAAATACAAGATTTGAAAAAAAAATATTGTCTAATGGTGCTTTTGGAAGCCATTTTCCATGGACTGGAATCTAGAGAATGCTAAAGTGATTCTGGTATTTTACTGACCTCTGCTGGTCGTTTCTATCAAGAAAGTTAAATAGAGGTAGTTGCCAGAAAAAGAAAAAAAAAAAGTCCCTCAGCAGAAAGCAAATCTGGTAATTTACTGACCTCTACTGGTCGTTTTCTATCAAGACAGTTAAATAGAGGCAGTTGAACAAGCAGAAAGCAATTCTGGTATTTTACTGACCTGTACTGGTCGTTTTCTATCAAGACAGTTAAATAGAGGCGGTTGAACAGAAAAAAAAAGTCCCTAAGCGGAAGCAGACAAGTCCTAGGGCTGATCTCCAGAGCCCACAAAGTACATACACATATAAGTATATACTAAAGTATATACAAGAGGTCTCGAATGCTCGACCTAAAAATGTAGAAAATCGTGTGCTTCCAAAAGAAAACCCGCTCAAATTTTGCTTGTGTTTCGCAAACAAATGTGACACAGGGGAATGTTTGAAAACTCGATGTAGAAACTGGAACAACCACAGACCCAGAACAATGTTTACTTGTTTCTGCTAAAGCCATTGAAATAGCAAAGAAGGCGCAGCCCTGCCCCGAGGGCCCTAATCAAACAAGAAACAGAGTGGAGTGTCTAGAAAATATACGCCAGGCGAGGCATGCCTCAAGCCTCAGGTGGCCTGCTGTATTGTTTTACAGTTCCATGCAAAAGTAGGAAAACTTTTCTGAATTGTTCCTTTCTTTTTTAATACAATACCAGATAGTCTTAGAATCATTTTATATGTAGCTAAGAACAGAAAACATTGCACACACATTTAGTTACCGAAATGCATTTGCAGATCACATGGCGGAGTTAGGCTTTGGGGGGGGGGGGGGTTGGTGGAGGTTAATACATGAAGTGGCGCGGATCCCGCCAGCCCTTTTCCTGAAGATCTGTTCTTCTTCTACATGCATCTGAGTAGATCATGGACCATTGGTAATTCACAAAAATCATGTTTACAATTAAAAAAAATGGAAGGATTTACTTTCGATCATTTGAGCAGCTTGTACCACAATCAATGTGAAAAGATGAAAAGCACCATTGTACCGTGGGATTCTGTTACGGAAAGTGTGCCTAATGTATCCAACCTGTCGCTGTACATTTACGAAAATCCTTGATATTCAACAAATGGAATTGTGGGCCACTTTTTGTAAAATTATATAGTAATGCATGATTACATAATCATATGACCGCAGTTGTTAGTCATTGGTGCGGACGGCGCAGTGCATGAATGTAACAAGTATGTGATTTATATACATATATCCATAAGGCGCAACAGGGACTGTCCCAACAGTTATCCATCAACAAAATTCCAATGCAATGTTTTCTATTTTTGAGCCAAAAATGTATCAATGACAACTCTGTGGTTGTATCGACGTTTCCACCTTTTGAAATGAATCTGCGGCTCTCATCAGGACAAAGCTGTCTGTCCAATAGTCTGTAATAAAACAGGAGAATTTGCATACTCATATAGTGATCTTTCCCTCATGTAGAAGTGTTGAGGACTGTCTATATCTACACATGATGATGACTGTATGTGTTTATGTCTTCATTTGATGGAGGATCTCAGACCACAATGATATGATGTTTATGAGAACTTGCAACAAGTGAAATGCAAGATTAATATAACGCTGATAGATATGTGTTATTATCATGTACCAGTGAAATATGTGAATGTTTATTGTTGAACCAATGTTCTGTTGTCAGATAACAAACTGGGGGCCTCATTTATGGGGTTTTTGCCGTAAGGCTGTGCAGCAGGCCTTGCTGCTGCGCTGCCCTACGGCAAAAGAAAAGGGCAGGAATGCACTCTATCGGATCATTCCTATCCTTTTCCTCTGCACTGACGCACACTGGGCTGCCGTGCGCCAACGCACTCAGGCACCTTTGCACCATGGCGCCTGCATTGCCGGAAGGATTCTTTTTGTGCAGGAAGGGAAACCTTCCTGCACAAAAACAATCACAATAGGCTGTTTCCTCTTTCGATGTGTGCTGCATTGTGCAGCACACACAGAAAGAGGAAAACGAGGAGAAATAAAGATATTTCTCCTTGTTGTGCCTCCCTACGCTTCACCTGGGGAGGCTTATGTTTTTGGTGCTGCCTCAGACTTTAGATTTCTCGGAACTCTGGGGTAGTGTCAAAAAGCCATGGATGTTGCTGGGAACACCCACAGCATCACCCATGGAATGCCCCTTTCACGCAGTTTTCTGAGTGAAAGGGGCACATATTTATAAGACCATGAAAAGCCATGTAACGTGGCTTTACGTGGCCTTAAAAATATGCCAGTGGCACATAGCGCCACCGGATCGTCATGAAAGTGACTTTCCGGCAGCGCAAAAGTGACGGATGGATTTCTTGAATGTTCAGGACAGTTGCTGTATTGTCAGATTTGCGCACAGTTAGTTGTTGCCACAAGTCACTTGTTTAATATATATACCAGTTCAATTTACATACATTTATAGCAGATGTGGAGGATGAATTTATTCTAATGCTCTGAGATTAACAATACGCAATTATTGTACATTGGTGGATGTTCGGCAGGATAATTTCATAATACAATACTGTGCTAATATATATGTAAATTACTATTGTTATTGCGAGGTTAGATGCACATGATGCACATAGTACAAAGATAGACATCAACTGTTGTTATGGTTTTCCACAGTGCTTTAAGTATTGTTATGTTTTTTACATTGAGAAGAACAAAAAAATATGTTAGGTCAATTTTTAATTCCACAAACATGGCCGCCTGACTTAATGTTGTGCAGTCTAGTGGCTGCCAGATCGAGATGCATTGTATCTCGCAGGAGCGCAAGGTGAATCTTCCTGCATTTTCCACTGGTTGGAGAAGTTCATGGATGCACTGTAGTTAACAGTTACCAGCAGCTCTGGATGGTACACCAAGCCGACTATACACATAGCGGAATGTAAGAGAGAGCCAATGCTGGCGGTTCAGAGACATATTGCGGCGTGTTTGAGATTACACATATTATGTTGAATTATATTTTAACGGCACATAACCATGGCACATTTTGTGACATTTGGTTATAATTTATTCACCAATTCAGGCACACCTGATATTTAATTTAAAGCATATATACACTAGGGGTTTTATAGTCACTATTTCAGCCTCGGGATATGCTTATATAATCGATTACCAATAGCAAGTACTTTGGACCGAGCAGCGTTCGATTGAGTGGGATTTCTGTACCCTTGATATAATTGGACCAGTTACCCAGTATTAAGAACTTGAATTGTGTGAGAAATTGAGATACTGGTTGAAACCACAACCACAATTCTCTTTTGGGGTGAGGCACAAGCAAACCGCAAATTATCCTGTGATTAACCCTCTAGTAGCTTGGCACAGAGCAGTCAGGCTTAACGTAGAGGCAATGTGTATTTATGCAGCACTTCAAACAGTAATAAAGTGAAAACACAAAACAAGGAAAGTCCCACACCAATTTTAGAAAAGTAGAGGAAATTTAATACATAAATCAAGACTAAAAACAACAAAAATCTAATCAGTAGACACGGAGATATGCAATTTTACGATTCAAGTGAAAATAGCGCCAAAAAGCACAACGCGGCAACTGTGGTCATATGGTTGCACAAGACTGGGGTAAAGTTTTAAGTTCAGGCCGACCGCGATGGAGCGCAAGCAGGCCACAGGGACACACTTAAGCCTGCTGAACACAGAACCTTAATACTGGTTATGAAGAGACGCTGAGACCCATGCAGAGGATGCGTCATGCAGCAGAGGCAATGCGAAGTCCGAGCGGGGAGATGCATCACACAGAGGGGCTCAGGGGAGCTGTCAAGCGCGATGTCCTGGCGTGGAGATGCGTTGCTCAGCGGTGGTTCCTAGGGCTGCGTTGGGCGAGGTGATGTCCTTGCGTGGAGATGCTTTGGCTTAGATGAGCTACGATGGCGATGCGAAGTCCTTGAATCAGGGAGGTCCTCCCAGGAAAGAAGAGGCCTTGGATCCGAGGGCGATGCGTCAAGCATCAAAGGCAATAAGCCGGTTCTGCAGGAGATCCGCCACACCACGGAGGAGATGCATCAGTTCTGCTGGATCCACAGATGGGCTGGCAGAGCACCTTCAGGGCCATTTCCAAGGGTCCCAGACTGCAATGGGACCACTTGGACAGGACTCAAATATGGCAGAGTCCAGTTGCTGAGTTCAAGTTGTTGAAAGGTTGTTATGTGCCTGAGGCTTCTGATCAGGTAGTCAGCCAACTAGCCCTTGGAGTCACCATGGGGACCTGAGTTCAGAGCAGCAATCCAGCAGAGTGGCATGCCCTTCAGCAGCACAGCAGCACAGCAGCACAGCACTCCTTCTTCCTGGCAGAGCCCACAGGTCTAGAAGTGTACTGAAGAGTTTGTGTCTGAGGTCCAATATTTATACCAGGTGCCTCTTTTGAAGTGGAAGAAGTTTCTAGAGATTTCCCTTTGAAGTGCACTTGTTTACTGCCTCCCACGCTCTGGTTTGAGACTAACTTCATGGGGAATGCAGCCCTTTATATGGAGGCAGGACACAGCCTACTCCAGTGTAAGAAGGGCTGTGCCCAGTTCCACCCTCCCATCCTGCCAGTGATGGCCCATCCAGACACACCTAAGCTTTCTATTGTGTGTGGCTGTCTAGGAAGAATACCTAAAGCCTAACAGCCAAGTACACCTAGTCATGTGACCCAGTGAGAGGCTGCAGACACTAAATGGCTTAGGCAGGAAAATGGCAACTTTCTGAAAGTGCCATTTCATAATTGTAATTTAAAATCCGACTTTAACATCAGAGAAGATTTCTCATTAAAGTTCCAAAGAGACCAAACATGAACTAGCTACCTGTTCCCATTTGGAAGTTACAGCTTATTAAATGTAAAAAGAATACTCCAATGTAATACTATGGGAGAGGTAGGTAAGCGAATGTAAGAGTTTTTTACTTCCAGGGCGTGTAAAACTTAAAAGTACATGTCCAGCCTTTTAAGTACACTGCACTCTGCCCCCTGAACTGTCCAGGGCCTACCCTAGGGGTGATTTATATGTATTAAAAAGGAAGGCCTGGTAAAAGGTTTATTTTGACAGGTCGAAATGGCATTTTAAACTACACACACAAGCTGCAATGGTAGGCATGTTGGAAGGGCTACTTAAATGGGGGCCACAATCAGTGCTGCAGGCCCACTAGTAGCAATACATTTTGGGCACAGGTAGTACCACTTTACTAGGGACTTACAAGTAAATTAAATATGCCTATTGGTATGAGCCAATTGTACCATGTTTTAAGGAGAGAGCACACGCACTTTAGCACTGGTTAGCAATGGTAAAGAGCACAGAGTCCTAAAGCCACCAAAAACGGAGTCAGCAAAACATTAGGGTTAAAAGTAAAAAGTTAGGGGAGAACAACACCAAGGATGTCAGGTTTAACATGTGTCCCCCTCGCTGAAAGTGGAGAGAATTACCCAGCCCCTTGGGAGTTCTCATCACAAAGGCAGACAAACCTGGAGAGACCATCAGCATTGATGTGGTCTGTTCCAGTACATTGTTCCACCATAAAGTCCCTTCCCAGTAGGGAGATGGACCACCTCAACACTTTGGGATTTTCACCCCTCAACTGCGTTAGCAATCTCTCTGAATCTGGAAGTGAGCACCAAACAGGTATGGTCTCAGCTTCTAAAGTGCCCAGATCACTACAAAGCCTTCTCTTTCTATTGCACTCCAACTCAGTTCCCGGGGAAGTGACCTTTTAGTGTTGAAGGCTATAGTTGATCCAGGCCCTCTTCGTTCAGCTGTGAGAGCACGGACCCTATGTCATGCTCTGAAGTGTGTGTCTGAACAATTAATTCGCTAGAGAAGTCAGGGGCTTTGAGCATAGTTTTTGAGCACATGGCCCTCGTCTAGGGTGTCAAAGATCACCTGTCTGGGCTGCTTCTTAGAAGTCAGCTCTGTCAAGGGAGCAACAATGGTGCTGTATCCCTTTACAAATCTCCTGTAGTATCCAGTGAGGTCTAGGATGGCTCTCCCCTCTGTCTGGGTCTTGGGGGTACCCAAGCCAGAATGATTTGGATCTTGGCCTCGAGGGTTTGCCCCTTGCTTCTCTCCTTTGGTGTCACAAATAGCCCACAGAACCCTGCCCTGACTGACACTTACTGGTCTTGATAGTCAGGCCTGCACCCTGCAGAGTCTGAAGCACTTTCCAGAGGTGGTACAAGTGGTCCCCCCAACTTGAACTGAATACTGCAAGGTCATCAAGGTAAGCGGTACTGAAGTTCTCCAACCCCGCTCGGACTTTGTTGACCAATCTCTAAAAGGTGGCAGGGGCATTCTTCAACTCGTAGAGGATTACTGGAAGTGCCCTTCTGGGGTAGAGAATTCAGAACTCTCTTTTGCCCTCTTGGTCAAGGCAATCTGCCAGTACCCAGATATTAAGTCAAACATGCTGAGGAACTTGGCAGTTCCCAACTGATCTTTGAGCTCTTCAGCTTGGGGATGGGGTTTGCGTCAGTCTTGGTGATGGCATTAAGGTCCCAGTAATCCACACATAACCTAAGTTGTGGGGTGGTAGCTGGAGGGGCAACCTTGGGGACCAGCACTACTGAGCTGGACCAAGGACTGTTTGAGGGATCAAAGACCCCTAGCACCAGATTTTTGGAGACTTCCTCCTTTATGCGGACTCTCATCTTATCAGATAGCCTGTAGATTTTACTCTTCACAGGCATACTGTCCCCTGTATCAACATCATGGGTGCACCATGTAGTGATTCCTGGGGTAAGGGAGAAGAGAGAGGCAAACTGCCCCAGCAACCGGCTGCAGTCTCTCTGCTGCTCTAGGGCAGTGATACTCAAAGTACGGCCGGGGGGCTGCATGTGGCCATCTTGACATTTAGATGCGGCCCTCTGGTCAACTTGGCTGCTGTTTTCTTGACTCAGCACCAGCATTGAGATAGAAGCTAAAATAAGAGGCAAGCCTTTATTTAAAGGTTAATTGAATTTAAATAAACGAAGTAACTAGGTCATCCAGCACCGCCTAACTTTAGAAACACCTTTATTTTTTAAATACATCTTGCGGAAAAAGTGTAAAACTATGATGAGGTCTCTTCAAAATTCAAAATATGTATTTCATTAACATGCAGAACCATTTCACCTTAGTACAGCACATTATATCAATGTATTGAGAAATATTTTTTTAAAAGCACTAGTTTTCATACATGAATTTACAAACATTCATTCCCCCCCACTCTGACAATAATGTCAATAGTGAACTAAGAAACAAATCAGTTGTTAAGTGCACTCTCAGGGCTGGGTTTCTATTATACATGAAAAACATTATTGTTTATTTAAACAAACACAGGAGAAGGTTTTGTACAATGCACATCCAGAAGTCATGTATTTCGACGTTCTTTTATACATGATAATGAAGAAGAAGGAGGGAAAGTAAAATTAAACAATTGCCTAGGATCACACAGTTTGGTAAAGTAGGGAAGCCGGAAATCCCAGGTTTTCTGCTTTTAAATTGTTCAATGCAGCCACTGGTTGCATATTCTTTGCTTTCCCTACACCCACCTTACTGACACCGTCCCTGAGACCCTGCTGGCATCAATGCAGCCCTCTGTCACATCACAGACAAACCTTTTGGCCCCTGGGAAAATGTTTGTGAGTACCCATGTTCTAGGATGACCCATCCTGCTCCTTTGCGAAAGGAGTTCATAGAGAGGCTCACTCTCCTCCACTCCATCATCTGTGACCAGAAGCATAGTTACATCGGACCTCTCAAAGTGGGGTTTGTGGCAGTTGATGTCCAAAACCCTTAAAGGGTTCCTGGGAGTCTTGAGGTCCACCAGGTAAGTGACCTCACTCTTGTGTTCTTTCACCTCATATGGCCCAGACCAGTGGTCTTGTAAGCCATCACCCATACTTTTTGGACAGGCTGAAACCCTACCAGAGTGGCCTGCTGGCCATACCACCATTCCATGACTTCCTGGCTGGCTTCTGGATTCTCTTTGGCCTTCTTCCTGAAGCATTTCATCTGGGTACAGAGTGCCAGCATGTAGCTGACCACATCCCAGGGGGCTTTCCTGGGAGCTTGCTCCCAATCCTCTTTTACCAGACTGAGAGGTCCTCACACAGAGTGCCTGTACAGAAGCTCAAAGGGGCTGAATCCAACCCCTTCTGTGGTACCTTCCTGTACGCAAATAACAGGCGTGGCACAAGGGCGTCCCATTTCCACCTCAAGGGCTCTCATAGGCCCATGATCATGCCCTACAGAGTCTTGTTGAACCTCTTAGAAGCCCATTAGTTTGGGAATGGTAGGTGGTGGAGAACTTATAGGTTACCCCACACTCCTTCCACATGGACTTCATGTATGCAGACATGACGTTGGTACCACGGTCAGATACTACCTCCTTGGGAACCCCACACAGGTAAATCTCCCCATTAGTGCCCTGGCCACAGTGGGTGCAGTCACTGTCCTCAGAGGTATAGCCTCAGGGTACCGGGTGGCATGGTCCACCAAGACCAGGATGAACTTGTTGCCAAGGCCTGTCTTGGTGTCTAGAGACCTCGTAAGCTTCAAACCAATTGTCAATGTCATCCCCCTCAACAAAGTCTGACACCAGACCTTTAGGAATATGGATTGTCCATATTCCAGGGTTCACTGCAGGTACACTGCCACCATCACTGCTGGACCCTGCCTGTCTGGCCTTAATGTCCAATTCCTTAAAGCTCCTCTCATGAGCCAACCGCTCCAAAGCAATTTTTCCTCCATGGCCAGTTTCTTTTGCTCAGCCTCCATTTTCAACTGGCCCATCTGCAGCATAAGCTCCCTCTCCACCCTCCTGTCTGCCAGCTCTTTTGGGGACAGGCCTTCAGAAGATACACTGTTCTCGGCTCTATCAGGGAGTTCCAACTCGGGGGCCAATTCATCACCCTCAGCTGAATGCTGCATCTCAGGACTGGTATCCAGGACATGCTCTAGCTCCTCCACATCATCCTCTCCATCCTAGTGATCTGTTGTGACTGGCAACTGGTGGACCTCCGCCCATGCCCTCAGAGCCTTTTGGGCCTCCGCCTTACTGGTGTTTCTTTTGACAGGCAGCCCCCTCCATTACAAAATTCCTTGAGCTCAGGCACTGTGTAGCTTTCCAGATTGAGGAGCTCAAATTCCATTTTTGCCACAGGTGTGAACAGTCAGGTAGAGTAAGAGTGAATTTGGAAAAAAAGAGCAAAAATGCCAATCAAGGAGAATTTAAAACTAATTAGTCTCAGATCATTGATCTGGGATTTTCAGTGTCACACAAAATCACTGTATGGCACTGCACAGACACAAATTCTAATCCTGCCGCTTTCATCAATGCTAGAAATTGGATTACTGGTTGAGTGGGGTGTAACCCTACTCGAGCAGCAGCCACAATTTTCTATTAGGGTGAGGCATAAACAAACCCCAAATTAACTGGTGCTCAACTCTCTGGTAGCTTGGCACAAACCAGTCAGGCTTAACTTAGAGGCAATGTTAAGTACTAATGCAGCACTTCCAACAATAATAAAGTTAAAACACAACACAAAAAGAACGCCCCACACCAGTTTTACGAAAATAGAGGAAAATGTAATAAATAAATCAAGTCAAAATGAAAAAAATCCAATCAGTGGACCCGCAGGTATGCAATTTTAAAGATTTAAGTTAAAATAGCGGCAAAAAGCACAAAGCTTCAACTGTGGTAGTCTGGTCGCACCAGACAGAGACAAAGTTGCAAGTTCAGGCTATCAGTGATGGAGCGCGTGCTGGCTACAGGGACCTACTTAGACCTGCTGAACACAGCACCTTAGTCCTGGTTGTGAATAGATTTGGAGTCCTGTGCCGCCAATGCGTACGCAGTAGAGGCGATGTGAGGTCCAGGCCAGGAGATGCGTCACACAGCGACGGTTCTGGTGAGCTGCGAAGTGCAATGTGATGTACAGAAAATGATCAGCACCCACTATATGTCCGCCTGCAATAAAATATACATAGGCAGCAGTATACGGTGCCTAAAGATAAGAATTCAAGAACATGTGAGGGCGATCAAACATTATGATGATAGCTATCCAATTGCCATACATATCCAACAAAATCACCCCGATAAATCTCTAATCTGGTTTCATGCAATAGAACAGGTAACCACATGTGAAAGGGGAGGTAACAGAGAGTTGTTGCTACGACAGTTGGAAGCATAATGGATATGTCGTTTGAGAACTGCATATGTAGGTCTTAACAGCAATTCAGAGTTTCATCATTTTCTATAATCATGTCCATAGCAACTGTTAACTTAATAGCAATTTGGCATCAGGTATAAGAGTACTACTGCCATGACAAAAGGATTATTGTCTATTATTGAGTTGAGCATTGATATACCCATAGTGCACAAAACTTATGAGGTCTGGGTCAATGAATGTTTGGGACATAACATTTCCTAAAAGAAATTAATAGACCTACTTGTCCAATGATGGGGGCTCACGTTAATCTCAAATTCTTATTACAAAACATGAAGAGGATATGCTGAATGTGTTGATAATAGGAACTAAATTGTGTGTGGAAATAACAGGGTAAATGAAGTTAGATTGCAAATAGCAACAATATCCGTGTTACTCATAATTATTGACACACAAGTGCATAGCGTTATATAAGAGTGAAAGTTTACAAGTGCCCCCCTTGAAACATCTGTCTTGTACAGCAATGATGGCAGATGTACAGTAGTTTATGAAACTAGTCTATCACCTATAGCCCTCGAAATAGGACTAGCGATTAAGGAACTCGGATGATCAAATGCTTAGTTCGCTGAGGCGATTAAATAATATATGAGCTATGGCTGAAATTACAAAATATGATAACTATCTTCGAAAAACAGTCACTGTATTACTGTGGGTGCAATTAACGGTTGCCCTTAACCACTCAAATATGGCTGTTCTGTTTGAAGGAATTGAGAGGATTAATTTAATTGGGATGTCACAAGTGAATGACATCGAATGCGGGCATGAATATGAATATGGATATGGGATGGCTCTAATTAGATATATTACATTCTTGGATATAGAGCTGTGAAAAATATAGGATTATAATCTTTATAATTACTGAAAGAATGTTGTAATAACTGGGCAATAGATAGAATGATACGCTATGATCTCCACTTAAAGATGGCCGCCGGAATCGATCGTGGCAGGAATAAAGAGTCGCGTGGTGACGTCGCACATTAATGACGTGATGAGGTATAAAACCGGGTGAGAAAATGGAGTCGAGTTTGGACTCTAAACCCGGAGGTGGTGGACATACACCGTATAGTGACTCGGTAAGGAGAATGAATGTTGGTTGCTCTCGGAGGGAGAAAAGAAGAATAAAAAAGTTATACTAAGGATTTATGGGGATAGTGTGTGTTACAAATGGGGGTCTCTAGTTGGCAGAGGTAGGTACCTTTGACCAAGTAGGGGCCCTTGCTTCTAGTCAGGGTAAGGGGGCTACACTCCTAAAATAACCCCTGCTCACCCCCTTGGTAGCTTGGCACGAGCAGGCAGGCTTATCTCAGAGGCAGTGTGTAAAGCATTTGTGAACACATACAGTAATACAGTGAAAACACTACAAATGGACACTACATCAGTTTAGAAAAATAAGTAAGCTTTATCTAGACTTAACACAAAACCAAACGACAAAAATCCACAATACAGTATTCAAAAATATGACTTTCAGATGGTAGAAATAGCTAAGTTCAATGTAGATGATAAATGCGACACTTTACTCTCAAAGTACCTTGGATGCGTAACGCAATACAAACAAAAGGGTCGCAGGGAAGGTGATGCGTCGGTTCCTTACTGCAGCGCAGGGGAGGTGATGCGTCGGTTCCTTACCAAAGAGGAGGTGATGCGTTGGTTTCTTACTGTGATCTGGTGCGATGCGACAAGATGGCGCCTTGATGCGATGCGACGATCCGGTGCGATGCGACAAAATGGCGTCTTTGATGCGATGCGATAACTTGGATGCGATGCGTGCACGTCCGACGGCCGTGCGGCGAACTCGATGAACTTTGGAGCCGCGACAGGCCCTGCGACACCCTTCTCCGGTGATGCGACGGCGACCTCTGCGGCAGCGGCACGCTTCACCGGTGATGCGACGCGCTTCTTTGGCGATGCGAACGGAAAACTGCTGCGGCGGTGACACGCTTCTTCGGCGATGCGACGGCAACAGCTGCGGCGACGACACGCTTCTTCCTCGTTGCGTCGCGCTTCCAGCTCCCAGCGACACGCAGTCTCTAGAGGGCCCAAGACAACAGCAGGCACCTCTCTGCAGGTAGAATTCCCAGCAAGGAAATTCAGGGGGAGCTGGGGGTGAAGTCTTTGTGTCCCTGAGACTTCAGAACAGGAGGCAAGCTCAGCTTCAAGCCCTTGGAGATCTTCCTCAAGATAGTAAAAGTACACACAAAGTTCCTTTTCTCCTTTCCTTGGCAATAAGTAACCACTGCAGGCCAACCCGAAACAGCACAGGGGCAGTCTCCTCCTTCAGCTTCCTTGGTTTCTCTCCTTGGCAAAGGGTTCGTCTTGATTCCCAGAAGTGATCTAAAGTTCTGGGGTCTGGGCCCCAATATTTATACTACTAAATCCATTGTTCTCTGAAGGCAGAGAGTGTCTGTACCTAGTCAAAACCAGTTCTGTCCTCCATGGTGCAGCTTCCTGGCAGGAGGTGGAAACAGCATTGTTGAAAGCAGACCTGGCCCAGGTAGCTGAAAGGAAAACTCCTCCCCCTACTCTCTATTCTATGAGGGCTCAGGCAAGTGAAAGGAAATCTCCTCCCCCTACTCTCTATTCTATGTAGGCTCTGGCAACTGAAAGGAAATCTCCTCCCCCTACTCTCTATTCAATGTGGGCTCTTTTCAGCCCAGCCCTGACTCATCAGACTGCTGGAGCCAAGGCCCTCTCCAGCCCCTTGTCACTCACAAACCAGACATGGAATACACAAACCTAGCAGAGGCATACTGGATGGTTAGGCAAGAAAATACCTACTTTCTAAAAGTGGTATTTTCAAACACAGAATGTAAAAATCACCCACACTAAAATATGTATTGTAACATTCTGAGTTCAGGCAAACTAAACTTTATTTTCCTATCTTGTTCCCTGGGTCAGTTAGGATTATAAGATGTTATAATCAAACTGCCCATTCTGGCCTATGGGAACAGATAGCCTCGCAATAGTGAAAAACGAAATTGGCTGTAATTCACTATCAGGACATGCCACACACATCAGGGCATGTCCTACCTTTCACATACAATGCACCCTGCCCACAGGAGTACCTTGGGCCTACCTTAGGGGTGACTAACATGCAGAAAAGGGAAGGTTTAGGGACTGGCAAGTGTGTGCACTTGCCAAGTCGACATGGCAGTCCCAGACTGCACACAGGATCTGCAATGGCAGGCCTGAGCCACATTTTACAAGCTGCTTCTGTGGGTGGCACAACCAGTGCTGCAAGCCCACCAGCAGCATTTGATTTACAGGCCCTGGGCGCACATGGTGCACTGTACTAGGGTCTGACAAGTAAATCAAATG
This sequence comes from Calotriton arnoldi, assembly GCA_963921515.1. Classification (NCBI taxonomy): domain Eukaryota; kingdom Metazoa; phylum Chordata; class Amphibia; order Caudata; family Salamandridae; genus Calotriton; species Calotriton arnoldi. Next base: position 79,996 of record CAWUFW010014285.1, on the reverse strand, counting down.
GCCAATCAAGGAGTCACTAATCCATTACAACAATTTACAATAGGGAGCACTTGCACTTTGGCACTGAACAGCAGTGGCAAAGTGCCCAAAGCATCTAGACCAGCAAAAACACAGCAAAAACATAGGAGGCAACAGCAAAAAATGGAAGGGAGACCCACGCCAATGGTGCCAGGTCTAACAGTGTGATTATATTAGCTGTTTATGGAACAAATGTAAAAGTATTGTTGGCACTGATTATGTGCTTTAGGGGAGGTATTGTACATGCAGAGTAATAACCTTGCCTGTACTGAAATTTGATTGTGTGACAAAAAAAACCTTTTACTATAGTGAACAGGTACTGTTTGCTTAGTAGCATGAATCTTCCAATATGGTGGCTCCATGAATACGAGACCTCCCTATCGCTAGGATGAATCTGAATCGTTTGGGGAATATATTATATATGTTCTTACTGGAATCTCATTGTGGGACTTAAAAACCCTTCATTGTAATATAATGGGTGCGGTTTGCGTGGAAACGCTAATTTTAATATACCGGCTCTGGCTACATGGGACTTCACTATTATTATTTTTGTGATGAATTTGAATTATTTGGGGAACTTATCGTATATGCAGATATACTCAAATAACACTGTGGGACTTGAAAACTTTTTAATATAGTAAATGGGTGCTGGTTGCCTGTAAACGCAAACATTTAAATATGGCGGCTCCAGTAACAGAATTATCTTGCTGACCATATGAGGATCCATAAATCTTTTTAAAATATTTGAACGAGGAAGTTATCTTAATTACTGTTAATGGATAACAATGAGTTGTAACTTATTGATGGGGTCTAAAGACGTAACTGTTTTTAGGTGTTCTGAAATTTTAGAATAAATTGTTCCCAATAATAATAAGGTACTAGGCACTGTGAGGACTTAAATAATATCGGATCATGACAGAGTAATAATAGAAGTGCGAGTCAGGATATGTCTGCATCTGTACATTATGTAGTTGCAATGATTTGGACACCTTATGAATAACCTATAGTAGTGTCAAGCAATATATACTTATTGTTTACCTCTTACCACATTAGACTTAAAGGACGACATGGTCCATGCAAGAAATTGACATTTTGGTTCCTGAATTTTCCCGCCGTAGAATTAAGATACCTATTACAATAATCAAGGTATGTTCTATCAAACTAAGGTCATATAAACATCATGGGAAAATCGAATAACAATGGTATAGAGTTGTAAAACAATGTTTTTATATTGTCAATAGGTTCTTTTTATATATAAATCAGCACAAACGGATGTTTTGAGAAATTCATCTACAAAAAGACAAGGTAATAACGTTGTAATTATGTTCTATGAATCATTAGGAAAGACGCGAAAAAAACTCCCCCTAGAACAAAAGTATGTATAGTGGTTACAAATTTGGTTGAAAAATGGACTAACAGCCTATGAATATTATTATGATTGTCATTTTTGTCTTCTTCCCTGCCTCTTTCTATTTCTATTTTCATAAAGATTGTTCAATCATTTAGTATTTGGACTTGAAATACCAAATTATTTTTATAAGTTGTTGTGATATACCGAGCTGGATATCCAGAATTTCTGGAATTGAATTGTGATTTGTAATCAAATAAGTGTAGTGTGTGTCAAGCAGCACGTTCCTTTGCAATTGAAAAAACCTTCGGATATTAATGTAATTGAAAAATTATATTTGGAAAATATCTCTGGGTTATGTTTTGTAGTGCCTGCACTAGGTTTGATGTAGGCACAGAATGTTGAACTGTACTCGGCTAGAATAATAAACATTGTATTTTAATTTCATCGTGTGAATGTAATCTTAATAGGTATATATGTAATCTGTGTTTTTTAATTGTAGCCTTGAAGAAGTCTCGTGAAAAGAGACGAAACGTGTTGGCTATGCTGATGTGAATTTTTTTTTATATATATATCATCAATAAAGAATTTTCTGAACACACGACACGTTTGAAGTAATCTTAATGAATACGAGAAACTCTGAAGTTAATTTGGCAAATCGAACGAGACTCAGAACCAGTGTTGTGTTTTACCAATTATTGCTGGAACAAAACAGATCACCTTTTAGAAATATGGATATATAGTGGGTGCTGATCATTTTGTGTATATAATTGTGTGGATTATTTCTGCCTATGGGGACCCAGGAGGCTGTCTTCCCCTGATCTGAGCACCACTCTCCTAGATTAAACCCTATGTTTTGATGGGTGGGGCATTGAGAGTCTAGGCCTCCTTCTTGTAAATCGCTTGAAGTGCAATGTGATGTCCTGGTGTGGAATTGCATTGCTCAGTGGCGGTCCGAGGGCTGTGTTGAATGAGGCGATTTCCTTGCATGTAGATGCGTTGGCTCCAATGAGCTGCGACGTTGATGTGAAGTCTTTGCATGGTGGAGATCCGCACAGCAGAGACGAGGCCTCAGTACTGAGGGTGATGCGTTGAGCAATAAAGGCAATGCACCGGTTCTGCAGGAGATGCGCTTCAACACAGAGGAGATGTGTTGGTTCTGCTGGATCCACAAATAGGCTGGCAGAGCACCTTCAGGCCCACTTCCAAGGGTCCAGGACTTTAACCCTCCTGACTTCATTTTTGCTGGCTTTAGGACTCTCTGCACTTTACCACTGTTAACCAGTGCTAAAATGCTTGTGCTCTCTCCTTAAAACATGGCAGAATTGGCCTATACCCAATTGACACATTTAATTTACTTGTAAGTCCCTAGTAAAGTGGTACTACCTGTACCCAGGGCTTGTAAATTAAATGCCACTAATGGGCCTGCAGCACTGATTGCACCACCCTCTTAAGTAGCCCTGTAAAACATGTCTCAGGCCTGATATTGCAGGCTGTGGGTCCGCTCTGAGCACTACAGTGCAGAGATTCCGCCCTTGTGCAGAGATTCCACTACAAGTGCAGAGATCTGCCCCGAGTGTGGAGACTCCGTACTAGTAACTTTACGAGTCGTAAGTCCATTTGTGAATCAGGCCCTGAGTGTGCAGTTTTAAACTCCCATTTCATCCTGGCAAAATGAACCTTTGCCAAGTCTAAACCTTCCATTTTAATTCATACATGTCACTGATATGGTATGCCCTAAACAGCCCACAGGCCAGGGTGCAGTGTATTTAAAAGGTTGGACATGTACTTTTAACTTTTACTTGTCCTGGCAGTGAAAAACTCTCAAATTAATTTTTCACTATTGCAAGGACTACCTTTCCCGTAGAATATTATTGTGTTGGCTTATTACATTTAATAAGTGATAACATTTGGAGCAGCGTAATTTTGGCTCCATCCTTTCACGTCTTAACTATGCTATATATACGTGCATGTAGTACCATATATTTGTGTGCTTTAATATCATTAACGTAAAGTGATGCACTTGACCAAAATACTAAAGGTTCATTTGCTGTATAATTCAGACATTTGCATGAGTGTGCATATTAATGTTTTCCTTATATGGATAACAAATTACAGTTTTCATATATATCTGCATTTGTCTAGTTTGAGTTTTAGACTTGGCTTTTTGTCAGCGGGTTTACCCCCAGACGTTTTGCTTTTTGGCCTCCTGTTTTTGTTGGTTTTAGGACTCTGGGCACTTTACCACCGCTATTCAGTGCTAAAGTGCATATGCTCTCCATGTAAATTGTGTTATGGATTGGTGTTTCCATGATTGACATATTTGATTTACTAGTAAGTCCCTAGTACAGTGCACTGAGAGTGCCAGGGCCTGTAAATCAAATGCACTAGTGGGCCTGCAGCACTGATTAGGCTACCCACAGAAGTAGCCCTGAAAAGGTAACTCAGACCTGCCACTGCAGGATCTGCACGCAGTTTGTAACTGCCATGTTGACTTGGCAAGTGCACCCACTTGCCAGGCCCTAATCTTCCCTTTTCTTACATATAAGTCACCCCTAAGGTAGGCCCAAGGTACCCTGTGGGCAGGGTGCTGTGTATGTTAAAGGTAGGACATGTACTGATGTGTGTGGCATGTCCTGATAGTGAAATACTGCCAATTTCGTTTTTCACTATTGAAAGGCTATCTGTCCCATACGATTGAATGGGAGTTTATTTATAACATCTTATAAATATAACTTCCCATTGGGACGAGATAGAAAGCTGGAGTTTAGTATGCCTGAACTCAGAATATAAAAATGCATCTTTTAGTAAAGATGATTTTTATATTGTGTGTTTGAAAATACCACTTTTAGAAAGTGGATATTTTCTTGCTTAGCCATCTTGTGTGCCTCTGCTGGTTTGTGGATTGACTGTCCGGCTTTGGAGTGACAGAGACTGGGGATGTGCATTCTTTGAGATGGCCACTGGGGGGGGGGTTGATGTGTGCCCTGCCTTTCCTGAATGAGTCAGGGCTGGGCTGAATAGACCTGGGCTGCATTCAGAGTAGTGGGAGGAGTTTTCACTAGCATCTGAATAGGCCTGGTCTGCATTTAGAGTGGTGGGAGGAGATTTCCCTTGCACCTGAATAGGCCCTGTCTGCCTTGGACAATGTTGTTTCCACCTCCTGCCGGGAAGCTGGACCAGAGAGGACAGAACTGGTTTTGGCTGAGCACAGAGCCTCTCTGCACCAAGAGAACAAAGAAAGTTGCTGTTTAAATGTTGGGGCCCAGACCCCAGTATTTTAGATTACTGCTGAACTAAGGAACCTACCAGGAAGAAGGGCTGGAAAAGCTGTCAGGAGGAACTGCCACTTTGCTGTGTGCTCTGCTGTGTTGGCCTGCTGCTTGCTGCTTCTGTCTTGGGCAGGGAAAGGACTGGATTGTACTTTCATCATCCTGCTGTTAGAGTTTTCTCCAAGGGCTTGAGGTAGAGCTTGCCTCCTGTTGGAAGTCTCAGGGATAGAAAAGACATCAGAGAGAACTCGCTAGAATCAAGGAACCTGCCAAGAAGAAGAGCTGGAAGAGCTGCCAGGAGGAGTACTGCCCCTTTGCTGTGTTGTTGCTTTGTTGGGTTGGCCTGCAGTTGCTGCTTCTGCCTTGGGCAATGAAAGGACTGGACTGAACTTTCTTTACTTGTGCTGAGTATCTCCAAGGGCTTGAAGTAGAGCTTGCCTCCTGTTCTGAAGTCTCAGGGACTGCAAAGACTTCACCAACCTCTGGGTACCGTTTCTGGATCGCTGTTTCAGTTGCCACAGAGAAGGGAAAAGCAACTGACTCCGTCACCGACTCCGTCGCTGGCTCCATGTCCTGAGGGCACCGTCACATCTCGCACCTCAACCCTATTGTCACCGACAACCGCTACCGCTGCCGAGCTGCTGCGTGCACCATGACCTGTGGGCACTGCACTCCGCACCGCCTTGCTTCATTTCGCCGCCCTGGTCTCACCGACGCCATCGCTGCACACTGACCGCGACCTCCGGGACCGCATTGTGGTTTGGGGTCACCGCTCGTAAGTCACATGACGCACCGCCCAGTCCCACACCGCAGTCCGGACCGACCAACGCCAGCTTCCCGCAAACGGCTCTGTCGCCTGCACCGTGATCTGTCAGCACCGCAACGAGCACCGCCTTCTCTCCGCACCGCAGCCCTGGTCTCACCGACGCCGCTGGACGACTGTCACCAAGCCGCTGCCTGCACTGCGACTGGAGGGCACCGCATGCCGCACCGCTCCGCTTCACAGTGCAACCGCGATGATTGCCATGACCGGCCCACACCAATGTGTTGGCCGCAACACAAAAGGTACTGTTTACGAGTCTGTTGACACCCCTGACTGACGTGGTCAGAGGGAACTGTTGGATTCTGTTGTTTACAACACCGTGGTAGCACCGGACGAAGCTACCGACTTCAAGGAACTGTGTTTTTCAAGTATTCTTGCAAAGTGCATATTTTTAAACTACTGTATGTTGGATTTTTGTTGTTTTGGTCTTGTTTTGGATATATAAATATATTGGATATTTTTCTAAACTGGTGTGGTGTCCTTTTGTAGTGTTTTCCCTGTATTACTGTTGGTTATGTGCAAAAGCTTTACACACTGCCTCTGAGATAAGCATGACTGCTTGTGCCAAACTACCAAGGGGGTGAGCAGGGGTTATTTTAGGAGTGCAACTCCCTTACCCTGACTAGGAAGAAGGGTCCCTACTTGGACAAATATGCATACCCTTGCCAACTAGAGACCCCCATTTCTAACATTGAGTAATTTTGTTAACCCTTATATACTCACGTATTCATTTGAATAGTGTCCTGCATTTATTTTATAACTGTATATGTATCCATAACCATGCATTTAAATGTGTATTGAAGTGTTTTGCAACGTTAGCTTGACCAAAGGCCTTAAGAATTCGGACTCTAAGGTTTAACCTTCAACTTGAAAGTTTGCTCGGGTCGCAAGTTTATCTTCTTCTTTGCAGGTGAGTTCATATTATCTCATAGTTAGTGAAAGACACCTTGGGGCATATTCACAAGGATTCAACTCCGATTTAACGCCACCTTAACGCAACAAAAGTGGAGATAGATTTAACACCCCATTCACAAGCTGGTGTAAACTGCAGACAACGCCAGTATTCCCGCGATAACTGCCCCAAAATCTAACACCACGGCGGACACCACCAACTAACCCTAATGAGATGCAGAGTAGGCGTTCCCGTGCAAAAACACACGAAAAAACAACAACACCACTTTCACAACGAACTGACAGAACTGCAAAGCGAACCAAAAACAGGCGATAAGCCGCGGTAGCCGCAGGTATTTAACACCTGCCTCAAGCAGGTGTAAAGATGGACGTCTACCTGCAGTAGGCAATGGAGCCCCGCACACAGCCATACCCGAAGAACAAATGACGACATGGAGCTACTCTACATGCAGCTCGGAGCCCCAACAGGGCCACAACACCCACCGCCACCACCCCCAGGACCGCCACCACCCCCAGGACCCGGACCCCCACAGAGGCAGCGTAGAGTAAGACAGCGGACCTACCAAAAACCCACCACTCTCACAGACCTAACGCCCGCGGAAGTCATTGCCCACTACAGGCTCAAAAGGACAACCATCCTACGCATCATGACCCACATCGCCCACAGGCTGACGGTCCCAACACAGCGGTGAACAAACATCCCTCCGCAGACAAAGCTGCTGGCAGTGCTGCACCTGTTGGCCTCTGGTACCTTCCAACCAACAACTGCCAGAGTCGGAGGAGTCTCACAGCCAGCCCTATCAAAGTTCATCACACCTGTCCTGGATGCTATCATCAGCTTCATACCCCAGTACCTTCACTTCCCCAACACTGCGCAGGAACAGCTGGAGACTAAGCAAGGCTTCTACGCCATAGCCGGATTCCCGGCCGTGTTGGGGGCAATCGACTGCACACATGTCCCACTTTTGCCCCCTGCGGATACTGCACACCACTACCGCAACAGGAAGCACACACATTCCATCAATGTGCAGGCAATAGTGGACCACCGGGGACTCTTCACCAATGTCGTCGCCAACTACCCAGGCAGTGTGCATGATTCCTTCATCTTCCGACAGTCCATCATCAACCATCATCAACCAGCACTTCCAGGATGGAACGGGACTGCTCGTTGGTAAGTACCAAATCAACACACCACACATCCCACAGCCACCAATGCACAAAGCACAACTGTGGGGATGCACACGTGACCAAACCACATCCGACATGTCAAACTACACGACCACCTACCAGACACGACTACACCACTCCATGGTCATCCTGGGCTACCCCTGCACCCAATACAGACTTTACATGGCACCACAGCCACACAACAGCTGAACGTGTGGCGATGCAGAATGCAGCCATGACACATGTGAGGCACTGCTCTGCCCTCATGACCCTACCCCAGTCTCCCGCAGGTCAGCATCCTGTGGCGGTGGGCCCGTGTTGGCGGCTGGGCATCCGGGGCGACTAGCCCTGTGCGACTTGAGTCATCCCCCCTTGTAGTTCTGACATTGCATGTCTGTGTGCCTGATGACTGTTGGTGTAGTTGCCGAACCAAGTATTGACTCTTTTCTCCTTGCACTGTCACAGGTGATCAAGGATATGCACTCTGCCCTTGGATGATGACACCCCTCCGGGACCCGAACACACCCGCCCAGAGGCAATACAATGCGGCCCACATACACACCAGGGGCATCGTTGAACGCACATTTGGCGTGTTGAAGTCACGTTTCAGGTGCCTGGACGGCACTGGTGGGAAGCTCCTGTACAGCCCGGACGTCGTGTGCAAGATGATCGTTGCATGTTGTGTGTTGCACAACATCTGTGTTCGCACCAGGGCCCCATGGATCCCAGTTCCAGAGGTACTGGACGATGATGGTGGTGATGGGGCAGGTGGCCCACATCCCACTGCAGCTGCGGCAGGAATGACCCGTAGGGACTCCATCATTGACACTTAATTCTCATGAGCACGTCACATTGTGACCGTCCGTGGCATTCATGGGACAGTAGTAGATGTCCAATTGCACTGCATGTGTGAATAAAACATATTTGCAGGTTACAGGTTGGAATTGTACATTGTCATGTTACATATCCCTGGGGTTTCAGATGTGATTTGCCAGGTTGTGCACATTTTCCGAACCAGTTGTGTCCTGTGTTCAGTTGTGGAGGTGTTGCTGTTTGTACTGGGATGTTGTCAATGTCGAGGTGCACTTCTGCTTATGTGCGTATGCTGCACGGTGGGTGTGTCGCTCCTGCGGCTCTGATTTGTCTGCCACTGGTCTCTTTCATGCGGTGTGCCTGTAGGTTCTGTTCTTCCACGGTGCTTGGATGTTGTGGTGTGCATGTTGTCCTCTGTAGTTGGCCAGGGTGCATCCGTGGTACTCCGCTGTTGATGTATTTTGTTCTGTGGCATTTTCCGTATGCTGTTCTTGTGCTTTTTCCCGCATTGCGCGTGAGTATTGCTGCCCTCGCACTGGTTGTCACTGTTTTCTTATCGCGCTTTGGCCCATTGCGTTGTGGTTTGTGTTTTTATCTCAGTCGAGGTGGTTGCATCGCGAGCATTGGCCGCGATGTCGGCCAACTATCGCATGCTACCGCCGTGTTGTGAATTCCACTTTGTCACAGGGTTATTTTCCCGCGATAGGCTGCGATGCTGAAAGTTGCGTTGCGCTACTCTTGCGGTAATTATCACACGTTCTTGTGAATATACCCCCTTGTGTATGACAGACAGTGAGGCTCGAGAGAAGAACTTTTGGCAAGGACGACAGGCACTAAATAACAAAGGGAGGATACCTATTCAAGTTATATCTAGAGACTGGAGGAATCAAAGGACGTCTTGATGTTCAGACCATGAAATGGAGTATCAGTTAAAGTTGCCAAGTTGTACTGTGAGAAGGTAGGAAAGTACTGGGAAAAATGATGTGGGATTTTTGAATGTTCTGTGGAGTTTTAATTGGTGGTCACACTTTAGCTTTAGTCAGATTCCTTTTAGACTCAGAGGGATACAGACCTCTTTGCTATATTTCTGTTGTGGGGCTTTATGCTATGTAATACTCCTGATTTTGGAGAACTTCTACAGAAGTCTCTACAAGGCTGACACCTTCCTGCTTTACTGGATCTAATTAGGGTTTTCCCAATAAATGCTACTTAGTCAAGGCTTAGTACAGGTAATTTAGATGTACTCATGTATAAGCAAGAGGACCGAAAATCATATACTAATCACCATATTGTGTTCCTTTTTTTTGCATTGTTATTACTGAATTCCTTGTATGCTTTATGCTGTTGAGACTAAACTTTGTCAGACGGTTTGGACTGCTAGTAGTGATTCTGTATTTTTTACAACATATTCTGGAGACTTGTATACATCAGTTTGGCTTTGAATTTGTAATAAATCTAAATGTAATGCCATTTATTGACCTTTGGGTCCTTAATGTGTAGCCACATGGGCTACATTGTAAATTGAACTTTGGATGATATTAACTCCTCTTTATTTCTCAGGCATCTAAAAAAGTCTTTCGCATGGAAATTTGGATATTCGGCTCAGTGCTTTGGCACATGGTAGCAAAACGAGGATGATTAGATCCTGTAATAGGGGAGTTCGAATACTTTATATTAGAGTAGTTTTGATCCAATCCCAGCCCTAGAGCCCATGTTTCAGCTTGGAGGATAGGCGGAGTTCCAGCAGTTTGAGAAAGAGTTCTAACCACTAGATTCCTGATGAATACACCAAACGTCAAGAGGGCTAGATGGGGTGGAAGATCCTTTTCACACCTGGTCCCTAAACTTTGGAACAGCTTGGATCTAGAACTACGGCTAATCAAGAACGAACAGTGTTTTAGGAAAAAACTCAAAAAGCAGCTATTCTCTTAAAGACCTTGCATGATGTTGGCCCCTCCCTGTTCAGCGCTGGGATGCCTGTGGGTAGCATGTGCTTTATAAATCCCTAAACCTAAACCTAAAACACAGAGGTATGAGTATTAATAGGGTTGCGCGTTCTAATGGCTTATGCTTAGTTTGTGGTGTTCATAGAGATTGCATGATGTTTGGCGGAGATGTTTTGAATGTTGTGTGAATGTGGTGCTTAACGTGGAGAAGTTGAAGCTGTTATCTGGTCCGACTTGGCCTAAGATCCCTGGATGATATTAAAAAGTGTAGAAGACACTGTATTGTAATTGTCTGCTAAAGTTTTGTGGTGCCTGTCGTGAGATGTCATCAACAGCATAATTGAGATAGGGGCATTTATCTTTGTGTGTGAAAGTGAGATTGGGACATTTATCTTTGTGTGATTGGTGTGGTGGACCCTTTGCGCAGGGGGAAGCTGTACAAATCGGGGTGATTCCTCGCAGGTCGCAGTCTCATTCGAGTGTGTCTGAGTAGGTCGGAAAGTGTTATTCCGAGACATTTCTAGTATGATTGCATACTGTTGGTTTCTTTAGTGGAGCAGACAAAGTTATTTGTTGCAATTGCTTTTTACTTGTTTTGCATTCGTATTGTTGAGGAGAGTGCGTTTGTGAAAACTGTAAAGTAAGCTGAACTGCTGCAAAGAGTGAGATTGACGTCACGGCATGCAGCGCTGAGATTGGGCAGTTGGTGTAAAGCTGCAATGTTTTGGTTGTCTACATCATAGAGTGTCGCGCTGATGTTGGTTGTAGACTCTGAATGAGAATTGTGGGTAAACTATTATTTTCTGCTCTGAAAAGTAATTCTATTTGTGATCATTGACTTTTGCTGGAAAATGAAATGTTTTAAAGTTATATGAGATTTGTTGAGGGGAGATGTGACAATACCTGTTAGAGAGGAAGAAGAGTCACCACCTGAAGATTGTCCAGGTCATTATGTGGTAATAAATGTAGGGCTTCATGCATGTATTTGGTTAAAGCAATGGCACAAGATTACAGACAAAGAAGGTGCACTTGTGTTTCCACACTATGGTACGTTTAATGTGAGAACCATTGAAAATTTGAAGAGGATATCAGATGAGATTAAACCACAGCCTAGACCTACACAGTTTGAAGTGTGCAATGCATGGGAGTGTGCAGATCATGCCAGAGAGAAGGAAAGGTATCAGGTAAGAGCTAGAAAGTCAGTGCGTAGTTACGCTGATGCAAGGTGGGATGCAGAACTGAGGAAGTGGAGAACTGACATGAGAGAGGGTGCCAAATTATACCTCGCATTAACAAGTGAAGAATTTGGGAAAGGGAAGGAGAGGTAAACAAAGAAAAGAGGGTCAACTCAAAGGAACCAGATGAGAAAAGTGAAAACAGTGACAGTTACTCTAGCAATAGTCTTCTAATCTTCTAAATGTGCTGTTGTCAGAACGCCTGCCTCTGTATAATGAGACCCAGTTAATGGGAGGTGGAAGCACAAATGCAAATGGAAATTCTGGAGTGGCTACTGCACCAGTAAATATGAGCCCTAATGTGATGGGAGCCACCCCTGGGAAAATGCATCAAAACCTGATGGGAGGGAGTTCAGGGATTTGTGCCCCTGGTACCTCTACAGCTCTTAATGCTCCAGATGCTCTTACTGTCCCGGTTTCCATTGGTACTGTGGTTCCTATGTGAAAACCTAGTTCTGCAGGAAATGTAACACAGTATGGCTGCCCACGCCAAGCTAATGGCCCCAGAGCATGCTCCTACAAGTTCGAACGTGGGAGGATGCACTCCCTTAATTACAATTAATGCGAGTTCCCCTTGTGGTGCGAGTGCAGACTCAATGATGAACCATACAGGATTTGAACCTATAAGGTAATTCCTGGGATTGCCAGATATGGGTGCGCTCACCTGGGAGCCACCCCTAAATGCACATAGTAGCACCCCCAAAGAGAGGGCAGTATCTAAAGCCCCTGGAGCACAGCCTAGTCTTAGCACCCAGGAAATACACAAATGGTTGAAGGTTCTCAATGCCACTTCAAATGAAAGTGGAAGCTCAGAATTGAGTCAAGGAATGATTCAGTTATCATTGAGGGTAAACTTGGTGGATGTAGGTAAATTAAATCTAGAATCAGACAAAATGATAAACTGAAGTCTAGAATTTGCCCAATTAGATACTTACAAAGAAAATTTACTTTTTGTTTATCAGTAAGGATGTTACCAGACAGGCGAGGAAAGTCTATGATAAATTATCTGAGTCAGCTCAGAAATATGAGGTAGATCTGGATTGTACTAAAACCTTACAGAAAAGCCACTGACAATGTTTTAGAGTCTATAAGAATACCAGGAATGAAATTGCAAATTTGGGAATTGATTCAAAACATTTGGATTTGGAGAGTGCTAGATAAGTGGGAAGGTAAATGGGCAAAAAAGGAAAGGTCCAAAGAGATTCATGGGAGAACAGCCTCCTGCCATAGAAGAGGGAGCGGGTACTACAAGTTTCCCCTTATGGGAAGTACCCATTGGAGGTTATGTCCATGTGCCTTGGAGTAGCGGTGACCTTTCGTCATTCACAAATGACTTCCCAAGATTAAGAGAGAAGCCTGTAGAATGGGACAAACAAGTTGAGCAGTTTGTGAACATCTCTAAGGTTTTGTAGACTGACCTGAATACCTTGGTCGATATTGTAGTTCCAAGTGATATGTGTACAGCATATAAAATAGCCACAAAATGGCCTGAGAGAGAACTGGTGAGAAATCCATTGACTAACGGTCCATCACCCACAGTAATGAGAAAGTATAACCAGGTGATGACGTGGTTGAAATCTAAAGTATCACCTCAAGATATTGCCGGGGTCAAGATTGACAGGACAACCGAAGAACCCAAATTGTCGAAATGCATATTATGAGAGATTGTTTCAGGCATTTAAGCAGTACAGTAGGATGGAGATGCTGGAGCCCAAGCATATGGGACATTTTGTGTCCAGGTTTGTAACAGGATTGAGACCTGAAAATAGGATGATGATTCAGCAGCATTTGATTTGTTGGCAGAGTAAGTTGGCTGATGAGATTTTGAGACATGCGAAGTACTGTAATGACAAAATAGAAATAAGGCAGAAGAAATTGAAAGAGAAACTGATGGTGGCACAAATGAAAGTTGCTCAGAGAGGAGTTCAGAGTCAGCCTTTCGAAGGGAATGCTCCTCCTATATAAGGAATATATCAGCAGGGAGCACCTGTGATGAAAGGTGGTGGTGGATTCCAGTCACAAGGTAGCGGTCGTGGCGTCCCAATTGACCCGATGTGAGGTAAATGGCTACCCTGTATCAATTCTGGTTGATACTGGTGCTACCCGCTCTACTGTTAGAACAGTGGAAGTTCCTAACCTACCCCTCTCAGGAAAGAGAATCCTAGTTATAGGAGTTGCAAATAAACAAATGAAAATCCCCATAATCATTGATGTACCTGAAAAAATAGGGAATTTCAAGAAGAAGCACCAATTTGTGGTAGGTGATTCAATGCCTATGAGTTTGTTGGGACGGGATCTGTTGTGCAAGCTGAATTACGCCATTTATTGCACCCCAAAGAGTGTGGAGTTCCAAACTCATGATGAAGAAGCTGCTTTTAAATTGGCTAATCAAACCCCAGCAGTTGAGCTGTTCCCTATGATGACAAGTGAAGAGTTACCCCTAGATCTCAGAGATATAGTGAGGTTGGGAGTTTGGGATTTTTTAAGGAAGGACATTGGACTCATTAAAGGAGTTGAGCCTATCTGTATACAGAAAAAGCCTAATGTCGAGTACCCAAGAACCGTAAAATATATTCTGACCACTGAAAAGATTGTTGGAATTACTCCAGTAATCGAGACAATGATCCAACAAGGTATTTTGAAGGAGATTATGGGGAGCCCATGTAATTCCCCCATTATGGGCTTACAGAATCTTAGCGGTAAGTACTGCATAGTTCAAGATCTCGGAAAGATAAACAGTATTGTAGCTCCTTGTTGTCCCATGGCACTGAATCCAGCTGTGATTTTGTTTCAGATTCCATATGAGGCTGAGTGGTTTACTGTCATTGATCTTTGTCAGGCCTTTTTCTCCATACCGTTGCATGAGGACAGTCAGTTTCTCTTTGCATTTCGGTCAGCGGTAGTGTATTGGCACGGTGCCAAGTCCCACAAGAGGACACAGAGAGTCCGTCCATTTTAAACCAGATTATTAAAAAGAACCAGGAGTCCTTGGTTATGCACTGTAACTCTGTCCTGGTGCAGCATATTGACGACCTGTTGGTTGCGTCAATTACTCAAGAAACTTGCAAGACTGATACTATTGCTCTGTTGAACCACTTACCTGAGAATGGACATGATGTGCTCCCCAATAAGTTGCAATATTGTTTGAGAGAAGTCCTGTATCTTGGACATCAAATTGAAAAGGGAGTCAGGAAGGTGTCACATGAAAGAATCTCAGCAATTCTGCAAATAAAGCCACCAACAATACAGAAAGAAGTCAGGATGTTCTTAGAAGGATGGGCTACTGTCGCCAGTGGATACCCAATTTTCCCTAGTAGCCAAGACTTTACAGAGTCTGACACATAAGGATGTGTCAGATCCGGTACCTTGGGATAATGATTGTTTGGTTGCCTTCCTAGAATTGAGAGAAAGTCTCTGCCATGCTCCGGTACTGGGAATGCCTGATCACAACAAAGCGTTTTCGCTTTTCTGCAGTGAGAGGGAGGGCTGCGCTCTCTCAGTGCTTACACAGATGCATGGAAGTCCCCAAAAACTTGTTGCCTATTTTTCTGCTGCCCTTGATCCAGTAGCTGCAGTGTTGCCCGGGTGTCTCATATCAGTGGCTGCTGCTGGTGTCAGCACTGAGAGGTATGAAGGCATTGTTATGGGTCATCCTCTAACTGTGTGTTTGTGCCCCATTCAGTCGAGATATTGACGCGTACTCACACTCAGCACTTGACAAACAGCCATCTGACCTGGTATGAGCAAATCATACTTGCGGTTGAGAATGTCACATTAAATCGATGTGCTGCTTTAAACCCTGCCACCTTGTTGCCTCTTCCCGATAGTGACAGTGATGATGGTGAAGTGGAACATGACTGTCTTGATGTTACTGAACTGTGCACCAAGCCAAGACCAGATATAGAAGATAAGCCACTGCCTGAATCTGATTTTGCATTGTTCGTAGATGGCTCATGTTTGCGAGGCCATGGAGGAAATTTAAGAGCTACCTATGCAGTCTGTACTGTTCCAGGAGTAGTTGAAGCTTCATGGCTCCAAGGAGTATTTTCTTCAACAGTAGCTGAATTAAATGCTCTTACAAGAGCATGTGGCGTCTCAGACCAGCAGAGTGTGACCATTTTCACTGATAGTCAGTATGTCTTTGGTGTCATTCACGAGTTCGGACAGTTATGGTCCCAGAGGAGATTTATGACCTCTTCGGGGTCTCCCATCCAGAAGGAGAACAAGTGAGAAAGCTTCTTGATGCATTGCAAATGCCTGCTCAAGTTGCGGTTGTAAAATGTGCTGCTCATTGTAAGGAGGACGATTATGTAACCGTTGGCAACAGAGATGCTGACAAGGTCACAAAGTATTATGCTCATAATGCTTGCACATTTAATGGTGAGCACAATAAATAAGGAACAGATGAGACCAACTACAATCTTTTGTTAACAAATGCTGCTACATTGGAGGAGATCAAGAGGCTTCAGGAAGAAGTCTCAGAGGCAGAACAGCAAAGTTGGATTAAGGCAGGTCGCGTCAAGAGGGATGAGGATGATATTTGGGTTTCAGGAGATGGAAGACCTGTGTTGCCTAATAGTCTATTGCCACCGATGGCCAGGCATTATCACAGTCCAAATCATGTAGGAAGAGATGCCATGGTCAGATTGTTTAGACAGACCTGGTTTAATCCTAGGTTTAGATTTATGACTGAAGCATTGTGCCACAGATGTGTTGTGTGTCAACAGAACAATGTGGGGAAAAGAACTGCAGTAACATTGAGCCACATCGGAAGGTCAGGTGGTCCCTTCAATAGGATGCTGTTGGATTTCATTGAAATGCCCCTGTGCAATGGTTTGAGATATGTCCTGGTTGTTGTGTGCATCTTTTCTTGCTCGGTTGAGGCATACCCGACCAGGAGGAATGACAGTCTCACAGTAGCAAAGTTGCTTTTGAGGGAGTTAATACCTAGGTTTGGCTTTCTGACTTCTCTGGAAACAGACCAGGGAACGCATTTCCACAATGAATTCTTGAGAATGTTGTGTGCAGCTTTACAAGTTGAACAGAGACTGCATTGTAGCTATAGACCTGAGGCTTCAGGTCTTTTGGAACAGATCAATGGAACATTGAAATCCAGGCTTGCAAAAGTGTGTGAATCTACGTCTCTGAAGTAGCCTCATGCTTTGCCTCTTGTGTTGATGAGCCTTCGCAGCATACCTGATTGGAGGACAGGATTGTGTCCCCCATGAGATAATAATAGGCGGAGTTATGAGACTGGCAGCTGTACCTGCAAATGCGCTTGTGAACATTACCGATGACATGATACTTGATTACTACAAAGGACTGGCTGACGTGGTGCATTTTGTGTGTCATCAGGTTGAAGCCGCCACAGCCCGCCTCATCAGGAGCAGTGCCATGACCTTAGTCCTGGCGAATCGGTCTTGGTGAAAAAACATTATGAAGAGTTGTGTGGAGCCATGCTGGAGTGGTCCTTTCCAGGTGATTCTGGTCACAACACCTGCTGTGAAGTGTGGAGGTCTCCCTAACCGGGTGCATGCTGCCCACACTTGCCAAGTTCCATGTCCCTTTGATGATGTAAGACCACCTCTCTCAGAAGTTCCAGTGGTGGTCGAGAAATCACAGGAGCAGGTTAGTCAAGCTGTGAGGGACCAGCAAGAGTATGAAGCAGCACTTGTTCAGCCTGAGGGGGGTCTTGAGGAGTCGATAGCTGGACTAGAAGTGGGAGAATCGCATCCCATGGTGATGACTGAGTTAGATTCAGACCCTGACAAAGGGCCTAGTGCTGTATAACTGCGAGTGGCAGCAGGAGAGCGCTGGCCGAGAAGGCAGGAGAGACCGAGGCTGATTACGCGAGGAGAAGGTGGGCTCCAGACTATTCCGGAGGACACTGAGGATTCTGATTTGAGTGACGGAGCAGGTAAAGGGATTGCTCTCAGAAGATCAAAATGAGTTAGAGTACCCTATCGGAGGTAATCATCCCCTGAATGGACTTACTTTGCCACAAATGACAGAGAGAGCGAGAGAGAGAGTTCTGAGAATACTGGTGCAGATCCAGTTGAACCTCCTTGAACTGAACATTTTGTTTGAACTACAATTTGAGCTTATATTATCAGCAAAAAGATATTTTATTCTGGATGTGACTATCAGTGACTTTGAACTTTGCATTTATTAGATACATTTATATAGATTGGTAGGAGAAGAAAGAAGAGTGCTGAGGCCGAAGCAGTCTAAGGCTGTCCTTTAGAAGAACACAGAGTATGGCTAAGGAAGACTCACGAAGACCTTATTGCATATTATTTGGACTTTGGTTTTGCCATTTGCACTGGTGGAAATCGACAGAGAAGACTCTGCTGCTGCTAAGTTCCACCCAACGGTCCGGTTTTTAGGGAAGTAATGGAAGCCAATCTTAAAATTAGTAGAGGTAGGTACATAATAGCAGGCACATTAATAGTTGTAGTTGTAGTACTAATCATTCTGCTTGTAGGATTATATCCATCTACATCAGATTCAGTAGAGACTAGATGCCAGATGTACAACCATTTTTTGTGGTCGCAAAGGGGTTTTAGGCCCATTTGCGACCGCAAAAAATGTGTGGCCCATGTACCAACCCTATTTTGGGAGTCGCTAATCAATTAACCAGAGTTTGAGGACAGCAATGAGGGATAGTCACAAAGCAGGGATCCTACAACATCCGAGACCAGGACACAGTGAAGGCGCAGAGGCCAAACCTAAGCAGTCTGTCCAGAGACTGTGTCAGATGCACATCGTGTGTATGGTGGCCTGGTGAGGTCAATCATCTCCACACAGCACCTGCAGACAAAGCAAATACTCACAGTCAGTAGGCAACTACAACACATGTCCAAGTCTCTACAGAATATGTAGAAAGGGCAGGAACGGTGGCTATCAGCAATGGAGAGGGACCACTGTGTGCAGTGTCAAAGGCGTAGGCAGTACCTGGCACAGTTTGACACATTCACTGGCAGCCACAACATCCTGGCAAGGCGGACTGTCAATATCCAGAAGGACATGGCGCACTGCTGCCAGGATGTATCACGTGGAATAGTACAAGTTACCACCGCTCTGGAGAACGTCAAGACCCACTCTGCATCCCCAACATCCTGGACCCATCTGAGAGCAAGGAAGGCTCTAGCTTCAGTGGCATATCCGTTCCCGAGTCATACAGTGCCAGGCATTGATGGTTCCACACGTCTGCCGATAACTCGTCGTCAGTCCCACAACCCAGTGCTGCTAACAAAGCACCCACCCCAAGGGGCTATAAGAAGTGACTCTCTAGACACTCAGTGGGATGAGTTGCCTTTGTTCTTTTTCACCTTATTTACTTTGTTGTTCTTATGTTAACAATGTATCATCCACAAGGATGCAGTTGATCCTTGCTTGCAACAATGTTATAGCCACCTGAATAAAAGGTGGTCACTCAGTTGTGCCCCAATCACTACCATCATACCATCATATGTGAAGTCTCATTTTTAGGATGTTTTAAAATCTCTTACATCAGTAATAGTTGTTGGTTATCTCTGTGTGTCGTGCACGTCCCTCTGCTGCACGTATACCCTCCTGCTGCAGCTGTAGTGGTAGTTCTTAATCATCAAAGTCAGACTCAGGTTCTATTGGGATGTCATGGAGATCATTCCTCATTGCGATATTGTGCAGTATGGCACATGTGGCGATTATCTTGTCGCATGTATTCTGTCTGCACAGTAGTGCACCGCTGGTCTGGTGGAGGCAGCAAAAGTGGGACTTCATGATCCCAAAGACCCACTCTATGCTGGAGCACATTGTCCTGTGCGCTCTGTTGTACTGTCTTTCACTTCTTGTTCGTTGAGTCAGGTACGGTGTAAGGATCCAGGGACATAAGACATATGGGGGCACATGAATCAAGCTAAGCAATTGTGATTCCTTAATAGTGATTATTAAGGAATCGCTATTAAGGAATCACAATTGCCTATGCATGTAGATTTTGCTAAAAAAATAGCGATTCCTACACATTTCCTAATAGCGAATCGCAAATTGCGATTCGCTATTAGGGAATGCTTTCCCATTCATTCCTATGGGCCTAGCTGCCCATAGGAATGAATGGGAAACCATTGGCAATTCGCGATTACCAAATAGTTATTCGCAAATTGTGAATGCAATTTCAAGGGTGCCAGGGGGCCAAAAGGCCACCCTGATGCACCCCCAAAATTGGCAAGTGTGCACATGTGGTGCACACACATGCCCTAAGGGCATGCCACATGCAATTTTATGCATTTTTCTAAGGAATTGCAGATTACCATCAACTTGAAGTTGATGGTAATTTGAAATTCCTTAATGCAAAGTCGCATTCTGAGAATGTTTCCTTGCATTGCATTTAGGGAATCGCAAATTGCAATTCCCTAACTGCATTCGTAAAATAGGTAATCGCAAATTTTGCGATTACCTATTTTGCGAATGTCTTTGGGCTTGATGCATCCCAAAAAGCTAATTACCTGTCGCAAAGGGGCCGATTCTGTGAATCGGTCCGTTTGCGACCGGTAATTAGCTTGATGCATGTGCCCCATGCACTCTTACCATAAGGGCATAAGAAGGTACACCATTAGCTCACATTACACACACCAGCCTGGCCTCTGCATGCATTGAATCTGATAATATGTACCTAGTAGGAAACCATCTACAAATTCACCCTGTGCCAGTTGGGTATGTAGTCCACTGTGCTGCAACATGAATGAGTCATGGGTGCTGCTTGTGAAACTGGCCACAAGGTCTGTTATGATACAAGATGCATCACACACTACCTGCACATTGAGTGAGTGTGAGCTTTTTCTGTTGTAGTGCTAGAGGCACTCTTATGGTTTGACACCACGTGATGACCTTTGACTACCATCATTTTAATTGACTTTGGTGTTTCATTTTATCCTAGCTTGAATGTACGTCCTGCATATGCCTTGTTTCTCTTGAAGATTTCTTCTCGTAGTTTTAAAGAGGGAGCTGTCACAGAGTAGAACAGCCTTGCCAAGAACAGAACGTGTGGGATGTGCATTTGAAAGCATGAAAGAGAGAGAGGTGTGGAATGTACTTTTTGGTCTCGAAGTGCAGTGTTATGAGCAGTGGTGCTCAAATGTGCATTATGTTGTACATTGAGAGATGAAGTGTGTGATATTATAGGCAGTGGCGCACAAATGTGCATTGTGTTGTACATTCAGAAGTATTATGAAGTTCTTACTATTGGCTTTGACATGGCCTCATGTCATCTTGAATCCTGACTCTGTCTTGCTCTGCGCGCACAGGCAGGCCCTCAGATTGCTTAAGTTGATTATCCATGTTCAAGGTTTGTTTTCTGCTGGATGGAGGCTTTCATAAGCTCCGCTGGGATAATGTGTGGAAAGTGTGCTTGGTGCCTTTCAGAGCAGAGATTGTTGTTGCCAGAGAAATGTGTGGAATGTACAGCTCTGTCTCGGAGTCAAAATACAGGGGCCTGGCCAGCTTCTGTCTCGACCTTGACACAGACCAGTACGGTCAGCTCAGTTTTTCATAACAGAAGAAAGGGGGCAAGGTTTCTAGAACCATCGCCTTCCGTTGAGTAAAAGGTATTAAAGCCAGAGAATGTTGACAGGCAGCTTAGGAGCTCATTTGTGGGGCAGACGTGTTGTAAAAAAGAACGGAACTTGAGTCCCGGTCGCGAGTCCATGCCTGGCTGTCATCGGGCTCCTCCAGCTTGAGTTGGCAAGGGTGTCGAGTGAACGACCGATGAGGTGATTTGTTTCTGACTAGTGCCATTGTGATGTGTGGCCAGTGGCTATGATCATTTGAGGTGTTTTCTTTGTGATGTGTGAGTGAGTCAGAGTGCACATCCAAAGTAATCATTTGATGTATTTAGTGTATATATCTTTCTGATTTTTAGCAGGACGTCCATTATTATCTGCTTGTGCATTTTATTATTATTATTCATGTATTTAACTGTTACATTTGCCAAGTGTGTTATTATTGCTTGCATATAAATATATATCTCTATATTCATTTGAATGTTGCATCTGGGAAAGCCTTTCTGTTTGAGAGCATTGTATAAATAAAACCCCAAGCCTTATTCTAAAAAGAGAGTCTTTGATGTGTTTCATTTTGTAAAGTGAAACCCCTTTCTAGGTGTTGCTGTGTTATATGTCTCCTGCTTCGTTGTGTTTGGGCCACCGTGTGGAAGTGGTATTTTGGAGGGCGAAGCAAGACATCTGTTTCTGTATATGTACTCATTTGCAGAGGGGGGCATATGGCAATATGTGTGCCATCAACATAGTGAATAACATTTGGGAAATGCGCTTCCCTGTAGAACATCAGTTTGGTTTGTTGCAATGACTGGGGGATATTGGGAAATTATACATATTGGTTGACTTTGCTCACCATAATGTCCAGGAACCTGCGAAAGAACCTGGACAGGGCACTTTATGACACCCTCACTGCCACTGCCTTGACTTCCTGGTAACTGCCAGAGGCTAAGAGGTGTAGGCTACACAATGTAGGAGAGTAGGATCTGCCTTTTATGGTTACCCCCACTTTTTGCTGATGTATCACTGGTTTTCGACTTTAGTCTGGCTGGGGCCCTGCTATCCAGGTCCCCAGCCTAGCTGCTTCCTCTCTAAATTGATTCCATGTACCTTAAGTACACTTCAGATTGGATTCTGGGGTGCCCTAGTATATGGTATACTATGTACCCAGGGCATAGGTACCCCAGAGGCCTACCAGGGGCTGAAGCATGTATTGTGCCACCCCTGGAAGGCCCTCCAAAATGACACCACAGGACTGCTACAGCAGCCTGAGTAAGGTGGTGCATGCACCCCTTTCAGAGATATAGGTTCACTGTTGCTCCCCTATCACTGCACATAGAAACCTATCAGTCACCCCTATGGCAGGCCTTATCAATCCTGAAGGCAGGGTGCTTGGTTTTATGTGAGAGGGTGCCCATGCATGAGCAGAGCCCCTCTGCAGCCTTCGGAATCTCCTCTCCGGGGTTGTCTGTGGTGCAGCCTGACCATATACTCTTAAGTGCATTATATCTAAACGGTAAATGCTAACTTTGGGATGGCTGCACGGCAACATGTCGTGTTTGGTGTCAAACACCTTGGAATCATACCCCCACACCAGTAACTGGTGTGGGAGTATGATCCCACCCTTCTAGAGGGAGAGACATGACAGCACCGGTATACCCGGTAGAAACTTTACAGAGCCTGGCATCACAAAATGGATGCTGCAGCCACAGACACGAGTCTGGCCTCCTGCTAGTGACCGAAACTCCGGCAGGGGAGGCCTGGACAATAGGTTTCCTGTCACAGGGAGGTGTTACCACCTCCCAGACAGGCCTTAGTGGATTGGGGCTGGGTGGGTGCACTCCAAGAGTGCTTTGAAGTCCTGCACTGGGGGCACATTTGGTGTCCTCGTGCATACCCCAGTTCAAACCGGTTGCAGGGGCTGCCAGCCCCTGCTCTGGCGCGAAACTGGACAAAGGAAATGGGGGTAGCCACCCTCTTTCCAAACCCTCCCATAGGTGGGTCCCCAGAGTTAGTCCATCCCCTTTCTTAGGTATAAGTAAGGAACCCCTGGCAACAGGACTTTAGATATCCCTGGACGAAACTCTGCAACTGAATCCTGAACTTCGACGCTCTACTCAAGACTAGAGGACTGAAGAAATCTCCTTGGGGTCAAGGAGTGACTCCCCTGCTTGGCAGGCACCAACAAAGCATTTGCCAATCTGCATCTCCGAAGCTCCCGCCGAACTCCGAAGTAATTGCAGCCCAGGAAGAGGATTTCCAGACTTCTCAGAGTCCGACCCGAGTCCCCAGCAAAGCTGAGACCCGCAGCCCTCACGAGTGACGTGGAACCGGAACTCCTGGACACCGTGCACATTTGCTAGTGCATCAACTTCTCGACGTCTCTTGAAGTCCTACTTTGGGTTACTTGTAGCCCAAAGGCCCCGAGCACCATTTGCACCGAAGATTGTGAGCCTACACTTCATGAGTGTTCCGTGGGCCCGCTTCCTGCATTTACGCTTGAGGCTCCTTCACGATCCCTGGTCTGTCGACTGGTGGGTCCCTGTGAAGGCAACTCTGATTTTCTTTGGGCTTCCCTGGTTGCTCCAGATGTGCCCTGACTCCCCACTGAGTGGTGAGTCCCTCAGACCTTGCTGGTCTGCACAGAAGCATCTTTCTCCTTTCTGTGTGGGTTGCTGTTGCCAAGGCTTCTTGTGCTCAATCCAGACACCAATGCTGCAGCACTCGACATCCTTTGTGGGACAGCTCGAATCCAGCTCCTGGTTGTCGTCGACGCCTCCTGGTCCTCGTGGCTGAAGAGTCAAGCTTCACCTCTTTCACCTGAAGCACCCGACATCGGTGGGCATTCGACTATCGTGCCCCTGGTCACTGGCAAGTGACCCAGACTCTGTCCCCTCTGCTGTCAGGTTCTTCTCATCTCCGATCCAGGCTTGGATCTCTTCGGACACTTCGCATCTTCCCGGCAGCAGCACTTCCTTGCAGGCTGCCATTGAAATCGACGACGCGACCCGACACCATTCGACACCTATGCACCCGGCTTCCCTGGGTGAGGTAACTCGAGTACTCCGGTGCTCCCGTGGGTGTTGACCCTAGAACTGTCTAAGTCCAAGAGGGTTTGGTCCTAATCCATTTCTAAGTGTCCTTAAACTCTAAAACTCTAACCGCGACTTTCCCATAGACGATAACGGAGCTCGCGGCTGTGTTCACACACTGCACACAGCCCCCGTGGGTCCACTGTGTCACTACCTTGGGTGGTTCCGTGGGGTCCCAGCGATTCTACAGGCTCTAGGCCTTGTGTCTACTTAAGTCGTGGTTCTTATACCACTTTCTTAATATATGGTTTGGTACGCCCCTAGGGCTAATCGTATATTGTGCAAATTTACTGTGCTATTTGACTTGTAACTTGTGTACTTTGACCTCTAGCCTCATAAAGAGACTATTGGGTAGTGTTTAGTAATAAATACATATATTTTATATACATACCTGGTGTGGTTCTCCTTTCATTTGGTCATTCATGAGATTATAACTGGTAAAACAAACAGCTTAACACTCCTTCAAGACTTAGCCTGAAGGCTGCTCTCCATAGCTACCACTAGGATAGCTTTCAATAAAGGTTGTCTTTAAACCTATCATCAATAAAGGTCGTTTGGACTGGTGCAAGGTGCCCACCATAACTAGTGGACAGCATATACCAGGCCAACTTCTCACACACAATATCTGCACATGTAGTAGGATTGCATTGCTTCTGAGTGTTGGTGCCTGTAGATGAGGTTATAACTCAGCAATTAAATCAAGTATCACCTGACTACTGAGTCTGTACCTCTCATGGATCTACTCCTCTGTCTGTCCAAACAGGGTGACCTTCACCCTAAATATCCTCTCCTGTCTCCTCCTCCTTCTCTGCCTCACAGCAAAAATTCTCATCCTCCTTGACAAAACATACAGGGTCACCATGTCGAAAGAGCCTGATGCATTTCGGGTGCCTTTTTATAGTTTGCGCCTGGTTATCACCTGATCCGATTCAATGGTAATTGCATTTCCTAAATGGCTATTTTAAAACTAGTCGCAATTAGGAAATCCGTTGTACATGCGCTTTGCGATTTGCATTTAGGGAATTGACTACTTGCGATTTCCTATTTTGCGATTACCAAAATGCAATTTCCACTTGTTAGAAATTGCTTTTTGCACCACTGCAAAGGCCTTTCATACATTCCGACGTGGCATTTTGAATTTCCTGACAGCCCAAAATAGCGATTCGCACTATTAAGAAATAAAATGGCTTCGTGCATATGGACCTTTGTCTGCAATTATTCCCAAACCCTCACACCCTAGTGGTAATAGCTTGTATTCATTAGATGAGACAGAGTTACACATAGATACATTTAGAGGCGATTATTCAGCAAATGCTTATTTGAAACTGCTTTATGAATATATTGACACCATGGATGCCAGGGATTGCTACATTTGTACGCAATTGCCTATGTCAGCTGCAGAGGGTATCACTTATCACCATATTACTTTGACCTATGGTGTTAACTGTAGCATTTTGATGAGCCTTAGTATGAAAGGGAGCATTTTCAATATCATTTTTCGAATTAGGATTTCGTTTTTTCAGAAGTCCCCATACTTGAACACCTAAGTTGTTGTATTGAACCCAATGCTAAGTTTCCTGGAATTAATAAAAGGTTCTTTAAACCCATCATGACAATAGACCCTGCCTATGTGCACAGACACAATTTGACTCGCCTTCTAACATAGGTGTAGTAGTCTATGCTTGTTATGTCGAATGTTCCTCGGTTCGGAACTTCACTGCGTGAGAGTTCTGTACCGAGTGTTGGAGTGGGAGTCAGTTGGTGGTTGTTGTCGCCTCTGCTGCTCTGCCTTGATGGTCCAGTTGACAGATTAATAAACGTTGTGTGTTCAACTTACCTGGCTTCTTTTCTTACTTCACGACATCGTTTTTGGCGACGGGTGTTGGGCCATCAACACGAACCAGTGCCAGCCAGTGTCCATCTGTCTTCTAGTCGATTTGCAGTTCGGCATTTTTGGCATGGCACTGCATCAAAGCATTGTCCGCGTGGATGATTAGCAGGATCGGACACTTCTTTACCACATTGTGTGCAGAGCGGAGAAAATAAGGTTGGTGCGCAACGTGAAACTCAAGAAGGGTCCTGCGTTTCAGCACGGAAGATGTGGAGGCGTGCATGACGTCAGCGCGCATACGCATTGATATAGCGTCACTGCGCTTGAAAGCTGGAATGCGCACTTTACTTTCAGGAGCATCAGTTTCAGGGATTTAGGAACGTTGAGTGTTTGCATTACGTCACAAAGCCATCTTGAAAAGTCTGCAGGAGAGCAACGTCACAGAGTCTGTTTGCCGAGTTTTGGCGTACAGCAACGTCACAAAGCCCGCTCATCAGACCTGCATTGGGGAAGTATCACAGAGACAGCATTTCAAAGGTGTACAGATGTGCAGTAAATTACAGCCAGTGTGAAGTGGTACTGTTGTATACCGGTTCCACGCTGCAAGTTAGTAAGCGCAGTGTTTTCACAGAGCCAGAATATTTAAGGTGTACTTACAAGTGTGCAGCAAGGTACAGCCTGTGTGAAGTACTGTGGTAAACCGGTTGAACACTGCAGGTTGGTAAGCGTAGTGTCTTATCTGGTCAAAAATACAATTTTTGAGAGTGCACATTGTGCTGGAGACAGTTTTGATTTTTCAATTTTCATTTTTTTTTTTTTTTTTTAGAGATTTCACTTTTGGGTGTTCTATTGTCTCAGTGTTTCCCATTACCATATTTTATACTAGATTATGGTTTTAACTTTGAGCAGTGTATTCATTAATCTGTTCAAGTATGCAAGCTGTCACACCTCCTCCACCGTTTCTGGAGACACCTGGTGACCCGCCTATCAAATGGAAACAGTGGTTTGATGGGTTTGAGACATATCTTGGTGCAATTGGTGTCATTCGATTCAGACCTGAGCGGAGGAAATACCTTTTACTTCATTCCTTGGGCTTTGAAGGGAGAGCAATCTTGAAACATCTTCCACCACCTCCCATTGATGGAGAAAACATTCTCGATGAGTACCAAGACACTGTCAAAAGACTTCAAACCAGGTTTGACGTCCAACCCAGTTTAGTTGTCTTGCGACACAAGTTTTTCTTGCGTGTACAAAACACTGGTGAAGATGTTGACAATTACATTACCGCTCTGAGAAGGTTGGTGTCGGAATGACAATTTGAGAATTTTACGGACCAGTTAGTGCGAGATCAATTCATTTGTCATTGCACAGATAAAACAATCAAACAAAAACTTCTTTCAATGGGAAACCCAACTTTGGATGAAACTATTAGAGTGGCAAAAAGCATTGAAGCTT
The DNA here is from genome assembly GCA_963921515.1 of Calotriton arnoldi. NCBI lineage: Eukaryota > Metazoa > Chordata > Amphibia > Caudata > Salamandridae > Calotriton > Calotriton arnoldi. The sequence goes on along the minus strand of CAWUFW010014285.1, from coordinate 52,551 downwards.
CTCAATTGTCGGCAAAGGAACTTGAGACCAAAAACAGTGAAGCTGTTTCTGCTGTAAAAGTCAAGGAGTTTAAGGAAACTAGAGACAGTAAAACCTCTGACAGATCACGATCTGGTTTTGGTGAAAAGCAAAACGCATTCTTTTCTCAACAAAACGTTTGTTTTAGATGTGGGTACAGGTCACACATGAGAGGTGGCAAATGCCCAGCTAAGTTTGTGAGTTGTAGAAATTGTAACAGATCTGGTCATTTTGCGAAGGTGTGTCAAGCTGGTAGGAGCAAGACATCCCCACAATCCTCGTCAGTCAAGTGTATTGTTGATGAAAGCATGCCTTGTGATGATGTAGAATTCATTGCTAAAGATCTTAGGGATATGGTCTCCGTGGTAGAAGATGACGGGGTCAGGGTGGGCAATCCCGAGTTATGTGTTGATCCCTATGTGGAGATCTTAGTCGGGGATAAGGTTCTGAAACTTTTAGTAGACTCCGGTGCTTGCATTTCAATGATCACCCAAGAGCTTTTTGATGAGACTTGGCCTTCTAGGTCCCTCTTACCCCCTGATCGTAAAACAGTTTCTTACGAAGGGCGTGAGATCAATTTGTCTGGGTACATCGAGGAAATAATGGAGTTCAAGGGAAGGAGGATTGCAGGGAAAGTGTATGTTGCACACAAAGGCTTAAACATTCTGGGCTGGTTTCACCAAGGGTTATTCGGTATGGTACTTAGGCCTGGGACCAGCGAACAGGTCCTTCTAGTAAGAGACAATCCTGATCTCGAAGAAATTGTCAATTAATTTCCCCATGTTTTTTCAGGTGAGCTTGGTAAGATCAAGAACTATCAGCATACAATTATAGAGAAAGATGGCGCAAGACCCATCAAGCACAAGCTTAGGAACGTTCCTTTCAGTATTAGGCAAGATCTGGCGAATGAACTTAATTCCCTGTGCACAAAGGGCATAATAGAACCTATTGACTCCTCCCTGTGGTTATCCCCTTTGGTGGTTGCACGTAAACAGAATGGCAAATTAAGAGTTTGTGTTGACCTCCGTTGTTTAAACAAGGAGATCTGGGTGGATTCCCATCCTCTTCCGAACATTAATGAACTTCTAGCAAGTTTGCAGGATGCTAAAGTTTTTTCTAAGTTAGACTTGGCCTCTGCCTACCACCAGGTAGAGTTAGCTCCTGAATATAGATATCTCACTGCTTTCATCTCCCCTTTTGGCACTTACCAGTACGTCCGTGTGCCGTTTGGCCTTGCGTCAGCTGCATCTGTTTTTCAGCGATTAATGAACAACATGCTAAAGGGGATTGATGGGTTGTCTATTTTTCAAGATGATGTTTTAGTTTTTGCGCCCAACAGAGTTGCCCAATAAGCCATTCTTCAAGAGGTGTTGTCTAGGTTCCAGTCCAATGGTGTAGTGCTGCATAGAGACAAATGTGTCTTCCTTACCAGAGAGGTTGAATACTTGGGGCACTTGGTTACTGAACAGGGGATTCTCCCTAAGTCTAGTCTCGTAGATTCAATAATCAAGTCAAAGGCTCCCTCTGACAAAGCTAGCCTCAAGTCCTTTCTTGGGCTGTGTGAATTTTATTCACGTTTTATACAAGATTTCGCAAGTAAATTGAGGCCTCTTTCACAAATGCTTATGAAGGGTGTTGCGTTTGAGTGGCGGGATGAATGTCAAAATGTGTTTGAATGGGTGAAGCAACAACTAGTTTCTCCTAAAATTTTGAAGCACTATGATCCTTCTCTGCCTTGCACATTGACAGTGGATGCTAGCAATGTTGGTGTGGGGGCTGTGTTATGTCAAAACAAGGGTGGTGAAGTCAGAACCATTGGCTTTGCCTCTAGGGTACTATCTCCCACTGAGAAGAAGTATTCCGTTATCGAGAAGGAACTATTGGCTTGTTGGTGGGCTGTGATGAAATTTCGGAATTTTATTTGGGGAAGAAGGTTTTGCCTCCAAACTGACCACAAGCCTTTAATTTTTATTCTGAGTGGAAAGAATGTCAGAGGTTTCACTCCTCGTATTGCTCGTTTGTCATCTAAACTCTTACAATTTGATTTTTGTGCTGAGTACATTCCTGGAAGCAAGAATGGTTGTGCGGACTACCTTTTGCGTTCTTCTGACATAGTAGAAGACGAGCAAGTGTTGGGTGAGGAGGACAAGAAGGAGTTAATTGTTGCGGCTGTGGATCTTCCACAGTTGTGTGCGATTTCTGAGAGTGAATGGCGTCAGGCTCTTAAGTCTGATGTTTCCTTGGATATGGTCATGAAGTATGTGGAGATGGGGTGGCCTAGGGAGAGGAATCTGAGTTTTGAGTTTAAAACATATCTTCAAGTGGCGGATGATTTGTCCATTGAGGATGGTTTGTTGATGAGAGCTGACAAGCTTGTTCCTCCTCTTGGTTTGAGAGCTGCTTTAATTAGGCATGCTCATGAGGGGCATTTGGGAGCTACTATGACTAAAAAAAGGGTGCGTCTCTCTTTTTGGTGGCCCTCCATGGACAGGGAATTGGATGAAATAGTCAAGTCATGTGTGATTTGTTCTAGCTGTGATAAGACTGCCAAGTTGCGCACGCCTCCCCTTTCTCCAATTGAGTTGCCCTCTGCACCTTGGGTGAAGCTGGGGCTCGATATTGTTGGTCCTTTTTATGCACTTGATGAATCTTCAATGTTTGCGCTGGTCATGATGGATTATTATTCCAAGTGGCCAGAGGTCAGGTGTGTGAGGGAGGTGACTTCAAGGACTGTGGTTGAATTTTTAAATGACATCTTTTTGAAGGAAGGTTTCCCAGAGTTTCTTGTGACTGACAATCATGCCCAGTTTGTTGCTAGTGAGGTCGAGGATTTTCTTCACACTTGTGGAATCAAGCATCTTAGGAGTTCACTGAATCACCCCCAAACCAATGGTTTAGTTGGGGGAGTGCATACAGTGGGCACTTGCTAATAAATGTGTTTTTGCAAACTCTGTGAAAAGCATGCTTTGGTTCTATCGTACCACCCCACATTCGACCACTGGTGTTTCACCTTTCGAGTTGCGTGGTCGGAGAGCCACCACCACCTTTTGTCCAAGTTGGATGAGTAAGTGGGTCAAAGGTGGACAGTGGTCTGATGTCTGTGTGAGGAGTCGTGTAAGTATGACTCAAGAGAAGCAGAAGAGGTACTTTGATTCAAGGAAGAATGTAAAAGAGATGGAGATTGTCATTGGTGATCATGTTCGTGTGAAGAAACCTGTCCATGTGAGGAAGGGTTGTTCCAAGTTTGGTCCTTCGGTTAGAGTTGTGGAAGTTAAGGGTGATTCCGTGAAACTTGTGAACGGACAGGGATGGAATAAGTGTTTGCTGGTGAAGTGCTGTGTCTTTGGTGAAGGTTCTGATAGTGTGGGTGATGGGAGGAGTTTTGCGTGTACAGGCCAGCCTGATTTGAGATGCAGTTTTCGGGTTAGGAAACTTCCTTCTCGTTACAGAGTATGATGTGTTTCCTGTTGAAGCTCTTTTGCTACAAATTCTGTTGTTGGATTATTTATGTTGTGTTTTGCAATATTTTCTTTTTCGCTCTATTTTCCTTACAAGTTCTGTTAGCTCGCTTTGTACATTTCCTTTCTCTTGTTTTTCCCGTTTCCCTATGTGTTATCCTTTTGCACTTATTTTCTTTTTATTGTTTTCTTAAGGGAAGACCCATGTAGTAGTCTATGCTTGTTAGGTCGAATGTTCCTCGGTTCGGAACCTCACTGCGTGAGAGTTCTGTACCGAGTTTTGGAGCGAAAGTCAGTTGGTGGTTGTTGTCGCCTCCGCTGCTCTACCTTGATGGTCCAGTTGACGGATTAATAAACGTAGTGTTCAACTTACCTGACTTCTTTTCTTACTTCACGACATTAGGTTGAGAAGAAATTTCTACATTTTGTTGAAGATAGGAGAAGTATGGAATCTAGGTCAAAAACAGACTAGAACATTAAGAATGAGCATAAGTGGACTAAATAAAAAATAGAGCATCTAGTGGAAGGAAATCAATCGGAATTGACTCTAGATTCGAAACAGAAAGGAAAATTATGTATATTTGTTCAGAGATCTTTGTTTGACAATCATTTTGTGGGAAAGAGTGAGTGCAACCATATATTTGAAGTTAGGGGAAATTGGAATGTATTCTTGATGGGTGATGATCCTGCTTATTCCTGGAGTCTACTATATTTGTGGAGGACATGCTATTTCACATTGCCCAGAGGCTGGTATGGTCCTTTCTACCTAGGTGGAGTTTTCCAAAATTTATCATGTGGAACATCTCTATGACCCTATGTGGGAAACGAATTCCAGACATAAACGAGGTGGTAGAGCTGGAGAAGTGGTGGGAGATATTTTGGTGTCATGACCCATCTGTGGGTGTGATTTTGAAAGACTTTAAGATTAGAAAGTTGTCCACTTTAGTGGATAAGTTGGCTGCTAGTACAGCAGGAGCTTTATCAGTTGTGGATACCGAAATGGTAGCGATTAGGTCCATGGTTTTGCAAAACCGCCTTGTGTTAAACATCCTGCTCGAAAAAGAAGGCGGAGTCTGTCGGATGTTAAAGTTCCGGCAATGCTGCACCTACATTCTTGACAAGAGTAAAGACTTACAGAAGTATATTAAGAATGTTTTAAGTCTGAAGGGAGAGTTGAGCGAGTTGGAAGTGACAGCCTCTTATGATAATTGCCCTATGTGTAGTATTCCTAGTTGTGATTTTTAAGGAATATAAGTGCATGAAAGTCAAACAGGGAATGATGAGGAAGAGCAGATGTAAGCTAGAGGAGAGTCTGAGTGAATACTGTGACAACATGAAATATCTGGAAGAATCTAGTAGGAAAATGCTAAAGACCATGAGGTTTTAGACGGCCCATCTGATAAGATTTAGATCTTAAATTGTGAAGTCTTAATTCCCCATCAGAGGGGGACTGGAGCAGCCTAATTTTGGCTCCATCATTTCACATCTTGACTATGCCATATATACGTGCATGTAGTACCATATATTTGTGTGCTTTATATCATTAACAAAAGAGGTGCACTTGACCGAAATACTGAAGATGCATTTGCTGTATAATTCAGACATTTACATTAGTGTGCAAACTACTGTTTTCATTTTAGTGAGACCAAATTGCAGTTGTAGTTTGAGTAATTTTGTTAACTCTTAAATACTCACATAATTCTTTGAATAGTAGCCTGCATTTATTTCATCACAATATATGTATCCATAACCCTGCATTTAAATGTGTTTTGTGACGTTAGCTTGACCAAAAGCCTTAAGCATTTGGACTCTGATATTTAATCTTCAACGTGAAAGTTTGCTCGGGTTGCAATGTTTTCTTCTTTTTTGCAGGTGCATTGATATGATCTCATAGTTAATGAAAGGCACACTGTGTAGGAGAGATAGTGAGGACCTGGAGAAAAACTTTTGGCAAGGACGAGCGGCACTAACAAACAAAGGGAGGGCACCTATTCATGTTATATCTAGAGACAGGTGGAATCCAAGGACGTCCTGAAGTTCAGACCACGAGAAAGGAGTATCGAATAAGATTGCTAGGTTGTACTGTGAGAAGGGGGAAAGTACTGGGACACATGGTGTGGTATTCTCAAATGTTCTGTGGAGTTTTAATTGGTGGTCATACTTTAGCTTTAGTCAGATTCTTTTTATGCTCAGAGGGGTACAGACCTCTTTGCTATATTTCTGTTGTGTGGCTTTATTTTATGCAATGCTCCTAATTTTGGAGAACATCTACAGAAGTCTCTACAAGGCCGACACCTTCCTGCTTTACTGGATCTAATTAGGGCTTTCCCAATTAATGCTACTTAGTTCAGGTTAAGTTCAGATACTTTAGATTTACTCATGTAAAGGCAAGAGTACCAAAAATCATATACTGATCACCAGATTTTGTTCCTTATTTTTTTGCATTGCTATTGCTGAATTCCTTGTATGCTTCATGCTGTTGAGACTAAACTTTGTCTGGCGATTTAGACTGCAAGTAGTGTTTCTGTATTTTTTACAACATATTTTTGAGACTTGTATACATCAGTTTGGCTTTGAATTTGTAATAAACCTAAATGTAATCGATTTTTTTTACTTTTGTGTCCTCACTGTGTAGCCAAATGGGCTACACTGTAAATTGAACTCTTGGGTGATATTAACTACTCTTTATTTCTCAGGCATCTATAAAAGGTCTATCACAGGGAAATGTTGCTATTCGGCTCAGTTCTTTGGCACATTCAATTTTGAGCAGGTACGAATGAAGAGTTTGGTGTCGAAAGAATTGTAATTTAAAATCTGCTTTAATAGTAAAGACAGATTTTTAAGTCACAATTCTGAAAATGCCACTTTTAGAAAGTTTGTGGTTTTTTGTCCCAACCATTTGCTGTCTGCTGCCTGTGTCCTGGGTCACATGACTAGGTGTAGCTGGCAGTTGGTCTTTGTATATTGCTCCCAGACAGTGAGACAAAGGAGCATAGGCAGGATGGGCCATCTCTGACTTAATAAAGGGAAGGAGCTGTCAACTACCACACTTGCATATCACAAAGGCTCTGCATAAGCACCCTCACAAAGGGTTTTATACTAGTCTATTGTGACCCCATACAAGCCGGGGCCAGGGCAGAGAGGCAGGAAATTCCAAAGTCCTCTGGGGGTGGAAACCTCCAGAACCTTCTCCTACTTCAAAGTGGGCACCAAGTATAAATATGGAACCCTCATACCCAATTCTTGAGTACACTGCTAGACCTGTGAAAGACTTGGAAGGACTGCTGTGCTACTCTGCGAGAAGGGCTGCTACTCTGTGGCTCTGCTGCCATGCTGCCTTAGTGAAAGGACTGGGCCTGAATCTTGAACCCAGGATCACCAAAGGCTAGTTCGTTGGCCTTCTGATCAGAGCCTTAGGGACACAAAAGGCTCCAACCACCTTGAACCCAGCACCTGCTGTGAGTACTACCCCACAAGTCCTGCCACACCTTTTCCTGGACCCTTGGAAAAAGCCTAAAGGTGCTCTGCCAACCCTACTGTTGTCCTGCTGGCACAATTGATCCATATCTTTGCAACTCCACTTAGGAACCATCGCTGTGTGATGCATCCCTGACACAGGACTTCACATTGCAGCCCGCAGGCTCCTCAGAACTGCTGCTGTGTGACAGATGCTCGACGCAGGCCTTCATATCGCAAGCCTCTCATCAACAGAATCCTTGATGATGGCACAGGACTCCGCACCACAGCCCCGCAACTTCCTCAGAACCGCAGGTGCATGAGGCATATTCGATTTCAGGACTTCGCCTCGTAAGCCCCTCATCAACGGCATCCTCGACGATGACACAGGATCTCGCAAAGCAGAATCGCAACTCCTCAGAGCTGCCACTGCGTGATGCATTCTTGATGGTGGATCTCGCAATGCTCCGCAACCAGGATTTGATATACTTTGTTCAGCGGGCCTGCCTGGTCCCTGTATCCGGACTGCGCTTCATTACAGTTGGCCTGAACATTTGACTTTGTCCCGGGCCAGTGCAACACGATAACCACAGTTGGAGATTTGTGCTTCTAGGCACTGTTTTTCCCTAAAATTTTGAAATTGCAAATCTACGGTTTTACTGATTTGACTTTTGTAATTTTGATGGTAAATAATTTATTCAATTTTACTCTATCTTTCTAAATCTGTTGCGTTTTCACTTTATTAGTATTTGAAGTGCTGCATAAAAACTTTACACATTGCCTCTAAGTTAAGCCTGACTGCTTGTTCCAAGCGACCATGGGGTTAAGCACAGGTTCATTTGAGAGTTGCTTGTGACTTCACCATAACAGAAATTGTGGTTGCTGTTTCAGAAGGGTTCCCCCTGCCCTCTCAACCAGCAACCCAATTTCCTACAGTTAAGTATTCCATAATTTAGGACCAGCCACGGAGAAGGATCTACCGCTCAATTTCTCATGTTTAAATTTAGTAATATATAAGGACAGTTAATGTGAGGTTCTTAGTGTCTGAGCAGGGGAATATTTGGAGCATTTTGCTGCTAAAAATAACTTTTCTTGAAGTAGAAGCGTAAAGATCCTTCATTGTATCTATAGCTGGAGCAGGACAGGACTTCGTCAAAGCTGCGGTCTGGGACTCTAGGGAAATAGAGTAGTAAAAAATGATTCTTGGGTTCTTGAAAGCAGTAGAGGGGGTAGGGCACTTGTCCATTACCTTTGGCCACTTCATAGATTTTGAGACTTCCCATTTAGAGATTTTGTTAAAGATGGGGAATATCTAAATCATGAGGTAGTTTCCTGTCATCATTCCAGCGTAGTTGATATTTTCAACTTAAGTAATTCTTGCACATCTGTGAGGTTGGAATTCTGCTACTAAACAGAGAACAATGTAAAAGACAATGTACATACAATGAATAACCATGTAGCTTGAAACAATAAAACTGTATAAAACAGTACAAACTTTCACTCCTAATCAACAACGTGGTATAACGTTCCTGCCTATATGTAGTCTGGGAGTGGGTATAACTCCAAAATTTAGGGTAGTGTCCCTATGCAAAATTAGGAAAAAATTATGTGAAATTATATTTTATTATGCTAGAAGCATCCTAGAGTGAAAACAATTACCTTTATGGTCCGTTCCGGTAAAAATTCAGTTTGAAATGTAATTTAGAGTTGATTTACAGTTGCTTGCATTCAAAACACTGCCACTCACATTTAGATTTGTAGTTTTGCACTTAACAATTACCTGAACAGCCCGTTCAGGTAAAATATCTGCCTGAATTGTTTGTTGACTGCCCATGTTAAAAGAACTGACGCTCGTATTAAAAGAAAAAAAACACAGGCCGCATTCAAATTTGAAGTTTTTCACAAAAAAATTACCCGAACTGTTGAAAAAACCATAGCTTTCAGGGACGTTATAGTTAGAAATTAGCATTTAAAAAACCTTTCAAATTCACTGAAAAAACCCACAGGATTCAGGGACGTTATAGTTAGTTGGACATTTCACTCGTACAAAACCAGAGAAATTCGGCTGTTATAGTTAGTTGAGCTAACTATAACTCGTGCCGCCGCAATGCAGTGCTGATGACATCACATATTACATCACTCATGACAGGGTCAGTGACATCACTGATGACATCACTGATGACATCTCAAATGACATCACTGATGACATCATCCAGTGACTGTGTGTTTCTGTAAAGTTTAAATATGTTTTATATATATATATATATATATAGGCCAAGGTGTATTGAAGAATGAGTGGATGTATGAGTGTCTGAATGGATGATTTAGTAGGTGCATGACTGACTGTATAAGTGAGTGATTAAACGTGTCTTACTGAATACATGGGTTAGTGATTAAACTGTGTGAATGTCTGTATCAGTCTGTCAGTTGGTGTGTAAGCGGCTGCATGGGTTGGTGAGTAGCTACATGAGTGTCTATATGGGTTATTGATTGGTTGTCAGAGTATCTGTATGTGTGCCTGAGTGTCTGTGTGGGTGGGTGGGGGGGTGTGACTGTGCCTAGATGTGTGAGTGGGTGATTCACTGGGTGTATGGGTTCAATAGTGCATCTGTGAAGGGCTGTATGGGTGGGTGAGTCTGTGTATGGGTGTGTTGGTGAGTGAATGGATGTCTCAGTGGTACATGTGTGAGTAACTACATATGGGAAAGGCAGTATATCTGAGTGTTGGACTATATAAATGACTATATGTGAGAGTGAGTGATTGTGAGAGTGGCTGTATGGATGAGTGTGTGCTTGTGTCAGTGATTGTATAAGAGAGTAAGTATGTATTAGTATCTGTATGAATAAGTGAGGTGGTGTGTGTATAACTGTATAGGTGAGTAAATGGGAGTGTGATTGATTCTTTGCATGACTGAGTAGCTGTGTTTGTAACTCTATAGGTGAGTGGCGGTGTGTGACTGTCTGTATAGGTGTATGAGTGCAAATGATAGTGGCTGTATTGATGAGTGACTGCATGTAAGAGTGACTGTATGGGTGAGTGAGTGGATGTATGTATAGACCTAAGAATCAGTGAGTGGGTATGTAGTTATTGGTGTTGGTGTGTCTATGGTTTTGAGAATGGCAGTCTGTAATTTAGAGTGGGTGTATCAAAGGTTATATTAGGGTGTGAGGAGGTGCATCAGATTATCACGTGGATGATGTCATCAGTGATGTCATTTGAGATGTCATCAGTGATGTCACTGACCATGTCATGAGTGATGTAATATGTGATGTCATCAGCAGTGCATTGCGGGGGCGCGAGTTATAGTTAGCTCAACTAACTATAACGGCCGAATTTTTATGGCTTTGTATGAGTGAGATGTCCAACTAACTATAACATCCCCGAGACCTGTGGTTTTTTTCAGTGAATTTCAAAGGTTTTTTATATGCTAATTTCTAACTAAAACGTCCCTAAAACCTATGCTTTTTTCAGTGAATTTCTAAGGTTTTTTAAATGCTAATTTCTGACTTTAACGTCCCTGAAACCTATGGTTTTTTCAGTGAATTTCAAAGGTTTTTTAAATGCTAATTACTAACTATAACGTCCCTGAAACCTATGGTTTTTTCAGTGAATTTCAATGTTTTTTAAATGTTAATTTCTAATTGTAATGTCCCCCCCCAAAAAAATTCAAACTTTTTAAACTTTTATAAAAATAATGTGATGTTTTCGCTTTTCTAAAATATGAATTTACATTTTTATGTATTTATTTTAAAAAAGTGGATTCACATACCGATCGTGTACCAGTCACGGTGGGTGCGCGAATCCCAGAATTTTGCCACCATATTGGTTAAGTCGTGTACGATGCGTGTTCGGTATGCGAAGGGTGCCCGGTTCTCGGCCTCGTGCAACGTCACGTACGTATTTCCAGGGGTCGCGCCAGGTGCGCAAATACACAGCAAATTTTTAAGTTTTAAAAGTATATGTATATAACTTTAATATGTATACTATACCAAGAGATTATTTAACATAATTGTAAATATCATATATTTGTAACTGTAATAAAGATATAATATTGTTAAATATAGTTTTCCGAAATCGCGTCGGATGTGCGTCGGTTGCGCGTCGGGTGCGCGCTGCTTGCGCGCCTGGTGCACGAATCCCATGTGACTTCAAAAGAAAGTATTTAATTGGTTAAGAAGCTTTTGATTCTAGAACTTGAAGGACCCCAGCCAATTTTTTCATTCTTTCAACTGCATCTCAGGAGACACAGCTCTTGTGTTTTGTTCTTCTTCTTTGGTTTTTTTTGGTGTTTTTTTTCTTCATCAGAAAATGGCTGCTTCCAATCCAACACAGCAGCTTCCACCTGAAGATGAAGAAGAGTTGGAAGAACCGGTGAAGGTGAGACATGAGAGTATCATTTGGGCTTTCTTCTCAATACCAGCTGGGGAGAAGAAGGTAAATGCACGAAAGATTACGTGCACCATATGTGAGAAGGTCCTGTCACGAGGATCTGACAAGAAGTATTCCTGCTGCACCTCTTCAATGCTCAAGCATTTACAAACAATGCATCCACGGCATCTTGCGAGGGAACAGCAGCGACAAGACCTACAGAAGCAGGCCAGTCAGGACGATGATGCTGGACCAAGTACTTCATCTGGTTCCTCAGCAGCAACAACAAGACCTCACATAGTTCCTGAATTTGCCAGAGTGGAGCAGCATTGTGTAAAATGCAAAAAAATGTTATGTTTTGGCGAACAATCAGTGGATGTCATCGTGGTTGCCATTAAAAACCACCATTGCTAATTTTTTTTTGTTTTTTTGTAATGACTGTTTTGAAAGTTTTCACCATTAGTTCTGTTAATTTTTTCATTTTTTTAAAAAAAACACCAAAAAAATACAAAAAAGAGTTGAAAAAACACAAACAAATATAAAAGAAAAAGAGAGGAAAAAAATGGTTCTTTTTAGAACCGCCTATTTTGTTAAAAATAAACAAATTTGCAAGTGTTGTATGAATTGTGGTAAGTGTAATATGTGGAGCAGTGTATGGGTAGTGCATGTGTGATTGCATGAGTGCATGTGTAGTGCCTGGGTGATTGGAGAAGTGCATGTGTACTATCTGAGTGATTGCATGAGTACATGGGTAATGCCTGGGTGATTGTAAGAGTGCATGGGTAGTGGCTGGATGATTGCATGAGTGCAGGGGTAGTGCCTGCGTGATTAGAGGAGTGCATAGATAGTACCTAAGTGATTAAAGGAGTGCATGGGTAATGTTTTGGTGATTGCAAGAGTGCATGGGTAGTGCCTGAATGATTGGAGGAGTGCAAGGGTAATGCCTGGGTGATTGGAGGAGTGCATGGATAGTGCTTGGGTGATTGGAGGAGTGCAAGAGTAGTGCCTGGGTGATTGAAGGAATGTATGGATAGTGCCTGGCTGATTGGAAGAGTACAAGGGTAGTGCCTGGGTGATTGAAGGAATGCATAGATAGTGCATGGGTGTTTGGAGGAGTGCATGGGTAATGCCTAGGTGCATTGAAGAGTGCATCAGTAGTGCCTGTGTGATTGCATGAGTGCATAGGTAGTGCCTGGATGATTTTCTAAGTGCATGGGTACTGCCTGAAAGATTTGAGGACTGCATGGGTACTACCTGGGTGATTGCAGAAGTGCAAGGATAGTGTGTGGGTGATTGGAGGAGTACATAGCTAATGCATGGGTGATAGGATGAGTGCAAGGGTAAAGTCTAGGTGATTAGAGGAGTAAATAGATAGTGCTTGGGTGATTGGAGGAGTGCAAGAGTAGTGCTTGGGTTATTGCATAAGTACATAGGTAGTGCTTTGGTGATTGCATGAGTGCATAGGTAGTCCCTGGATGATTTTATAAGTGTATGTGTACTGACTGGGTGATTAGAGGAATGCATAGGTAATGCCTGGGTAATTGCATGAGTGCACGGGTAGTGCCTGGGTGATTAGAGGAGTGCATACATAGTGCCTGGGTGATTATATAAGTGCATGGATACTGCCTGAGTGATTGAAGAAGTGTATGGGTAATGCCTAGGTGCATGGAGGAGTGCATCAGTAGTGTAGTGCCTGGGTGCTTGGAAGAGTGCATAAGTAATGCCTGGGTGATTTTATAAGTGTATATGTACTGCCTGGGTGAATGGAGGACTGCATGGATAGTGCTTGGGTAATTGGAGGAGTGCAAGGGTACTGCCTGGGTTATTGCATAACTGCTTAGGTAGTGCCTGAGTGATTGCATGAGTACAACGGTAGTGCCTGTGTGATTGGAGCAGTGCAAGGATAGTGTCTGCTTGATTATGTAAGTGCAGGGGTAGTGCCTGGTTGATTATACAAGTGCAGGGGTTGTGCCTGGGTGATTAGAGGAGTGCATAGGTAGTGCCTGGGTGATTTTATAAGTGAATGGGTACTGCCTGAGTGATTGAAGGACTGCATGGGTAATACCTAGGTGATTTCATGAGTGCAGGGGTAATGTCTGGGTCATTGGAGGAGTGCATGGGTAATGCCTAAGTGATTGCATGAGTGCAGGGGTAATGTGTGGGTAATTGGAGGAGTGCATGAGTAATGTCTGGCTGATTGCATGAGTGCAGGAGTAATGTCTGGGTGGTTGCATGACTGTAGTGCAGTGCTTAGTTTGAGCCGGTGCTCAGCACCAGAACTTAATTGGTTTCCGGTGCTCGGCACCGGCGCCTAATTGTCAACACCATACTTAGAACAGTCTACCACATGGTGGCGCTGCTCATCAAATTTAAATATGAGCAGAAAAACGGTTGTTTAGGAATATAATATACATTAAAATTGCTAATACCTGCCTCCCCAGCCATTCCTTTAATTTTGGGGACCTGGACTAATCTGAACTGTCGCATTTACATGCGAGAGAGATGGTTAGTAGTTGTTTTGGCAGCGATGACAAGGGCGATGGGTGGTGCAAGCTGCAGTGGCCCCCTGGTCAGAGCCCTGACACTTAATATTTTACAAATTAAGCACTGCTGTAGTGGTAGTGCTTGGGTGATTGGAAGAGTGCATAAGTAGTGCCTGGGTGATTTTATAAGTGCATGGGCACTGGCTGGATGATTGGAGGAGTGCATGGATAGTGCCTGGGTGATTGCAGCAGTGCAAGAGTAGTGCCTGGGTTATACTATGAGTGCATAGCTAGTGCCTGGGTGATTGCATGAGTGTAAGGGTAGTGCCTGGGTGATTGGAGGAGTACATAGGTAGTGTCTGGGTGATATTATAAGTGTATGGGTACTGGCTAGGTGATTGGGGAAGTGCATGGATAGTTCCTGGGTGAATGGAGGAGTGTGGAATTAGTGCCTAACTGCATAGATGAGTGCATGGGTAGTGTTTGAAAAAATGGATGAGTGCAGTAAAAGCGACTGTAAACATTAGTTCACATTATTATGCTTATTACATTATTTCATCCTACCTTTTTTACTAAAGAAGATACAAAACTCACTGAAACTATTTTACGGTAGTTTTGTTGTAAACTGAATTTTAAATCTTTTCAAACTTTATGATTACCTTCTGTAAAAAAGAAGAAGAAAAACTGTTATTGCATATAATATTATACTTTTAAGAACACAACAAAATTTTAGAATTACATAACATATTCAGTTTCCCTTTTTTGCTGTTCTCAGATTCTACTGAATTTCACCATACACAGTGATTTCAATGTAGATCATCATACAACAGCGGGGTAAAAAACAATCAATGAGATTGTAAAAAACAAACAAATCTGCATTGAAAATATTTACAACAAGTGTAACTATCTGTTTACCTAGCTACCATTTCTAAATTACATTCTTCAACTACATTAAGTCTTTTATTTCTCTCAAGTACATTTTGTAAAATATACACTCTCATTTACATCGCGTATGATCAAATATATAAACTACTTCTTTCAAACACAATTTTCCAAATGCAATATGAATTAGCACAAACAATAATCCAAACAGTAATTGTTCACATCTTCCCAATAGGCAGAATAATGGCTCCAAATCCATTTGCATTGAAAATATCCAAAATAAACTCGTTAATTCGTGTTCACATCTTCCCAATAGGCCGAATGATGTTTTCAAAACTTTGGCATCAGAAATATGAGATATGAATTTGGTAATTCGTAAGGCAACCTACATTTGAATTTCAAATGGGCATCATTGCAATGTGTCCATCCTTTATTACACTTTAAATACACAGTATAGTGTCCAGATGTTGTAGTAGGTCCATCATGGAAAATAATAGCCACTGCTTTAAAAGTTCTTCCTGAAATTGATACTTGACTTGCCACAAAAGCTTTAATTTTGGTTTCCAATTTTCTTCCATCTGCTCTACAACGTTGTAGCATTAAAATGACATATTGTCCAAATCTTTCTATAAATAATGTTGACAACATTTCTGATTTACAATGAGAACATTTCATATCTTGATTAGCTGTTTTTACTAATTTGTTAAAAGACACTGATTTGCAATCTGGTATTGTCAAATATATGAATCGTTCAGTGTCTATTTCAGTGGTAGAAGAAAATGAACACTCTTCACATTTGTGATCCCATCTGTAACTTAGTCCAAACAAATTTTCAATTTCTATTCCTTCATCTTTCAATACTGCAAGCATAAACATAAGAAATTCTTGTGCAACTTGTTGTACATTCAATGTAAATTTCAATGATTCATTACATATATCCAAAAGATGCCGAATGCCAGAAGCAGTATGGATTTTAGTTCTATCAGTTACCAACTTTTGAAAAATATAGGGGCATATTCTCAAGGAGCTATCGCCGAGTTATCGGCACTTCATTGCAGCCAAAGTCACGATAAATTTATCGCCCCATTCACAAGCTGGCGCTAACAGCCCATAACACCAGTTTACCTGCGAAAGCAGTCGCAAAAAACATCGCCACAGATGACCCCGGCAACTAACGCTAATGATATGCAGAGTAGTCGTTCCCGTGCAAAAATCCGCAACAACACCACTCCACAACATTCTCAACAACCAGCCAGATCGGCGATAAGATCACAAAACATGCGTTGAGGTGCGTTAGCAGCAGGAAATTAACACCTGCTCTTACCTGGTGTAAAGTCGGACGACAACCGGCACCAGACAAGGGAGCACAGCCCATAGCCACACATGAAGAACAACAGATGCCCTGGAGCAACCGAACATGCAGCCCGGGGCCCCAATAGGCCAACAACACCCACCACCACCACCCCCAGGACCCCACCACCCCCCGGGCACCCCCCACACCCCCCTTTGGACAAAGATATTGCACATCAACTCCACGAAATCATGAACCAAACAAATCGCCTGAAGTCGCACAATCACAACACCTAACATACATGTGCGGTCAGAAAAAGGGAAATCATACATTCATATCATAATATCCAAATAATACGTTTATTACAGAATAAACCAAAAACAACAATTCTGAAGAGACATGGCGGGTCTTCTCAGGACATTCTGTAAGTCACAGCCTGCAAAACAGAAATCTGGATAAGAAGGTGTGCCATGCTCCCATCAAAGTACAGAGAGAGAGAGCGAAAGAGAGAGAGAGAGAGGGAGAGAGGGAGAGAGAAAGAGAGAGGGAGAGAGAAAGAGAGAGAGAGAAGGAGAGAGGGAGAGAGAAAGAGAGAGAGAGAGAGGGAGAGAGGGAGAGAGAAAGAGAGGGTGAGAGAAAGAGAGAGGGAGAGAGAGAGAGAGAGAGGGAGAGAGGGAGAGAGGGAGATAGAAAGAGAGGGTGAGAGAAAGAGAGAGGGAGAGAGAAAGAGAGAGAGAGAGGGAGAGAGAAAGAGAGAGAGAGAGAGGGAGAGAGAGAGAGAGAGAGGGAGAGAGGGAGAGAGGGAGAGAGAAAGAGAGGGTGAGAGAAAGAGCGAGGGAGAGAGAAAGAGAGAGAGAGAGAGGAAGAGAGAAAGAGAGAGGGAGCGAGAAAGAGAGAGAGAGAGGGAGAGAGAAAGAGAGAGAGAGAGAGAGAGGGAGAGAGGGAGAGAGAAAGAGAGGGTGAGAGAGTGCCGACACTGCGGACCTAGTCCTCACTGCTCACCTGCTGCCACCGGTGTGTCTCCAACCACGTGCTGGTATACACTGCAGTCCCCCAGGTCCCTTATCTGAAACAGTGTCCAGAGACATGAATGGCAGAGTCCATACAGTTGCACACGCCATCATCGCTTGCCTGCGCACACAGGCTGCTGCACCCCAGCCCCTCCCGCCCCCAGTGGTGATTGCCCGCCCCTGCGCAACCAGGCCTCACTGCTCACCTTCCGCCACCGGCGTGTCTCCAAGAGGGCCCACCACGTTCCGGTGGGATCTCCAAGCCCGGGGCCCGCGACCATGGCACCCTCCACATCATGCAGCACCGCGGGCCACCAGGTCACACACCTGACTCTGGGTCTTGATTTCGCAATGGCAGAGACCACATCAGTGCACACGGCATCATCGCAGGCTGCACACCCGCTCAGCGCTTGAGGTGCCACTAACTCTGTGAACCGCGAGGCAATGCCACGTGGCGGGAGGCCCGCACTGCCCGCTGGCTCAGGCCTACACTGCGGTCCAGCAGGGCTCACACTGATCCTTGCCAGTCCGGACCGCCAGGACGGCGCATCATCGCAGGCTGCACACCCGCTCAGCACTTTAGGTGCTCCTATCTCACTGCACCGCAAGACACAGTCCCGTGGCGGTGTGCCTGTGCCTGCAGCAGTGTATCCGGTGCCACCAAGTCTGTGCACCGCTAGCCATGGACCCTTAATGATTGAGTTCCGTGGTGCGGATGCCATCATGTCACCCCCGGCACTGGGCAATGTGAGGTGGCAGGGCCCTAGGCCCTCATGCATACATGAGAACTACAATGAGACACCCAGTTAGAGAGTGGAAATGGCGTCCAGCACGTGCGCCAGGCCCTTTTTATTGGCAGGGTCACATGTCCTGTGACGCCTGTGCTGGATGGGTGTGGTGTGGGTGTACACCAGCCGTGAGGGAGTGGCTGTGGCATGCTGACAACTAGACCTGTGAGCTGCAGATCCCTACAGTGAAGACCTGGGACATGTGGCGTTGTCGTCCCCCCCTGTGTGCGTAAGCGGAGTGGGCTGTCCTGGCATATGCCAGCCCAGCGTGAGGGTGTGAACAATGACCACGGAGCTCTGGGCGTGGTTCCGTCCTGGGCTGGACAAGGAAGTGACTAATGGATGTGTCTCTATTGTAGTGTCGGCGCCACCCAGACCGCAATCGGCAATCTGTCACCCTGTGACAAAAATCCCACAACATGAGCAGCATGGACGTAAGGGGGAATCACTGACCCTACATTCATCCATACTTCCACACTTGAAAGATCATAGACATGACACATCTGTGTAAATATGAATGTTTATTGCACATTCAGTGGAGTGTTGTAGCTGGAGCAGTACAGGGCCATGCCAACCCCACTTTACATTGTTGGCCCGTGGAGGGCCAGCCAGAGTCCTTCAGGGAATGACAGGTACATCAGGAGAGGAGGAGTTCAGTCCGCAGTCTGATAGCTGTGTCATTGGTGACCAAACAGAATATGGCAGTCCATGTCGAGGTCCAAGGTGAGTGTCGCAGAGTGCATCGGGGGACAGTGGAAGGTGATAATGCAGAGGGCAGAACCAAGCAGAAACAGGCCACATGGCGGAGATTAATGCTACTGCGTCCTTCTGACCACAAAGGCAGATTCATCCGCATCTTCGTCCTCTGCTGTTGCATGTGCCTCACATGTGGGTGGTGGTGTTCTGTCTCCAGCACTGTGTGGCACTGACTCATCAGGGGCCGGAGATGTGGATAGGGTGGTAGCAGCACCATGCATCAGTGCCAGGCCTTGTGGCAGCAATGCCATGAGGAGGGTCTTTAGGGCATTGAGGGACCCAGCTACCTTTCGCTGGTGTGCAGCCGTGGCAGCCGCTCTTTCCACTTGCGTCCGCTCCATGTTCTCCATGATCCTCTGCATGTGTCCCAACTCCCGGGCGAGATCGCTGGAGGCACTCTGACTAGACAGTCGTTCTTGTCGCAGAGTCAGGACTCTAGCGATGTCAGCCATGGTCCGTTGGAGAGCATGGAGTGGACTGTGGGTGTCCATTAGGGACTGTGAGTGGTCCCTGATGGGACGTACACACCCACGTATGGCGTCTAGTTTGGCTGCCATGCAGTTGAACCCCACCTGCACCTGTTCAGCCAGCTTCTCCTGGCACCCCAACACACGGCGTTGGAAGGTCATGTGTTCATCATGGGGGTCCTGGGAGGCAGCCGTGGTGGTGGGTGCTGCCTGCTGTGTGTTCTGTGCAGGGGGTGGGTTCTCCTCGTGGCAGCTCGGCTACCCTGCTCCTGGAAGTGGGCTGCGGAGGCTGTCCACGAGCTGTTGGAGGGCGTCGGAGTCAAAGGTGTGGTGGTCCTCTTCGTCATCAGAGGAGAGAGGTTCGGACTGCTCCGCAGGAGGTGTTGGATTTTCCCCTGCAATGTGATGGGGAGATGCAGTTTAACATTGTGTTCACATGTATGTTGACGCATTGTACATGTTTACATTCAGACTGCATGACAATGTACATTGTGACTGTTTGGGGTGAGCTGCCTATTTGATGCGGGACAGTGGACATTCCGACTATATCACGGATGTGTGTTTGTACTTGTACATTGTCAACTCACATTTCCCTGCAATGCCAAATGTGATTGGCCAGTTTCTACGCACATGCGGCACCAGTTGTGTCCTCTGTTCTGTTGTGGACGTGTTGCAGTTTGTACCACATCGTTGTCAATGTTGATGTGCTCTGCATGTAATGTGTGTGTGCCGCATTTTGGGGGAGTCGCCCCTGCAGCTCTGATTTAGCTGCCCCTTATCCCTTACATGCGGTATGCCTCGGGCTTCTGTGCATTATGCGGTGCTGAGATGTTGCATACCTGTGTGCATTGGTCTCTTGGTGGGAGTTGGGGGTCTGGGGCATGGTTTATCCGCAGATGTGCTATGCTTAATTGTGCATCTGTGCCATTGTGCCCATCTCTCCCCGTCCCCCCAGTCCCTGGTGGTTACTCACCCTGTTGCTGTTGTGTCCGGTCATGTTGAGCAGTGTCCGGTTCCCCGACTCCTGCCACCGTCTCCCCACTGATGACTGTGGACACCATTTCCTCCATCTCGTCCAGCTCCTCCTGTGGCGCTGGACTCCCACCTCCAGTCTGCATTGCTGCCTTCCGGTTGTTTGCGAGTTTCAGCTTGGTTTTGCGCTTCACATCATTCCAGCGCCTCTTGACCTCGTCCATTGTCCTCCTCAGCACTCCGACTGCATTCACCTTGTCCACGATGGTCTGCCATATTCCATTTTTAGTTGCCAGTGACACAGTGGAGGTGACTAACAGCGGTTGATGGTGTTCGATCACCTCCGTTATCAGGATCCTGTTTTCCTGCGGACTGAACCGCTTCTTCCTACTCTTCTTGTCCTTGCCCTTCCCTGACCCCGAGGTCACAGGCTGGTACTCCGGGGGGCTTGTGGGGTTCTGGTTGTCCTCTGTACTTGCTCCGGATGCCTCCATTGTGCTTCGCTGTTGTTTGGCTTTAGTTTGTATGTTTTTTTTCTACTTTTATAGTGCATTTTCCCGCATCACGCGTGGGAATTGCAGGCCTGTGGCTGGTTTTTGCAGATTTTTGTATCGCGATTGGCGCCATCGCTACTATTTTCACGTTGGGGTTTCGCATTTTTGCGGCGTCGCATTGATTTTAACGCGTTCATTTGACGCGTTATCGTGTGACTATCGCATGGTACCGCCGTGTTGGGAATACCACATTAACACAGCGTTATTTTCCCGCGATGGACTGCGATGTGAAGGTTTGCGTTAAGCTGAATTTGCGGTAGTTATCACACGTTCTTGTGAATATGCCCCATAATGTAGTAAAGAACAGAATCTTTTTTCTTGATTTTCCATAATTTCATGATGAAGATCCTCTAGATAAAACATAACATTCACAATTACATTAGCATAGCATTTGATACCTGAATTATTTTCTAACTGGTATCCTACAATATCATCAACAGTGTCCATTTTCATTTTCTTTGTAGTTTCATCATTCTCTTGAATTGTTTTCTTTTTTTGAATCTCAGTGGAATTTTTGTCATATTTCCATTTTGGATACACTACACGTTTTTCATATACGGGATATTCACCTAAGTTAGGAGCATAAAGTCTTCTTAACCGATTGCGCTCTCTGACACAATTTACATCAGCACTAATCTTTTTCTCATCAAAATCAATCAAATACCAACCAGATAATGTTCTTACTCGAGACAATGCAACGTATGCCATGCCTTCTTTAAACACTGTACTTCCAATATTTACCAAAGCACTGTCTACACTTAAACCTTGAGATTTATGAATAGTTACAGCATATGCTAAAGGAAGAGGAAACTGTTTTCTACGAACATTCAAGTCTTTTACAAGCAAAAAACGAACAGTGCAACGTCCAATCTGTTTTACCTCTTCAATCTGATCAAATTTAATCTTCAAAAATTCAATTCCATCTCTGTTCTGAAAATTTACAAAATCAACAACTTTTCCCATTGCTCCATTTACTAAACCTTCTACATTCAAATTACGCCGTAAAATTACACATATAAATAAAGTCTTTTCTAAACCTGCAGTCTTAGACACCGACTTTTCCAAAGAATCCAATTTTGACTGTAATTTCTCTGAGAGAAGAATAGTAACTCCTTCGTGTTCCATTTTATCGATAGCTTCCATTTTCAGTATTGGTTGTTTTTCCAATTTCAAAAGTTCTTGATTGAATGTAGAACACTCTTGCAGTGTAGGTATTAGGCAAACTATAGACTTCTATTCTCCAGTTTTTTTGTATATTATTTCAGGTGCTTTGTTTTCATTTGGAAACAAGTTCGTTAAAAGCCGACTTTGTAAAGCTTCTTTTCCATGTTTTGTTAAAACACCAATTCTTACATCTTGAAGAATGTTTCCATAATGTTCATCACTTGCTTGTCGCATATTCTTAATAAGTTCTTTATATTCAAAATGAGACCAAATGTTGACATTTCCAAATCTTCCCAAAGATTTCTTAGTGTCTTCATGGAGAAATGTTTTTAAAACAGGTTGTCCTTTTACAGGAGTGAGTTGTAGTAGATCGCCGAATAGAATTACATGTTTTCCTCCAAATAGAACATCATAATCTGTTTTTAAAATCTGTTGCATTCTTAAATGTACAAAGGCAAGCATTAAGTTTGAGACCATGCTCACCTCATCAATGATTAGAAGTTTCATATTCTTGAGTACTGTTGAAACTTCATAACAAGCTTCTCCAGATAGCTTGTGATATTCCAGCTTGTTTTCATGTTCCACCGGTAGCGTGAGCAATCGATGTAATGTAATCTCTTTAATGTTGTGTATTGCTAACCCAGTTGGAGCGTTTACATCACAAGATAAATGTGATTCAGTGGTTTTGTGTAGATATCTGGTCAAAACTTTAATTAAGAAACTTTTTCCTGTTCCAGCTTGCCCACTGATGTACATTCGAATAGGTTTAAATGATGTGCATTGGCATTCTTTTTTTCATTCAGTAAACCATGCTGTATCTGTTGTGTCACTTGCTATTATATTTCTTTTTGTTCAATATTTAGCTTTTCTTCTAAGTTTCCCAACTCAATAATATCCTGTTGTGCTTTTTGCATTGTCGTTTCTACTTCATTCATGGCTATTGCTTCTTCAATTTCAAGAATTGGTTGTCCTAGTGGATCTTGACTTAGTGGAGCAGAACTTTGACTATCTTGAGAACTGTCTCTAGCTATTTCAGCTGCAATAGTAGTTTCTTGTTCAATCTCTTCATTTAACATGTGTAGATAAGTTGGAAAAATTGTGCATTGAATGCTATCTTTACATGCATTAAAAGAATCTTCATAGCAGTCAAAATCTCCAAGTAATTCCATTTCACTACACCAAGGCTTGAAGAGTTGCAAAAGTACTAAATAGAAAAATTCCCTTTTATCTGGAGTTTCACAACTGAGTTTCCTGTGGTTAATAAGATTTCCTTTGGCATGTTTTACCAAACATCCATCACAACCAATTACTGCATATTTTTCTTCATTTATATTTTTTGTAACATTTCTCTTAAAACTGTAATGTTGCAGTACTTCATAGAGACATATGTTTTCCAGATGTGGACTCCTTTTGGGATAGTACGTATCCAACATATTAGTTTTAACAATATCTGTACTTTCTGGTTCATTCAATGCTAAGTATTCAATTTCTTGTAGAGATTTCAATACTTGATTTCGTGTTGCAGCAAGACCTAGACTTACCCAAATGATTCCTCTTGACTTTGAATATAAACTTGCAGAGGTCAACCGATCCGAACATTCGTAGGATCCAATCTCTCGATGGGAAAGCATCTTCAAACTAAAGCTGTACAATTTGTTACTAAGGGGCCGATTATGATGGCGGGCGGACTTTGTCCGCCCGCCATCGCCCCGGTAAATGGGACCGCCCGCTATGTGTGCGGCGGTCCCGCACATGTGATTAGGATGCCACCGCCACGGTGGCATCCCCATTTCCAGCATTGTGGCGGGCGATGCTCACAACACCGCCCGGCACAGTGCTGGAAATGGATGTTAGTGCATCTGCATGCACAACGTGACAGGCACCGCGCGGTGCCTGCCACCTTGTGCATGCAGATGCAGGGGGTACCATAGGTACCCCCGATGTGCAGCCCCCACCCCCCAACACCCTGGAGGCCCGCAACGGGCCCCAACAGCAAAGACCGCAAGACTTTCCCATGGCGGCGACGCCACCATGGAAAGGCTCATCACCGCCGGCATCATAATATGGATGGCGGTGTCTTGCAGACACCGCCACCATATTAAACCCTTTTCCGCCCGGTCGACTGTTCGGCCGGGCGAAAAACATGCAGACGGTCTTACCGTCTGCCGGGCTCCCCTCCGCCATGGTAATATGGCGGGGGGAATTGTTGGCGGACGGGCGATTATGGCGGACGGATCGCCACCGCCATGCGGGCGGTGGCGATCCGCCCGACATCGTAATCGACCCCTAAGAGTCTTCTCTTGTGAAATTTCTTCCCACATTTCTTTCAACTCCGTCTTTTCAGATTTGGTTATATATGACTAAAATAGCGAGCAACAGCAATCGAATTATCTGCAACATACTGGATATCCATGTTTGCATTCCACATTGTCAAAATCACTGGACTGTAGTCATTAATATACTTTGAATCTTCAGTTCTTTTTATGTTGTAAGTATTCTTCGGAGATTTTCGAGTTATAGTATGCCTTACTGCTGACATGAAACTATTGACTCTTCCTTTTGAAATTACTGGACGTGGGAATCCAAAACGACATTTTCTATAAACATTTCCCTTTGACGTGTATTTTTAGTCGACAATATTTTCCACATTGATGACTTTGAAACCGTAAAACTTGTTGTCTTAAGCTGTTTTCTCCTCCTTTTTTTGGGATGGCACAGGTAACATAGTCTTCAATGAAAGACAAAACAGATTCATCACAATCGGTTCTAAATTGAGGTGCATTATTGATCCATAATAGCATGTGTATATGAGGAGCACCTCTGGCTTGGTACTCCTTTCTCCAAAAGAAATCAATATTTTCTCCTAGAGGTGGATTATTTTTATTGCAGATAAAAGACATCATAGTTTGAAACCTATGATTAAAATATCTGCACACATTTACAGGATCCAAGGAACACAGTTCTCCAGCTGTCCTCAATTCAATGTTTTTTACATTTGAATTTGCTTGTCTAGAAATTCAAGTAAATCGTCCCATGCGTATTCAGCACAGCTAAGTGTAACAAACCACGTAGGGGTTCCTAAGTTTCTTAACATACATTTAAGTTTTCCGTGACGACAATACCAATACTCATTAGTACCACATTGACACGCCATCAAATTAATTAACTGAGATTCTAAATGATCGTCTCTTTGTTGAACTTTGTCCAAAAATTCCTTTGCAGAAACATGTGTAAGATGAACTCCTGTTTTTAATATGTGGTTCACTGCATATGAAAGTCCAGACAAGTCACTTTCAAACAGAAGATTAAATAAATATGGAATACACTGTCGAAATTTTGGATCTTCTGAGTACAATCTTGTCGTACGATATTCTGAAGCTGGAATCTGTACTGGTCGTTCATCATATTGTCCACCTTTTCCAGTGGGGAAGAGCTGTGGAAAACAACTGAGCTTCTAAACTTTTTTCCATACACTCATGGAAGTTCCCTTCGCTTTCTTCATTTGAAATAATTCAATAGTGTTTCCTATCACTTCTTTTGAATGTAGAGGATGTATACTATAATGTTCATAAATTTCTTCCCTCCTGGAGTTGTCCACTTTTTCTATTTGGCCAGTTGAAATTTCTCCTTCATCTTCTAAAGATATTTCTTGTTCTTCCACATTTACAGTTTTATAATAAATATTGTTTTGTACAAGATATAATGTAGCCTTTTGAAAATTGGTGACATCTACTAACTCTTGCCATATTTTCCAACTCTTTATTGGAACACCTTTAACTAGAATAACTACAGGTTCACTTTCCTCTCTCTCTATACCAACAGTTTCAATATTTTTCTTAAAATCTAAAGGTGAATACACAACTCTTCCTTTCAGACCTCTTTGTAAATCTGTTGGAGGTAGCTTACCTGTTTTTGGCTCCATACGAACTATAGCCTGAACGGGTGCACAGATTGAATAAGAATGGACTCATATGTATTTAAATCTACCAGTTCCGGAAAAATAGCTACCAACTCTAAGTTGTTATGTACAGCTCTAGCTGGCATTTTGTTCTCTTCTATTTTGTTGTAACAATATTTACAAATACGTTGATCACTACCCAACTCAAAACGACCTTCCACCAACAAATAAGCACCAAATTGCTCCCACTTATCATTATTTTCTTTTTCACTTTTTAAATACAGATCAACATTCCTAGTTTGACTTCTATAGTGAGTACGTCGACAACAAATACAAACATAGTTTGGTTTTTCACAAGAAAGTACCTTAAACTTTATAATTTCTTCTGCAAACTTCTCAGTAGTACTATCTTCCACCTCTTCTTCAACACCTACACCTATCAAACTCTCACTTTCTCTACACTCCTCTTGAGGACCAAAGAAACGAAACTGTATATCATCAGAAACTAGAGCTGTGTTTATTTCACTTAAAGACAATGCAGGACTTTTTACATAGTACTATCTTCTTACTAACTGCCGTATTTCTGAATGATGTACTGCTAACATTCTTAAATGATGAAAAGTACTTTGACACACTTTTCTAGAAAGACAAGCCAGAGAATGTCCCTGCAAGTTAGTATATTTTCTCACTTTACAAGGATCTAGTCCTTGCAACTTCTTAATCTTCTATTTAACACTTTTTTTACCATAATCTCGTAAGAAAATTTTTAATATATCAGTAGATTCCTGTCGTATACTACAAATACTACTAGAATCCCACTTATACACTGGAGCTTGTGTACGTCTCCCTTGAACTTCTTCAGCTAATACTTCTTCCACATTTCTAGGAACCATCTTTTCTTTTTCAATTGGACAACCATTTTTAACCTCATAACAACGACCACTGGTATCAACTGCATGAACTAATGTATTTTGTTGAAAATAGCTTTCTTCATTAAAAAAAAGGTCAGTACTAGAAGTGTGCTTCCATTCACCCGAATTTTTTTTGCAAAAGTTAGTTCTATTAACCAGGAACAGGGGTGGGAGCACACCGCTTCACCCCCCAGCAAGGTTCGCCCCTGGCATTCTGGTAAATGTAGTCTCATGTTGCTTGCTTTGTTCTAGTATTCCGAGTGTTTCGCCAGAGTTGGCGCAGATAGTGCTGATCTCTAGACACGTGTTTCTGGTTCTTTAACCGTCATCAGTAGAGATTACAGGCTTCAAATTTGGGGTTTGCTGAGTAGGCTGCCAAACATTACATCAGGTCAAGTACCTCTCACTGGCGCGCGGGTGCTTCTTCCATGAGCTCGTCAGCTCAATGACTCACGGGAGTACTTTTAAACAGGAACAGGGGTGGGAGCACACCGCTTCACCCCCCAGCAAGGTTCGCCCCTAGCATTCTGGTAAATGCAGTCTCATGTTGCTTGCTTTGTTCTAGTATTCCGAGTGTTTCGCCAGAGTTGGCGCAGATAGTGCTGATCTCTAGACACGTGTTTCTGGTTCTTTAACCATCATCAGTAGAGATTACAGGCTTCAAATTTGGGGTTTGCTGAGTAGGCTGCCAAACATTACATCAGATCAAATACCTCTCACTGGCGCGCGGGTGCTTCTTCCACGAGCTCGTCAGCTCAATGACTCACGGGAGTACTTTTAAACAGGAACAGGGGTGGGAGCACACCGCTTCACCCCCCAGCAAGGTTCACCCTGGCATTCTGATAAATGCAGTCTCATGTTGCTTGCTTTGTTCTAGTATTCCGAGTGTTTCGCCAGAGTTGGCGCAGATAGTGCTGATCTCTAGACACGTGTTTCTGATTCTTTAACCGTCATCAGTAGAGATTACAGGCTTCAAATTTGGGGTTTGCTGAGTAGGCTGCCAAACATTACATCAGGTCAAGTACCTCTCACTGGCGCGCGGGTGCTTCTTCCACGAGCTTGTCAGCTCAATGACTCACGGGAACACATGTGTCTAGAGATGAGAGCACTAATCTGCACCAACTTTGGTGGAACACTCCAGCAAAATACCAAGTAAGCATGCACTACAAACTGCATTTACCAGAATGCTAAGGGGCGAACTGTGCTGGGAGGTCAGCAGTGTGCTCCCACCCCTTCCTGTTTAAAAAGGCTCCCTTGAGCCATTGAGCTGACGAGCTAGTGGAGATGAGCCTGTGAGAGGTACTGAGACCTGTAAGAATTGTGGCAGCCTGCTCAGCAACCCCAGAAGAAAATCGTTTTTGATTTCTACTGATGACGGATAAAATCCAGAAACACAGGTGTCTAGAGATGACAGCACTAATCTGCACCAACTTTGGTGGAACACTGCAGCAAAATACCAAGTAAGCATGCACTACAAACTGCATTTACCAGAATGCTAAGGGGCGAACTGTGCTGGGAGGTCAGCAGTGTGCTCCCACCCCTTCCTGTTTAAAAAGGCTCCCTTGAGCCATTGAGCTGACGAGCTAGTGGAGATCCACCTGTGAGCCTGTGAGAGGTACTGAGACCTGTAAGAATTGTGGCAGCCTGCTCAGCAACCCCAGAAGAAAATCGTTTTTGATCTCTACTGATGACGGATAAAATCCAGAAACACATGTGTCTAGAGATGACAGCACTAATCTGCACCAACTTTGGTGGAACACTCCAGCAAAATACCAAGTAAGCATGCACTACAAACTGCATTTACCAGAATGCTAAGGGGCGAACTGTGCTGGGAGGTCAGCAGTGTGCTCCCACCCCTTCCTGTTTAAAAAGGCTCCCTTGAGCCATTGAGCTGACGAGCTAGTGGAGATGCACCTGTGCGCCTGTGAGAGGTACTAAGACCTGTAAGAATTGTGGGAGCCTGCTCAGCAACCCCAGAAGAAAATCGTTTTTGATCTCTACTGATGACGGATAAAATCCAGAAACACATGTGTCTAGAGATGACAGCACTAATCTGCACCAACTTTGGTGGAACACTCCAGCAAAATACCAAGTAAGCATGCACTACAAACTGCATTTACCAGAATGCTAAGGGGCGAACTGTGCTGGGAGATCAGCAATGTGCTCCCACCCCTTCCTGTTTAAAAAGGCTCCCTTGAGCCATTGAGCTGACGAGCTAGTGGAGATGCACCTGTGCGCCTGTGAGAGGTACTGAGACCTGTAAGAATTGTGGCAGCCTGCTCAGCAACCCCAGAAGAAAATCGTTTTTGATCTCTACTGATGACGGATAAAATCCAGAAACACATGTGTCTAGAGATGACAGCACTAATCTGCACCAACTTTGGTGGAACACTCCAGCAAAATACCAAGTAAGCATGCACTACAAACTGCATTTACCACAATGCTAAGGGGCGAACTGTGCTGGGAGGTCAGCAGTGTGCTCCCACCCCTTCGTAGTTCTATTAACCAGTCTTTTTCTTTTAGTTTTCTCCTTCATAAAGTGCATTGTTTTATTCAATCTTTTCATTCTCTTCAATACTAATATAAACAATCTTCTTTTCAATTCAAAAGCCTTTTCGACTACACTTTCAATCTGTTGTTTTTTTTGTAAGATGCTGATCTTCTTTTATATTTTTTGCAATCTTTCAATAAATCTTGTAGTACTCTGCTTTCAGACATTCTCTTCCTAATGTCTTTATATTCTTTCATCCTTCTTTCAACATAGATTGTTTTCCCATAACCTGATTTTCAATTAATTTGTCCTTTTTTCGTTTCCTTCTGATTGGTTATACTACTTTTCTTTCTCTTTTCCCCATTTTGAAAATTCATTAAGTTCTTTAAAAGTCTTTTAACAAATTCTTTAGTTCTCTTACCAGAAGACTTTTTCTTCAATGTCACATGTTGTACTTCATCTAATTTCTGCTTTTCTCTCTCCTTTAAATAGTACTGTTTTTTTTGTTGTCTTTTCTTTTGAACTTTTCTTGTCATACTGAATCTTTCTTAATAATAATGGAGAATATCTGAAAAAAAAGAAAAGTTTAAAAACTTTCTAAAAATTATTTAATATTATTAAAATAATTATATACAAATATTCTCATCTATAAATAAAGAAATTCATTCAATTTAAAAGGTGCAGACATATGCATATATGAATTTCAGAATATAGTGAGACTTAGAGCTGAGGCATGTAATAGGTTTTTGCTTTATATTTGCCTAGGCCAAACACCCTGAGCATTACTAGAATGGTGAAGCAGCAGCACAAATGTGAGGTTTAAGGTATGTTAGAAGATGGATTAGTTATTACACTACTTTGTATGAGTCTGTAGAAATGTTCGCTTGAAGTATGCCACATAAATATAGGTGTGGGTTTGAAATGTAAAGTACAATCTGTCAAGTTTTAAAGTCTTAATAGTTTTATAACTGAGGTATGTCTCTACTTGCATATGAATTTTCATACATATCATGCATGTGAATTTGATAGACATATAAAACACAGGTATACATCTATTTGTATATTACTTTTATATATGAATTTGCTAGGAAAACGTACAGAAATATGTATACAATATTTCAGGAATATGGTGAAACCTACAATTGAGACATGTAATAGATCTGCCTGAGTGATTGCATAACTCCATGGGTAGTGCTTGGGTGATTGTATGAGTGCAAGAGTAGTGGTTGGGTAATTGAAGAAGAGGATGGATAGTGACTAGC
Source organism: Calotriton arnoldi (assembly GCA_963921515.1). Lineage (NCBI taxonomy): Eukaryota > Metazoa > Chordata > Amphibia > Caudata > Salamandridae > Calotriton > Calotriton arnoldi. The sequence goes on along the minus strand of CAWUFW010014285.1, from coordinate 22,321 downwards.
TAAATGCATGAAAACACACATAGAGCTTGAGTGCATGGATAAGTGTATGAATAGTGCCTGAAGGCATAGATGACTGCATGAGTAGTGCATAGGTGAATAGATGAGTGCAACAGTAGGGCCTGGGTGATTCTATGACTACAAGGGTACTGTTTGGGTTATTACATGAGTGCATAGGTAGAACCTGTGTGATTGCATCACTGCAGGGGTAGTACCTGGGTGATTGCATAAGTGCATAGGTAGTGCCTGGGTGATTTTATAAGTACATGGGTACTGGCTGAGTGATTGGAGGAGTGCATAGATACTGCCTGGGTGATTGAAGGTGTGCAAGGGTAGTGCCTGAGTGATTGGAGCAGTGCATAGCTAATGCATTAGTGATTGCATGAGTGCAGGGGTAATGTCTGGGGAAAACAGGAGTACATAGGAAGTGCCTGGGTGATTTTATAAGTGCATGAGTACTGCCTGGGTGATTGGACGAGTAGTGTGGTAGTGCCTGAGTGATTGGAGGAATGCAAGGGTAGTGCCTGGGTGATTTTATAGGTGCATGGGTACTGACTGGCTGCAGTTCTTTTGTTTCTTTCTGCACCTTTCTTGCTTCTTTCTGCACCCCTTGTGCCTCTTTCTGCACCCTCTTCCCTCTTTCTGCACTCCTCTTGCCTCTTTCTGCACCTCTGTTCCTTCTTTCTGCACTTCTTTTGTTTCTTTCTGCACCTCTCTTGCTTCTTTCTGCACTCCTCTTGCTTCTTTCTGCAACCCTCATGCCTCTTTCACACCCCTCTTCCCTCTTTCTGCACCTCTCTTGCCTCTTTCTACACCTCTGTTCCTTCTTTCTGTACTTCTTTTGTTTCTTTCTGCACATCTGCTCCTTCTTTCGGTACTTCTTTTGTTTCTTTCTGCACCTCTCTTGTTTCTTTCTGTATCCCTTTTACCTCTTTCTCCACCCCACTTCCCCCTTTCTACATCTCTGTTGCTTCTTTATGCACTTCTCTTACTTCTTTCTGTATATCTCTTGCTTCTTTTTGCACCCCTCTTGTTTCTTTATGCAAACCTCATGCCTCTTTCACACCCTTTTCTCTCTTTCTGCACCCCTCTTACCTCTTTCTGCACCTCTGTTCCTTCTTTCTGTACTTCTTTTGTTTCTTTCTGCACCTCTCCTGTTTCTTTCTGTATCCCTCTTGCCTCTTTCTCCACCCCACTTCCCCCGTTCTGCATCTCTGTTGCTTCTTTATGCACTTCTCTTACTTCTTTCTGCAACTCTCTTGCTTCTTTCTGCACCCCTTGTGCCTCTTTCTGCACCCCTCTTCCCTCTTTCTGCACTCCTCTTGCCTCTTTGTGCACCTCTGCTGCTTTTTTCTGTACTTCTTTTGTTTCTTTCTGCACCCCTCTTGCCTCTTTCTCCTCCTCTGTTCCTTCTTTCTGCACTTCTTTTGTTTCTTTCTGCACCTCTTGCTTCTTTCTGCACCCCTCTTGCTTCTTCCTGCACCCCTTGTGTCTCTTTCACACCCCTCTTCCCTCTTTCTGCACCCTTCTTGCCTCTTTTACACCTCTGTTCCTTCTTTCTGCACTTCTTTTGTTTCTTTCTGCACCTCTCTTGTTTCTTTCTGTATCCCTCTTGCCTCTTTCTCCACCCGACTTCCCTCTTTCTGCATTTCTATTGCTTCTTTATGCACTTCTCTTGCTTCTTTCTGCACCTCTCTTGCTTCTTTCTGCACCCCTCATGCCTCTTTCTGCACCCCTCTTCCCTCTTTCTACACTCCTCTTCTCTCTTTCTTCACCTCTGTTGCTTCTTTCTGCACTTCTTTTATTCCTTTCTACACCCCTCTTGCGTCTTTCTGCATCCCTCTTGCCTCTTTCTCCACACCTCCTCCCCCTTTCTGCATCTCTGTTTCCTCTTTTTGCACTTCTCTTGCCTCTTTCTGTACCTCTGTCCCTTCTTTCTGCAACCCTTGTGCCTCTATCTGCACCCCTCTTACCTCTTTCTTCTCCCCTCTTGCTTCTTTCTAAACCTCTGTTGCTTCTTTCTGCGCCTCTCATGCTTCTTTCTGCACCCATCTTGCTTCTTTCTGTACCCCTCGTGCCTCTTTCACACCCCTCTTCCCTCTTTCTGCACCCCTCTTGCCTCTTTTTGCACCTCTGTTCCTTCTTTCTGCACACATTAAAACTAAAGAAGCTGCACTTCTCATTTCAAGTAGAGACCTAAAATCATGTGGTGTAGTTCATTCATACCTTTCACAGACAAATATAAAGCAGCAACCTATCACATATGTATGCTGTAAGTGTCACCATCTTCCTGAAACCATCCATGCATATGTTTGTACGCCACATAAATGTAGGTGTCTATGTACATATGTCTCTACTGACTCATATACTCTGATATGTGTTATCCATCTGAAGAAGCTACATGTGTAAAACACAAGTATACATCTATTTCTATCCTTCTTTTATATATGGTGCACTAGCAAAAGGTACAGACATATGCATGCACGGTTTGAGGAAGATGGTGAGACTTACAGCAGAGACATGTCAAAGGTTGCTGCTTTGCCCTTAGCTATGCTCAATATCTAACTAGTAGTGGAATACTGAAGAAGTAGCAGTAGAAAAGTGATGTATAAGATAAGTTTGGTGACTAATTACTGATTATGGTACTTTGTGAGAATCTGTGGAAAAGTTCAATTGAAGTATGCCACATAAATCTAGGTGTCTGTTTGAAATGTAAGGTGCAATCTCTCAACTTTTAAACCCTTTATAGTCTTGTAACTGAGGTATATCTCTACTTGCATATCCATTTTGATACATATCATGCATGTGAAGTTGATAGACATATAAAACACAGGTATACATCTATTTGTATATTACTTTTATATATGAATTTGCTAGGAAAAGGTACAGACATATGTATACAATATTTCAGGAGTATAGTGAAACCTACAACTGAGACATGTAATAGATCTGCCTGAGTGCAAGGGTAGTCACTGGGTAATTGGAGGAGAGGATGGATAGTGACTGGCTAATTGCATGAGTGCACACATAGAGGTTGAGTGCATGGATAAGTATATGAATAGCACCTGAAGGCATAGATGAGTCATTGAATAGTGCCTAGGTGAATAGATGAGTGCAACAGTAGGGCCTGGGTGATTCTACGACTGCAAGGGTAGTGCCTGGGTTATTACATGAGTGCATAGGTAGAGCCTGCGTGATTTCATGACTGCAGGGGTAGTACATAAGTAGTGTCTGGGTGATTTTATAAGTGTATGGGTACTGCCTGGGTAATTGCATGAGTACAGGAATAGTGCCTGGGTGATTGGAGGAGTGCAAGGGTAGTGCCTGGGTCATTATATAAGTGTTTGGGTAATAGCTCGGTGATTGAAGTACTTAGGTAGTGCCTGGGTGATTGCAGCAGTGCATAGGTAGTGCCTGGATGATTAGAAGACTGCATGGGTAGTGCTTGGGTGTTTTTATAACTGAATGGGTGTTGGACCTAGCCAAATATAAAACAGCAGTCTATTCCATGACTCAACTGTAAGTCTCTCCATATTGTTAAAAGCATGCATGCATATGTCTCTACCTTTTCAAATCATCTTCATATCTAAATATACAAATAATGTATACCTGTATCTTCACATGCATAGCAGTATTAGAACACATGTGCAAGTACAGACATACAGCAATCACAAGACCATGCAGACCTTAAACTTAAAACTTGAAAGACTGCACTTTACATTTACTCATACAAATTACTCTAATAAATAATATCTCTACAAACATATCTCAAACCTCACTTTTGTGCTGCTGCTTTACCATTCTACAACTACTTATAATGTTACACCTAGCCAAATACAAAGCAGGAACCCTTCACATGTCTCTGCTATAAGTCTCACCATATTCCTGAAAGCATGCATGCATATGTCTGTACCTTTTTCTAGCAGCATCATATATAAAAAAAGTATACAAATAGATGCATACATGTGTTTTATACATCTAGCATCTTCAGATACATAACACATATCGGAATAAATATCCTAGTACAGACTTTCTTATATCACAACACTATGCACACCTCAAAAATTCACAGAACAAACTTCCAATCAAGCAAACACCAAAAACTATGTGGCATATTTCAACTGCACCTCTCTAGAGACTTATAAAAAGTAGCCTAATCACTAATACCTTATGTCAACATCTTTTAAACCACACTTTTGTGCTGCATCTTCACCATTCTACTACTACTCACAGTCTTGAGCCAACCACATAAAAAGCAACAACACCTCTTTGTTATACATCATGCACCTTCAAATGTATAAGACATATGAAAATACATATACAAGTAGAGACATACTTCAGACACAAGTCCATGCACACCTTAAAACTTGACAGACTGCACTTCCAATTTGAAAGCGACACCTAAAATTATGCGGTATACTTCAAATGTACATTTCCACACACTAAAACAAACTACCATAATCACTAATCCATCTTCCAATATACACATATTACTATACAGAATCTATTTCAAACATCATTTAAGTACAATACAACAAACTACAATACACATCTCTACATTTAATAATATATTTCAAACATCACAGTTGAATAATTTTTAAAGTTTAAAAATAAAGCTAATACATAATACACCTCACAAATGTATAACTCACCTTCCAAATTGATTTGTAGAATATGAAATATCAGAAACTCATAAAAGATTTTCTTATGCACACAATCAATGTAATGCACCACTCTCAACAAGGTAAAACCAGTAATGGCAAACTTTCCCTCTCTTTCTCCACAGAAATAAATGTAAGTAAGTAACACATTGCTTCCTACATTATTTCAAATTTTAAAACACATTTCTATTGGTTAGACATATTAACCCTTACCAACTGACTTCTAAAAGTGCCCAAACTGATTTTGGAATTTTCTAGAGTCGCGACTCCACCGTGCACCATCACTATGGAGCCGCGAATCCACACTGGAGTTAAAAAATATATTACTAATAATAATAGCACTATTTTTTAAGAACACACCACTTCTAAACACAATACTGACTTGGGAAATCTTACTTTAATAACATATTACTTATATATAAATTACAATTCCATATTTTAAATCCACAGTAAAGATTCAACCCTTCCCCATACTGCTTAATCCCAGTTTCCATAGTAACAGTTTTTGCAACATTCAACTGAACAGGCAGGTCACAAGTTCACCATATTTTCAAGTTCAGCACACAAGGTTACAAATGCAAACAGCAGGTGTGGTTGACTTTTGCAAAATATTACCTTATCCTATCTATTGTACCTTTCAAACATTTTTAAATAACCAATAAGAAACATGCTTTCTAAACAAAATAACATGCACCCTATTTTTGAGTGTACAATGTTCAGAAACAGCCAATCATTTATCTACTTTTTAAAAAACAGCATCTTGTCCACCATTTTAGCTACCTCTCATTCTACCAACTGACTACCTCAGCGACATACATCTTTTCATTACTTCCAGACATCCCTTAAAGATGCTTACAGTATGGATTGTTGGACACAGCTATGTTTTCTGGTGCAAAAGGTATGCTGAACGCAGAGTATTGACAAAGACCTAGCTTTACAAAATGTGGACATTAAATGGATTGCACAGAGAGGATTAAAGTGGCACCAATTGATGCCTTTGGTTAAAACCTTTTTGCATCTCCAACCCCCTGACCTCATGATTGTGCACTGTGGTGGCAATGACCTAGGCACATTGACTGGAGTAGGTCTAGAAATGCTAATGAAGCACACCTTTGCACAATTCATGTTGCTTTTCCCTCAAACTGTCTTTGTATACTCTAATATATGCCAAAAACGAAATGGAAGTGGTCAAATCAATTCTGTCCACAGATTGAGAAAGCTAGGAAGAATGTCAATAAAGCTGTTTCTGCTTACCTCAGAGACCATAAGATGAAATCCATCTATAACAACAATATACGTTTTGATATGGAAGACATCTACAGAAGTGATGGAGTACACTTCACAGATCAAGGAAACAGAGTCTTTCTCAACAACCTAAAGCTCTGCATCCGCACTTACATGTAGCTACAAAAAACTCATAATAAAAGCAAGGGCTCTTTTTAGAGCAACCCTATAACACATTAGTGAATCTATATTTTTTTAACACATACGTACTCTTTTTTCAATTTTTGGTGGATTCGCGCACCCGTCGCAAATTTGCAACAGCATGAATCCAATGTACTACAACACAATACACTTTACAAGTTTAACTTTTAATTTTTAATTTTATATATTTTTACTAACTCTATCATTTTTAATCTTCTCATTAACTTCAATCACACTCCCTTTTTAAAATAACTTCACAAATGCAACACTACCATCTAAATTATATACTACTAAATTATTTATTTAAGGAGGAACCGCGAATCCAACGCGACGTTACACGGGGGGCCACGCTGAGAGCCGCGTTGGGGTCGCGACTCCAAACTCGAAAGAAAAAAATTCACTCCACTTTAATTATTCAAAAATCACCCCAGGGTCCCCATCCCCCGGGACATTACCTCTTTCTTTAAAAAAAAAAAAAGAAATTGAAGAAGAAGGGCCACGTGGCCCCCCTTCCCCTGGCCACTTTTGGCCCCGGGGACTCCATCCCCTGGGGCATGGCCATCTATTTTTTAATAAAACATCTTAATAATTATAAAGAGGGGGACCGCATGGCCCCCCTCCTGAGGCCATTATTGGCCCCGGGGACCCCATCCCCCGGGTGTTTGCCTCTGTTTTAAATTACAAAAATACGGGAGGGGGGCTGAATGGCCCCCCCTTCCCTGGGCCACTTCTGGCCTCAGGGACCCCATCCCCTGGGACATTACCTCTTTCTTAAAAAAAATATATATATTAATAATTAAGGAAGAAGGGCCGCGTTGCCCCCCTTCCCTTGCCCACTTTTGGCCCCAGGGACCCCATCCCCTGGGACATGGCCATCTATTTTTTAATAAAACAACTTAATAATTATAAAGAGGGGGGCCACATGGACCCCCTCCTGAGGCTATTATTGGCCCCGGGGACCCCATCCCCTGGGGCTTTGTCTGTGTTTTAAAATACAAAAATACGGGAGGGGGCCGCATGGCCCCCCCTTACCTGGGCCACTTCTGGCCCCGGGGACCCCATCCCCCGGGGCCGGCCCACACGTTGGGGACCGCGGGGGAGCCACAATGCCCCCGTGGTCCCTGCCGGCTCCCCGCCTCCTGCGGGAGCCGGCATTGCTTTTGGACAAGGGGAGCTGCTAACACGCAGCTCCCCTTGTCCAAAAGCAATCTGCTTCGCTTCATGGAAGCGATCTAACTGTTCAACTTTTTCAATGGCTTTTTGAATGATCTTATTGCTGTATCCCCTCTCAGTGAATCTTTGTGTCATAACTGCCTTCTCTCTTACAAACCCCTCCTCCGTGCTACAGACGGAATTGAGTTACTCATCCCTAAACAAAAAGGAGAGAATGAGGAATCAAAAATCAGATTTATCACCAGGTACCATAATCAAACATGGGAAATTAAAAAGAGCCTGAAAAAATACTGGGAAGTCCTTAAAATGTACCCAGATTTAGTTACATCGATTGGTATTAATCCATCAATAACATTCAGGAAAGCAAGATCTCTGAAGGGCACTTTAAGCCATTGCTTAGTGAATCCCGAGAAAGATAAAAATGAGATTAAAGGCTTCTTTACTTGTAATCAATGCAAAGCGTGCAAATATAGTGACAGCTGTAAGACAGTTAAATTAGCAGATAACCAAAATCCGTACATCATTGCGAAACAACTAACATGCAATACAGAGTACGTAGTTTATTCTCTTAGGTGTCCGTGTAATAAATATTATATAGGAAGCACCATTCACAAAGCAAAAAAACGGGTGCTTGAGCACATGCACGCCATCAAAAAGGATGACAAGAAATACCCGATTGCCCGCCACTTCAAAGCTTACCATAACCAGAACTGCAATCTACTAAAATTTATTGTCCTTGACAGAATTCCAAACCGTGAAAGAGGTGATAATAAAACGCTTGAGCTGAGGAGATTAGAATCAAAATTGATCATAAAATAAAATACCCTTCATCCAATAGGGTTAAACCTGGATGAAGAACTGGCCGTTCATTTAGGTTAAAAGAATGTCTAAGCAGGCACAGTAGTATAACTAACCTTCCTTCTGTAGAGTAACTTTAGGTTTATGTCTTTTTAATTGTACATGTTTTTTGTGAATTTGATTTTAACCACTAGTTTTTTGTCTGTTTTCTGTTTCAGATAAAAGAGATTTGGAAATGCAGGAGAGCAACTTTATCTTTGTGTTTTCAGCTTGAAGTTCCAGGTGATTTGGGGCTTTGGCATGATATTCATTATTTGTGTTGAATTAGTGGGAAAATAGGTTTAAGAATGATTGAATTTGAAATATGTTGTTCCCATAAAAACCAGGGTCTGAATAAAATTAGTACTGGGAATCTTCGAAACGGGTGCCTACCGGCATCAAAAGCTATGTGCGTTAGCCCACTTGGGCAGAATTGATCATTTGTCCTTTAAGGATTGCCATTTAAATCAATGTAATATACTGATGCAAAGTACCGGAGATATTGTTAATGGAAGGTTATTAAGAATCACCCCTGTTTAATATTGTCTAAAAGACTGAGAATAATTATCTAACATGCAGTCGAGTGTCAGAATCAGGCATAAATTAGCCCACCTGGGCAGAATTGTGACTTTAATGGCACCAAAGTAAATATGGAATTAGATCGTAGCGCTGATCTGGGTTAGAAAGTACTGTGCTAAAATAGTTGGTTTGAATGCACCTTTTAAATAACTTGTGACAGTACGTTAATCCTTCCTTGGTTTAAGTAGACGGCATGTCAGGCTAAACCATTTGTTATATTTTGGTGAATTACTCAAATGCGATCAAATCATGTTATTAACAACAACGGAAACTGACAGAGTATTTTGTTTATGTCTATCACTTGTACAGAACACATGTGGTGTTCCTTTAAAAGGAAGCGAAGTAATGCACAAACCTAACCCGTGACGAAGGAGTGAAGAGCTCCGAAACGCGGTGGGGATTTTTTTTGTTGCTAGCGTTTAAATAAACACGCTGAATATATTGGAGCAGCGGCACTGTGGTTTTGTTTCGGCTGGATGGTATTACGATCCGGCCACAGCTACAGATTTGGATGGATACATATATATATATATATATATATATATATATATATATATATATATATATATATATATATATATATATATATATTATCTACTAGCGGTCGCCAGTAGATAGTTATAGTTAGGACCTATTTTCCATAGGAAATCCGCAACATTCTATTTGAAATAACGTTGGCGCCGGTTGACGAATCTTCGCGAAATTTTCCAACTTGTTGGGGTGCTCTGGTCCGCTCCTATCCTGAAAGTCTCGGAGTGATTCGTCAAGCGGGGGCAGAGAAAAAAGGGGGGTCCCAAAACGTGTTTTCCCTATTCATTTTTCCATAGGAACCGTTCATCACGGCTACAGCCCGAACTGCTGAACGGAATTACACCAAATTTGGCAAAGAGGTAGCCCTTGGTTCAGACTCATGCCTTTTGCTTAAATGGTGTAAATTCGTTCAGTAGTTCCTGAGAAAATCACAAGTAAAATCACATATATATCTATGGCCGCGTCGGATCCGCGCACCCTGAGCGCACCCTGCACGCACCGTCCCGATCACGAGCTGCATGCTAATTGGCTGTCAACTGGCTGTCAACACTCCAAATCAGGAAGTGTTGGCAGCCATTTTGTCCCTCGGTAGAACCGAGGCACAAGAAACAAGTGCGCAAATCGGCGGGATGCGCTTAGGGTGCGCGGATCCGACCAATAAAAAAAAAAACACACACAAGAAACAAGTGCGCAAAACGCACAAAGGGGGCAGGGTAGAAACACCCTGACCCCCTGGGTCTGCTCAGGGGGTCCCACAAAGACCCCCTGGGCAGAAAAAAGCATTTAAAAAAAAAAAAAAAATCAGCGGGATGCGCTTAGGGTGCGCGGATCCCGCCGATAAAAAAAAATCGAAGCGCTGTCTCCCGCGCTTCGATGCTAATTTGCCCCCAGGTGGCCCAAGTCCCGGGGGCATGTGGGGTGTTGGTTTAGATGTTATGGGGGGGCCTCTAAGGCCCCCCAAGCCCCGGGGCTTTGAATTTTAAATTGTGCGGGAGGGCACTGGGCCCTCCCGCAGCCCCGGACACCGCCACCCCTCGGGGCTTCTTTTTTTTTCAATTAAATTACCTGTGTGGGGGGGCTCGAGCCCCCACACGCCCCGGGGACAGCCACCTCCCCGGGGCACTAATTAAACAAATGTGGGGGTCCGTTTTGGACCCCCAAAGCCCCGGGGACCACCACCTCCCCGGGGCTTTGTAGATGTGGGGAGGGGGGCCGCGCGGCCCCCCTCCTGGAGCCTGTGGTGGCCCTGGGGACCACCACCCCCCAGGGCCGGCTCCTCCAGTGTCCCGGGGTGCCTACCCCCGGGACACTCACCTGTTATCAGGAGAGACCTCAGTGCTGCATCTTTGAGCCCAGTACTGATCCTGAAAAGTAATTCTAACCGTACTTACCAGTAACTTGAATTTCCTTCCATAGGCTAACATTGACTAGTTTCACTTGGAAATTCTTCTAAGTGTGGAGTTTTGGAACTTTATAATATTCCTCTAAAATCAGCTGAACTACGAATTCCAATTTACTCACCTGTTATCATGAGAGACCTCAGTGCTGCATCTTTGAGCCCAGTACAGATCCTGAAAAGTAATTTTAACCGTACTTACCAGTAACTTGAATTTCCTTCCATAGGCTAACATTGACTGGTTTCACTTGGAAATTCTTCTAAGTGTGGAGTTTTGGAACTTTATAATATTCCTCTAAAATCAGCCGAACTACGAATTCCGATTTACTCACCTGTTATCAGGAGAGACCTCAGTGCTGCATCTTTGAGCCCAGTACAGATCCTGAAAAGTAATTTTAACCGTACTTACCAGTAACTTGAATTTCCTTCCATAGGCTAACATTGACTGGTTTCACTTGGAAATTCTTCTAAGTGTGGAGTTTTGGAACTTTATAATATTCCTCTAAAATCAGCCGAACTACGAATTCCGATTTACTCACCTGTTATCAGGAGAGACCTCAGTGCTGCATCTTTGAGCCCAGTACTGATCCTGAAAAGTAATTTTAACAGTGCTTACCAGTAACTTGAATTTCCTTCCATAGGATATCATTGCCTGCTTTTGCTGAAAAAGTTTCTGTCGATTTTGAAACATACAAATATTCCTCTAAAATCAGCAGAACTACGAATTCCGATTTACTCACCTGTTATCAGGAGAGACCTCAGTGTTGCATCTTTGAGCCCAGTACTGATCCTGAAAAGTAATTTTAACCGTACTTACCAGTAACTTGAATTTCCTTCCATAGGCTAACATTGACTGGTTTCACTTGGAAATTCTTCAAAGTGTGGAGTTTTGGAACTTTATAATATTCCTCTAAAATCAGCCGAACTACGAATTCCGATTTACTCACCTGTTATCAGGAGAGAACCCAGTGCTGCATCTTTTAGCTCAGCACTGACCCTGAAAAGTAATTCTAACCGTACTTACCAGTAACTTGTATTTCCTTCCATAGGAATCCATTGTCTGGTTTTCAGCAGAAAAGTTTCAAAGTGTCGATTTTCACAAACTAAAAATATTCCTTAAAAATCGCCTGTATGACTTAAACGCATTATTTCAACTGTTTACAGGAGATGCACCAGTGCTGGATCCAGGATCCACCACTGAGTAAGAAAAAGTAACGATAACACTACTTACCTGCTAAGTGAATTTCGTCCCTTAGGATAACATTGGTGATTCTATGTGAAAAAGTTTCTAAGTGTCAACTTTTAAAAATACAATAATATTCCTTAAAAATCACTACTGTAACCAAAACGCTTTTACTCAACTGTTTACAGGAGATGTCCCAGGACTGAATCTAGGATCCAGTCCTGTGGTTAGAAAAAGTAATCCATAAAGTAACTAATTGCATTTAACTAGAAATTCACATTGAGCTCAATGTTGCATTGTGTTTGAAATTTTGTTGCCCATTGCAACAACTGTAACTACTGTACTTAAAAGTCTATTGCCTATTTGCAAAGTATTTAAACTAAAGTAATTCATTCTGAGAAAGTATATTTTGTAATGTAATGTGTAATGTAATTACAATGTAATTTAAAAAATAAAATATATTTAAAAAAATAGTTTTAAAAAATGTAGTAAATCAGTATCAAAAAAATAAATATAACAATTAATACATTTAAAAATTGTCATTTACAAAACCTTTGAAATTCACTGAAAAAAACCATAGGTTTCAGACATGTTATAGTTAGGAATTAGCATTAAAAAAACCTTAGAAATTCACTGAAAAAACCATAGGTTTTAGGGACAGTTATAGTTAATTGGACATTGCACTCGTACAAAACCTGTGAAATTCCCCCGTTATAGTTAGTTCAGGTAACTATAACTCGCGCCTCACAATGCACTGCTGATGACGTCACATATTACATCACTCATGACATGGTCAGTGACATCACTGTTGACATCACTGATGACATCTCAAATGACATCACTGATGACATCACTGATGACATCATCCATGTGATAATTTGATGCATCTTCTCACACCCTAATATAACTTTTGATACACCCACTGTAAATTACAGACTGCCATTGTCAAAACCATAGACACTCCAACACCAATTACTATATACACACTCACTGATTCTTAGGTCTACACACACACATCTACTCACTCACCCGTACAGTCACTCATACTTATAGTCACTCAGTACAGGACTATTATATGCACTCATACACCTATATAAACACTCACACACCGCCACTCATCCATAGAGGTACTCACACACCTAGTCAGTCATGCAAAAAATTAAGCACACACCCATTTACTCACCTATACAGTTATACACACACCAACTCACTTACTCATACAAATACTAGCACATTCTTCAGTGATGTCATCAGCAGTGATGTCATAATCTGATGCACCTCCTCACACCCTAATATAACCTTTGATACACCCACTCTAAATTACAGACTGCCATTCGCAAAACCATAGACACTCCAACACCAATAACTACATACCCACTCACTGATTCTTAGGTCTACACACACATCCACTCACTCACCCGTACAGTCACTCATACTTATGGTCACTCAGTACAGGACTATCATATGCACTCATACTCCTATATAGACACTCACACACCGCCACTCATCCATAGAGGTACTCACACACCTAGTCAGTCAAGCAAATAATTAATCACACTGACATTTACTCACCTATACAGTTATACACACACCAGCTCACTTACACCTACAAATACTAGCACATTCTTACACTGTTATACAATCACTGATACAAGCACACACTCATCCACATAGCCACTCTCACAATCACACACTCTCACTTATAGCCATTTAAATACTCCAACACACATATATACTGCCTTTCACATATGTAGTTACTCACACATGTACCACTGAGATATACATTCACTCACTAACACACCCATACACACACTCACCCACCCAAGCAGTCCATCACAGATGCACTCTTGAAATCATGCACCCAGTGATTCACCCACTCACACATCTATGTACAGAGTCACACACACCCCACCCACACAAACACTCAAGCACCCATACAGATACTCAGACAACCAATAAATAACCCATATAGACACTCATGTAGCTATTCACAAACCCATGCAGCCGCTTACACACCAACATAGAGACGGATACAGACATTCACACAGTTTAGTCACTAACCCATGCATTCAGTAAGATATGTTTAATCACTCAGTTATAGAGTCAGTCACGCACCTACTAAATCATCCATTCAGACACTTATACACCCACTCATTCTTCAATACGCCTTTCCCTATGTATATTAAACATATTTAAACTTTACAGAAACACACAGTCACTGGATGATGTCATCAGTGATGTCATCAGTGATGTCATTTGAGATGCCATCAGTGATGTCATCAGTGAAGTCACTGACCATGTCATGAGTGATGTAATATGTGACGTCATCAGCAGTGCATTGCGGGGGCGCGAGTTATAGTTACCTGAACTAACTATAACGGGGGAATTTCACGGGTTTTGTATGAGTGCAATGTCCAACTAACTATAACTGTCCCTAAAACCTATGGTTTTTTCAGTGAATATATATATATACATACATACATATATTTAAAGGGGAGGAGGCCTCGTGGATCCCCTCCCAAGCCTCATCGGGCCCTGGGGACCTCTTCCGCCATTGACGTATCTAATCTAAAGAGGAGGGGGGCTGTGTGGCCCCCTCCTTGAGCCTATTATGGCCCGGGGGACTCCACCCCATGGGATCAGGTATTTTATTTATGCCGAGGGGCTCGCATGGCCCTGGGGGCACCATTGCTGAGTGGCCTCCTTCCCAAGCCTATTATGTCACTGGCGCCCCCATCCCCCAGGACTGTGTATATTTATTAAAAGGGGAGGGCCCAGACCCCTAGCTATATTTGGCCCGGGGACTCCATCCCCCAGGGCCTGCATTATTTAAAGGTGGGGGCCCTGGTGCCCATTCAAAGCACCCACCTTGCACAACGTTGGAGGCCGCGGGGGAGACCCAGGGCCCCGTGGCCCCAGCTGGCTCCCCTCATGCTACGGGAGCCGGCACAGCTCCCACTCACCGGGAGCAGCTATTTATATAGCTCCCTCCATGCGGGGGCAATATCTTCGTATTAGTGCGGGCAACAAAACAGATCAAAAGTCTGCTCCCAGTCGGCGGGGGAATTTTTAAAGCTCCCACCCACTGTGAGCAGACTTTGTGTTTGCTCCTGTTTGGCACTCACGCCGGGGGCCCTGGGGGATGTGGTCCACAGTGCCTTTTAAAGGCTTGGAGAGGGGGCTGCATGACCCCCCCTCTCCTTTTTCTGGAAGTTTTGGCCCCAGTGGTGGGCTACCCAGGGTCTATATTGGCTCGGGAGGCAGGCCCTGCAGCCCAATCCCATGTAATCCCCGGGACACTGTTGATTATTTCCCCCCCTGGGATAGGGTCTACGGGCCGATAATGGCATGGGGAGGGCGACATATGGTCTCCCTCCCCTTTTATTACTATTACTATTCTGGCACTTAGATATGTGGTCCCTGAGGCTTGGGGAAGGAGGTGCATGCCCCCTCTCCTTGAAAAGTAAGTTTGGCCCTGGCAGATGGGGCCCCCGGAACCCTCATTGGCTCGGGCGGGGTCCAACCCAGGCCCACCCATGCCCCCTCCCCAAAAAGAAAAGTCCCTGGGCCCTGGCCAATGATGAGGGTCTCTTTTAAATATATTAAAAATGCCGATGGGTGTTTCTTTTTTTTCAAGTAAAGCTGTGATCCTGCGGAATCTCAGCTTTTTTTTTTAGAAAAAATATTATTTTGGTCCGAGTAGGGCTCCCTCTGGGACCCCTCCACTGGGCATAGAGGGACAGTGTATCCTACCCTGCTCCCTTCTTTTATTTTTTTTAAATTTATCTTCAGGATAGGGGACTAAGACCCCGGGTCCTATAATGGATGCCTGCAACAGTTTTCTTCTTGTTGCAGGCGGCCAATCAAAGCCTTGTTCCCACAAGAGCCTCGATCACTTGGAAGTAAGATGTCTCATGGGTAAAAAAGCCCCCTAGGCCAATCAGAAAGCACTATTCTTTTAAAATGGGTTTGAGGGATTATCGCGAAGTCCCTCAAACTCAAAGATCCAATATACAAATATTTTTGTCCCTTAATATCTTAAAAACTGAGAATGTCCATAATTACGGAGTGGAGGATTCTGTAGCATCCAAATAGGAGGTACCGTGCAAATACCACCAATGAGTGAGGTTATCAGAGATCAGGATCCTAGATGCAAACGCAGGGCCGGACTGGCTACCGGGCATTTCTAAGTAAAGAATGGAAAACCAAATGGTTTTAAAATATGCTTTTAAACCATTTGTTTTGCTTTCTTTACTTAGAAGAAAATGCAGGTCGCCATCACCATAAATCAGCCCCCACAGCAGTAAAATCGGGCCCCAGCTTGGCAGCCAACCAAAATGCCCAGTAGCCAGTCCGGCCCTGTGCAAACGTGAAACCACCACTCAGAGCCTTAGAGGCAGTGTTGCTGCCTGCCAATCTACGGGTCCTCTAACTGTAGATGGAACTAGTGTCCTCATCTAGGACACATGTCTCAATTGGACCCATCCAAGGCTCACACAATCACTTAACCTTTACCATGCCAATCTGTCTTGCTGGTAAATTTCTGACAAAGGTCTCCTTTTGTACAACACCATTCGCACAACCTGCCTGTTACTATGAGGGGTGTATGCCAATGTTCAAGCCCGCTTCGAGTCCATGCACTTTTGACTGATGCTTTTGATCAAATGCTATTAAACTAGTCATCTTTTGTCACAACCTTATAGTGAAATTTATTGTAGGACCTTCCCAACTTCCCCTGTAAAATGACATTTAAATTATATTTACTTTTCACCACTGTAGCAGCACTAAAATGAACACACTGTTCACCACTAATTTCCTAAAATGTCCTTGATATATATACATATATATATCTTCAAGGTACAGAGAAGACTTAGGAATAGTCAATCTATACTTCCTGACATGCACTTGTCTTTCAATATTCTGTCCTCGGTATTCTTATACCATGATATTTAGTAGTGAAACCAATCACACCAATAAGAATAAAAAACACCAAAAACATTGTGTGCTTTGAAACCTTGCATACTTGTTAGACTTGGCTTTTTTAGGGGGTTTACCCCTAGACTATTTTGCTTTTTTGCCTCCTATTTGTGACCCATTTTTTGATGGTTTTAGGACTCTGGGCACTTTACCACTGCTATTCAGTGCTAAAGTGCATATGCTCTCCAAGTGAATTGTGTTATGATTGGGTTTCCATAATTGGCTTATTTGATTTACCTCTAAGTCCCTAGTACTGTGCACTGTGTGTGCTCAGGGCCTGTAAATCAAATGTTGCTAGTGGGCCTGCAGCAGTGATTATGCCACCCAAACAAGTAGCCTTTTAAAGGGTTCTCGACCAGCCACTGCAGTGTCTGCGCGCAGTTTTTAACTGCCATGTTGATCCTCTTGCCAGACCCTAAGTGTCCCTTTTCTCACATATAAGACACCCCCAAGGTAGGCCCAAGGTACACATGTGGGCAGGGTACAGTGTGGGGTAAAGCTAGGAAATGGACTGGTGTTTATTACATGTCCTGATAGTGAAATACTGTCCCAATAGTGAAATACTGTGCATTTCGTTTTTCACTATTGCAAGGCTATCTGTCCCATAGACTAACATGGGAGTTGCTTAGTAACATTTTACAAGCATACCTTTCCATTGGGGCAAGATGGACTAATGGAGTTTAGGCTTCCTGAACTCAGAATTATTTTTATATTATGTGTTTGAAAATGCCACTTTAAAAAAGTGGGAATTTTCTTGCTCAACCATCCTGTGTGCCTCTGCCTTTCGTGTATTCCCTATCTGGGTTGAGAGTGACAGGAGCAGGGGATGTACATTCACACTAGACAGGCACAATGGGGCGGTGTTTGTTGTGTGTTGTGCCTTTCCTGGGTGACTCATAGCCAGGCTCAATAGAACTGGCTGCATTTAGAGTAGTGGGAGGAGTTGTTGCTTGCACCTGAATGGACTGTGGCTGCCTCTCACAAAGCTGTCTCCAACTCCTGTGGTGAACCTGGCCTCAGCCAGGCTAAACTGGTTTATGTGTGCCAGAGGAACTTTGTTTGTACCAACTTCAAAGGAAAATGTGGTATAAATATTGGGGCCCTGACCCCAGAACTTTAGATTACTGCTGGACTAAGGAACCTGCCAGGAAGAAGAGCTGGAAGAGCTGCCAGGAGGAGTACTGCCCCTTTCCTGTTGTACTTTGTTGGGTTGGCCTGCAGTTGCTGCGTCTGTCTTTGGCAGGGAAAGGAATGGACTGTTATTTTTGCATATTAAGTATCTCCAAAGGCCTGATGTAAAGCTTGCCTTCTGTTGGAAGACTCAGGGAAATCAAAGACTTCAACATCTTCTGGGTACCAGCTTCTGGAACTAGATGTTTCAGCTGTCACAGAGGAGAAAAGGTAACCTGACGCCGTCAATGACACCGCTGCTGGCTCCGTGACCTGAAGGCACCATCGAGGGCACCGCCGCACTTTGCACTGCAACCCTGGTCTCATCGACGACGATGCCACCAAGCCGCTGCTTGCACAGTGATCTGTGCGCACCACACGCTCCACCGCCTCGCTTCACACCGCCTCCCTGGTATCCCTGATGATGACGCAACACAGTCACTGATGCCTCTGCCTGCACCGTGACCTGTGGACACCGCTCGTGGAGAACACGGAGCACCTTCCCGCTTTGCACTGCAACCCTGGGCAACCCGCCGCCGCCTCTCCAAGCTAACATCGACGCCGCTGCCTGCACCGTGGTTTGGGGGCACGGCATGTAAGTTACACGATGCACCGCCCGTTCCCACACCGCAGCCTTGGCCCACTGACGCCAGCGCCATTGACTTCAGTTTGTCAATCGAGGCCTCTGCCTGCACCGCGACCTGTGGGCACTGCACCCCGTATTGCCCTGTCTCGCACCGCAGCCCTGGGTCTACCGATGACATTGCTTCAGCAGCGTCAATTACGCCGCTGCCTGAACTGTGACCTGTCAGCACCACAGTGAGCACCACCCCGCTTCACAGCGCGAGCCCTGGTCTCACCCTCGCTGCTAGACAACCGTCAGCGAGCCGCTGCCTGCACCATGACCTGAGGGCACCACACGTCGCACCGCTCCACTTCACACCGCAGCCACGACTCCTGCCGATGCCGGTGCTCCTGACTACAAACTCACGGAGTTCGACCTGCAACACGTGTGACTTCAAGGGCCTGGCGACTCCTGCAACGACTTACGGAACCAACGCCTGCCAACGCGACTCCTCCAGAGCTCACCGCAGGGTCCGACGCCCTGCATCTCCAAAAGTACTGTTTTACGGGTCTCCCCGACACAGTAGCTGGCCTGCGACGCCGCGACCGGCTGGAACTGTTGGATTTGTTTGTTCACGACACTGTGATAGCCCCTGACGGAGCTATCGACTACAATGAACTGTATATAAAGCCTATTTTTGCATTATTTATATTTTGATCACTGTATGTTGGATTTTTATCATTTTGGTCTTGTTTTACACAGATAAATATTAGATATTTTTCTTAAACTGGTGAATTTTGTATTGTGTTTTTTAAAAAAAACGAGGTCTGAAGAAAAATAATATAAAAGAATAAAAGAAGGATATTTTTTTCAAGTATTCCGAAGACTCATTGGATTCATTTGGGAGATTGTTTCTTGTTCACTAATTATTAATCAGGATATTTCACTGTAGTCCTTGTAACTGTATTTCTTGACTATAGGTGTGTGCTGAGCTATCCTGTACCTTGTGTTTTTGGTTTTCCAAACTTGTGGGGACATAGGAAGGTCACGTTCCCAGCTCTTTGCACCACTATTCTTGCCCAAACTACCCAATACTAAACTGACTGGTGCAGGCTCTGAGTGCTCTGACCTTCTGTCTCTTGTCTTGCTGGTGTGTTTTTTTGTACTGTTTTCACTGTATTACTGTTTGTTATGTGCAAATGCTTTACACATTGCCTCTGAGATAAGCCTGACTGCTCGTGTCAAGCTACTAAGGGGGTGAGCAGGGGCTATTTTAGACGTGTAATCCCCTTCTCCTGACTAGAGTGGTGGATTCTGCCTGGCTTAGGTGCATACCCTAGCCAACGCAAAAATCCATTTCTAACAAAACTGTACCTTTGTCCCTACAAGTACTTGGGAAAGAATGCACCAATAATGCACAGCTTTAATGTTTGATCATAGCTGAGGGCCATGCCCCTCTAAAAAATATACTTCTGGCTCCAGACCTGATTACAATCTGATAATTTTTTTTATAAACATCAGGTTCACAAGGAAACACATTTGCCTAAACCTTTTGTTGACAAGTGAGATGGAGAGGTGACTTGGATAGACCCATAAAAGACTGGGTATAGATTCCAGAGGGAGAGCAGAAATTATAACCTTTAGAGGCATTATCTAAGGGAATATCATGAAAACAGGAATGGACCCATGCTGCACTTTCTTGGCATGTTTGATCCATTGATCTCAAGAGCGAACTCAAGTATGAAGAAACACTTTTGCTGTAAATGAAAGATGACCATGTATCGGTTTGGTGCAGAATGTGCCAGCAAGAAAACTGCACTGCAGGCACTAATACTAAAGAAACGAGATACAATCATTATCTGAGCTGCCAGGGCCCACTACGAAAGATGGAATGCAACAAGAAAATGTTCAGTGGAATCAATTGGAAGAAACTGCAAAGAATAAGGACTTTATACAATGTTGCTGAACAGCTGCAGTTGTAGGCCAAAATTAGTCAAACAGATTGGATCTCTTTTATATAGAAATTGTCAAAAATGGGATATGTTATTGACTGGTGTAAAGAACTAGAGATTAAACTTGCTGCACCCACCCATAAATTTGAAGAAACAAAACACTGGCCTATAATTCAGTTGGGAACATCTAAGGTAGGAGACTCACTGTCCCATTCTGCCTCACTGCTCTACTGTTCTGAGATGAGGGGCAGCCGCAGCTGACAGGCGCATAAAGCGTTCCCTGGTTTCCCGCCAAGCGGGATGCGACGAACTGTCAGGGATATCTAAGGAGGGACTCGCTGTCCCATACTGTCTCACTGCCCTGAGAGGAGGGGCCGCTGCAGCAGTCAAGTGCCTAAAGTGCTCCCTGGTTTCCCGCCGCGTGGGATGCACCTGGGCAAAGCCCGGGCCACTGGCAGGCCCGTCCTGTGCCCTTCTGAGAACGGAGGAGGCTGGGCTGGGCCACCCCCTTGGCTCTTTTGACTGAAGGTACTGCTTTGGCTATATGGGCTAATGAACCATTTTGTTGATTCAATTATGTCCCTTTGATTATACGAATTTTGGGGATCTAATTGTTACAGGATACCAGGACATGCGCTAATGGGACTGTTGGGTTGTTTTACCATTTATATCTGTTTTTGGTTTAAGAGGTCCCAGCTCTTTTATTCTTTTAGGCCGGTTCATTTTTTTTTTTTGTGGGGGGGGGGAGGATTCCTGGTTATTTTAATTGTTGTAGCTGTTTATTTTCCGGCTACTTCTGCACTGTTGAATATTTTGTTAAAACTGCACAGCATTTGTCCTGCTATACCGCCCTTTTATTTTATCTTTTGTCAGCCTCAATTGTTCCTCGCCCCCTGTAGGCATCATGGGCTAGCATAAAGCCACAGAGCTGGCCAAGATTCACCCCAAGACCACCAAGAAATCCAGGAATTGTACCCTAAACAAGATTGACCTTTTGATAGAAGAGGTCGAATCAATTATTGGTAATAAAAGTCCATCTAAAGGGTCTCAGGGCAAAGTAACAAAGAAGGTCAAACACACTACACATACTCTCCCTAACCTATTCAAAAAGAAACCGCTGCAGCAGACAACTGTTAAAGTCAATCAATACAGCCCCTAAGGCCGTACCTTTGATTAATAGCAGCGAAGCCCATTCAAACCTAGCCCCACCATGCGGCCCCCCCATTGAGCCTACTATCATCTGCAGTAATCGTTTTCAGCCTCCGCAAGCACTTCCAGCCATTCCTGAGATCTCCTCCGAGGCATCTGTCCAGAAGGAAACTGTAGGACCGTTGGACTTACCCTATGACCACCATCCCAATTCCCTTATGGAGATGAAGGTAGAGGTAGGGGGCCTAAAATCTATGATAACTCATCTCACCTATATAGTATGTAACTTGTTTGCCACTGTGTCTGAGATCAAAAATGCTAACCCCTGCAGTTGCGGAGTGAGTACATTAAGAAATCTCCCAAACTATCCTAAAGGATGAGAGATAGTATGTAGAAGGCCAGAAGGTAGGCCAGCACAGGGTGCCCCTCACTTAGAAAACAGCAAGGATACGCAAACCCCAATATTGAGTCAGACGCCATCATTACTCCGGTCCCGCCCCAGCCCCCATAACCTTGGAGGTGGACTCACGAGAGACACCATCGAGCTGTTTCAAGGACATGCTATTCACCAGCAACATTCCAATTCCCAGACCTTTGTTAACTTAAATCCCCCAGTAGTAAATCAGGTGCCTAACGACAGCAGACCTCTGGCCCCAAAGAATGTAACAACAGCCTATCCCGGTCAGGCCAGATACACATGATTAATGTACCTAAACTTTCTACTGC